>OZ025224.1:4288375-4348375 GCA_964019055.1 Anthopleura xanthogrammica | reverse complement strand
GCTATCCTTAGACAATTCAACTCAGAATTTTTGCTATGATTTTTTCTTCTTCTCTTTTTTAACATTTGGTTTCTCTTTTAGAAACTACTTTTGTAATTTTTCATCGAAATAATCTCCTTTGAAAAGGTTCAAATTTCATCGTCCTCCCACTTAAACTGTATAGCTCTTTCACCCCCCCCCCCCCCTCTCCTCCCCCCACTTGATAGAATAAAAGAAGAAAGGACGAGAGGAAACAAGGAAGCAAGAATTGAATGATTCACCAACCACCCAACCACCCAACCACCCAACCACCCAACCACCCAACCACCCAACCACCCAACCACCCAACCAACCAACCACCCAACCAACCAACCAACCAACCAACCAACCAAAACAACAACAAACAAAAAAAACAATCCATCTCAATCAAGACGCGTGTTTGGATATACTACAAAAATCAGTCCTTCAGATTTCTCCCATCCTACTTACTTTGGTGATCATTCCATCATCTGAAAGTGATTTCCAAAGCGTTGATAACAATGTGTGATTGTGATGACAATGGTTGATATCGTTCGTGTGTCCTGGAACCTGGCCATGTTCATCCATAGCTAATTCTGCTAAGACCATACTTCCTCCTTATGCATGAATAGAAATGAAAAAATATCAGAAAATGATTCCTTGATTCCTTGGAGTCTTACTATATTTACTGCATTACGATGAAAATAGTAGACTGTTAACAGTCCCTCTTTTCCCTCCTAACTCAGTCGAGTCGGGTTTTTTCCTGCCTTGGACGCGGTGGGCGAATTTAAAATTTCCTCTCCCCACTGCCGCTTCAAACTCGCCCCCACTCCCCGTGCGTCCAAAGCAGGAAAAAACCCGAGTCAACTGAGTTAGGAGGGAAAAGAGGGACTGTTAACAGTCTATGGCAAGATATTTACAACAAGTAATGCATAAACAATGTATCACGTTAGAGGAACGTGAGTAGAGCAGGTCTCCAAGGTGTGTTACAGTGTTGAGTCTGTTAAGAAAACAACTGAAGAATTAAGTCAAAACCTTACCTGGCCTAAGCTCGGACGCTCTTTTCGTGAGATATAATTCCCAGTCTTTTTCGGCTTGCTTTCGAAACTTTTTCTTTTCCTCTGGTACAGTTATTAATGCGTGAGATATCGCTCCAGTGATGTTACAAGGCTTGTCGCGCAACCAATGTACAGAATTGGAAGATAACCCCAATGTCACGCTATTACTTGTGAAACACTGATCGTAGAAATTTGTACCGCTGGCCATGACGAACACGTTGGGGAAGTCTAGGAGAAAACTGCGAGTACCATTCCATCAAACCTTGGATGGAAAATCAGAGAATCAGAGAGGAAAATCAACAATTTTGATTGGAAAATGCAGATACTACTAAACAATTATTGGATGAGGTTGAGTCCCGGGGGGGGGGGGGGTACTCCCTATAATGGACTATACGGCCGGGGATGCTCCGCCCGAAAGGGGTACTTCTTTCAGGCCGCACGTATAGCTAAGGGGTAGAAATTTGCGAATTTTGGTATAAAAAGTGGTAGATTTTCTTCAAAGGTATACGAAAGGGGTACCTTTTCAGGCAAAAAGGTATATAAAAGGGGTACTTTTTCGCTGAAATTTGGTATAGTAAAGGGTAAGGGGTCGAGAGTCCGGGCGGAGTATCCACGTATGAAACTACCCGAAGTACCCCCCCCCCCCCGGGGGGTTGAGTTCACTCAAAGTCACGATGGAAATGGAAATACGTTTGCCATTTTTTCGAAAGTAGAATCAAATCTTTATTCTTAGTTACAAAATGTATAATAATACAATTGTTGAATTCGGTTTTCGCATGATATCGTAAATATCAAGACCTCGGCCGTTTTATCCGCCTCAGCCTACGGCTTCAGGAGATAGCACGGCCTTGGTCTTGATAATTTAAGATATCATGCTCAACCTCAAATAATTGCTTATTATCTATAAGTTTTTCTGCAGGTAACACACTTATCATCTCGAGATCAATTGAAAGTCACAACAGACAAAACACGAAACAAAGACCTTATTTTAAAATCCTTAGGCCTTAACTGGAATAATAGTCCAGGCATTTTATAATTTGACCTAAAACTAATTGCAACAGAAGCTTTCTTTGTATATTATAGTCAGGAAGACCGCCCAGATGAACATACTAAAAATCTTCTTCGATTGAAGTACGGGAAATAGGCTTTTTAGAAATGGCTAGCATGGAAGCGAGGCTCTTCACCGGAAGTGACTATTTAAACCCCTGAAATGAGCCATACTTAATATATTTCATTACAGAATTGCTAAATCTATAACATTTAGTCAAAGTGTGAGTTACTTGGGTGTTTCGTTGTACATAAACCTCAAACAGAAAGAGATAACTGCACTGATTACTGAGAAGTTCTATTTTAATAACGTTTCTTTATATACACGATTTTTTCTTTTTCTTGATATCAAACTTGACTCTCACTTGTTAAAGTCATATACAGCTATTTCAAAGACAGCAAATATATTTATATATTTACAATTATATCATACTCATCATCGTGAATAAGCTCATGTTTAGAATTCGTACATGATGAACCCCTGCAATGTCCACATGCTATGGAGCAGTCAAGGTTGTGCTTACGGCAAGTACATCTCATAGTAGTGCAGTTTGTAGCACAGTTACAGCGGATAATGCGAAGCAGCTTTTCTGGAGCTGGAGGAAGATCAGTCATCACAGGTGTTACCTGTCCATCAGCCACTTTCCATCCCCAATCCTCAATTATCATACCTGCATCCTCTCCTTTCCATGATTTTATCTGTAGGAAGACTCTTTGGCTGTGCTTCGTTGCGGCTACTGAGGTGGGTGGAAGGCTTTGCAATTGAAGCTGCGTGGTCCTGCTTGCCAGTTTTTCACAGTAGCGTTGATACCTCAGATGATCAAGCGTCTCACCAGGACTTCCCTTATAGATACATACGAAAGCGTTGTTGCCAGCCGTTGCTATCTCTTCCTGGGATGGTGTCGCTGAATTAAAAACGGAAGCTTGCTCACGGAAGTATAAAGATTTGGTGAACAACTTTAAAGAAGCACTTTTTCCAAATCCATGGACTCGAGAGGTGGTGTCACAACCCAGGAATGCGTGGAGAAACAACATGTTCTTACAGACTTCCCCTCCAAGTTGTTCTTGTACCTTCTTGATATTCCAGACACGGCGTTTTGTTGAGTTGGACTTGGGCTCTGGCCTAAAGTATATATCACATTGCGATTTAGTGTAGTAGAGAAGCAGTACCAAGAGATCGGTGTCGTCTCCAACGAGGATTGTGGTTTTGGTATTTGCACTTTCTACTGCCGTCTTTACTATCAAAACATCAGCGTCTCCCTTGGCCTGGTAAGTCGAACAATTGATCTTGTTAAGAAAAGTGGCGAGCAGCTTGATGAACTCTTGCTTATTCTTTGCGTTTGAAAGAAATTGGCTTTTCTTCATTATCACTTTCGTCTCAGGCGTGAAGTCAACGATAGCGCTGTTTTTGCCTTTAGTACGTCTTTGCTGGGTCATGCTTTTAGTTGTTGATCCCTCATAACCATCAAAGACGACTATTGGTGTCCCATACTTCTTGACGTAGTTGCAATATTGTAGGCACAAGTCTTCAAACGTGACAGATGATTGAGGCCACGGTACTCGATGCAATAACGCTCCTCCGTCGAGAACATATTGCACGTCGTTTATTGCAGGTTCAGTTTTGGCATCTTGTGTTAAACTTTCCCAAATGTAGTCGGCAAGAGCTGGTTTCTGTGGCTGCCGCATAACCAAGGATGGATCAAAGAGGGCTGGTGGATAGCTGCATAATTCGTATTGGAAGAGGGCTTCCAGATCTTTGGGATCTCTGCAAGCAAGGATAATACGCTGGAAAAGGAGTTGTGGATCAATCTGTACATATTCGTTGTCAATCTTTATAGCTGACTTGGCTGCGAGTGTTGTTGATTGCTCTTTACGTTTGAATGTGTATTCTGTTGGGGAATGTTCATTCATAGATTTAAGGATCTTCTTTCCTGTGTCTTTTGCTTGGTCCACGTTTGCACTCACATCCGCGTTAACGCCACTTATGATGTTCCTTAGGACTGGATTCGAGGGTTCAAACGGATTTCTGTCAGCAAGTGCGGCTAAAACTGTCAGGGTATCCTTCATGTCGCGCTCCTTTCTTGCGTTAGTTATATCTTTATTTTGCTCCCCTGAATTGAAGTGTACACCTGTCAACTGCTGCATTGCTTGGTTCATTTCTGCACAGGCTGGCATACCTAAGAGCCAGGTCAATCGTTGTTGTTCTGTCATCCCTCTGCCTGTTGTCAATCCGCCACGCGTCTTAAGACTTCTCATAAGTACTTGCTCTATTACAAGATCCGTTGATAGACCTGCCCACTCTCGATCACTCCGCCTTACCACATGAAGTCCAGCTATAAAAGGGCGGAATACATCTGGATGTTGTGTTTCAAGCTCGTTCATTGACTGAAGGTAGACTCTTGCACACTTAACATAGTGATTATGACCTGAGGCCGCAAGATAGGGCAGCATCCTTGAGAGCGCTTGTAGATGCAGCAGCCAATTACCCAAGCGTTCCGCTCTTAAAAAGGTACGCAAAATATCGATCATGTCCATGTACTGGATCCAGAGCGCAGCTGTTCTGCTCTTTTCTTCCATGGCATCCTGTGATTTTACAGCTTTCTGTTTAATAGATTCTAAGACTTTGGCTGAACGAACATCATCAGCAGTTTTCTCTTCTTCTAACAACTGTATTAAAATCGTGTGAGCTTCAGCATCGAATTGGACGTTATTACCTACAGGACAAAACATTCTGAGTTATTAAGTCATAACTTAATATTTTTTTTGTTTTCCCCAGTTGATCGATGGAAAAGCTATAGCTCACCGTTTTGATTATTCTGTGTTTGCGATGAATCTTGTACTGCAGCCATTTCGTCATGATTTTGCACTGGATGAGTCAGCTGATGTGGAGTGTCGGCTGTCAAAACAAAACGGAACACGAAACTTGATTTATTTTGTCTTCAATACAAAAGTAAGTTTTCTATAAATGACGTACCATTTTCTGCATTCTGTGTATGTGATGCATTTTGTGCAACCGCATATTCATGTACCAAACAGTTGACAATGCCTAGGGAATGTTCAAAAAAACAGTATCCAAGTATTACTTAGGGTATCACATATATAATGGTCGTTCGAGAATATTACCTGTCTGCTGGAGTTGTCGCACGGGTAACTGTAGAGCTTCAGAGTAAATGAGTGTATTCAATGCTGCATCCACTATGAAATGAGCACGAATTGCACGCGCGATAGCCTTGCCACTTAAAATATGATCAACAGCATTTGTTGCATATATCATTTCCAACAATTCCTTTAATCCTGTTTCCGCCATCAAGTGTCCAATACTGCCGAGAAAGCTCATTACAGTGTGAAAGCCTCCTAATCGTACAACTACTTGTCTTAGAAGACTATCAGATGGTTCAGTGTTGATGATTGTGTATGCCTTCCAGTACAAGGGTTGATCAAAGGTTATAATTGGTTGGCTGATGTTGTGCCTTTGCGCATGCTCTGTTACGAACTTCAGAGTGGAATAGATACATGTCTCGTCACTAGGATTCATGTCAATCATTGGTAGAAACGTTACAGACGACTGACCTTGGTGTCTGCCTTGATGTATCAGCTGCATAAATCCACTCCAAGCTGGACGTGTAACACCAAATAACAAAGAGGACTTCCATAGGACATCAAGGTTAGTTCCAGGGTCTGTTACCTGTTGAATTGTAATATCTTTTTACTGAAAATAGCGTCAATTGGTCAAGCCATTATACAATCAGCACGTCCTCGCGCAGTAATAGCACCATTACAAATAGGAGTTGCCGTTCAACTACACCACAACTTCGCTTCGCGTTTTTTGATTGATTCTTTGCATAACCACGGATTTTGCTCGTCTTATCAAGAAGTTCAAAATTTTAACAAGAATGCCGCATTTGATCAGGCCGCGGACATACCCTCATACGATGGTGAATTTGTCCAGTACGTCGCTGACAACGTCGACCACAACATAGCAACACTTGATGGAAAAAACACGTTTCATGGGATGGGAATGATCGCAACAGTCACGCCCGGTACTAAACGCGCTCGATTTGTTCCAAGAAGAAAAGTCAGTCCAGTTGAAATAGCCAGAGCAGGGTGTGTCACAATAGAATCACCACCTGAGCCACGACAAGAGCTGGACATTAAGTACAGAGTTTTTCTTAAGCAAAATGTCTTCAAGCAGCAGTTTTAAAGATTCTGGAAGAAACTTAACGCATCCTTTGACTTCAGTGTCAATGAGAGGATAATAGTCATTGCATGATTTGATCTTCTTTATGTCATTCTTTATTAGCTTGGCAGCAGTTTTGATTATACTTAGCTTCTTCGTTTCTGTATCAGCAGCTTGTTGGCCAGATAAGTAGAAGTCGTGCAATATACTTTGTGCAGTCCTTTTAAGTGTAACGACATTTGACTTTCCATCCATTTCAGTTAAGAGCATTTGTTCTCCAAAGTGTTCTTGAAGCTTCATTTTCATATGGGGGTAGCTATAAGCCATCTTTTCTGAAGTTTCTAGATACTCCTCCATCTTTGCACATAAATCACCGACAGTCAGTTGTTCATCATCATTTTCACTCAGGAATATCGCCACTCTTTGAAAAGCTTCGTACCTTTCGTCGTCCTGTGGCCTTCCGGTTTTTCTTTTCTTTGTGTCAGGATATTCAGTAGTCATCAAATAGGACTTTGGAATTTGTCGCTTTGTCCTGAAGTTTGAGCTACACGCCTGATGATAAATGGCGTCTGCAGCAGGCAAATCGTGGACACTGAGAATTCTCATTTTAACAATCTCTGCCCATGGATCCCCTCTCTCCGAACATATACGGAGTACGTTGTTTTTCGTTTCGATGGTGGTTACTCGGAAGACGTCTTCTGACCTCTTCTTTTGCTCATGAAAATCAATGCCATTACCACAATAAAAACAATCCGTTTTAAAATTGAAGTTACTTTCGGCCTTTCGCACCAGAGAAGGACGTTTACTTGAAATTGGTGGCTGTTGTTTTCCCTTATTAACACTTGCAATATTACCAGGGAGACAATATGTGCGGCGACACTCCTGATGCACATATTGGCCAGCAACCGCTTGAATGGTGTCAGAACGTTGTATGCTAGCGCGGTTAATTCCATCACTACCCTTTTCACGAAGAGTGATAACATCCTGTGCTTCAACATCAAGAGACTGTTTGCAGATGACACATGTTTCTTCCATCTCTCATCACGAGGATTGAAAACCTAAAACTGATAAAGATTTAATCTTACAAAACTTAATTCTTCACGGGAGGCTACACATTCAAATTGGTGCTTTGAAGGAAAAATAGATAAAATATTCAGCATATTCTACAAGGAAGCTCAATTTATTTACAAAACAGAATGTTGCATATTTATGTATTGCACATGCAATCTTTGTAAAGCTTTTTATGGACATTTTTATTAATTTTCACAGTTCACAAATGTAACACATTAATTAAAAACAAAGTAATTACCTTTTAGAAGTCTTCAGACATCCACAAGCCAAAGATATTTCGAATAAACCATTCTCAGTTTCTGCATGTGAGTAGCTTTGTGAGTCCAGTACACACGTGGAGCATCTCAGATCAGAGTGGTGAAATGAACAATATTTTATGCTCTAATTTATTCATGTTGCTTAATCAGTATTTCTTTGCTTCACACTTAAACGTAGGATGGAATTTTCACATTATAGGAAAAAGTATAAAAAATAGTCAAGCCATTTATCGTCTCAAAACTTACGGCAAAAAAGCATTCTCTATTTTTTTATTAATCAATATATAAAACAATGTAACAATACGTTTTTACAATTATTCCTATGCATATCACTTCTAAAACACTTTTCCAACATTTTGGAGTTTGGATAAACCAGTATTCGGCTCTTATACAAGGACACTGGTCGAGCCTCGTTTCCATGCACGTCTTCAGAGTCGTTCAACAGTCACTCTAAAAAATCGTTTTTTTGAGGACGTTCCCGTATAAAGATTTTTTAAGACTTTTGATATGTTATAAAGGATAGATGTGTAAGTCTAAAACCGTTGAAAAACCTTCTGTTGCAATTAGTTTTAGGTTAAGACTAATTTCGTCATAAAATGCCTGGACTATAAATGATTAATCAAAACTTCTAGACCTTATGTATAATAGTTGAATAAATATTATATTTCCATGACAAGTATCACTTCATGCTTTTCTCCAAATGCCGTGAGGAGTTTCTCTTAGGGACAAGGTCAAAACAATTGTCTAAAATAGGGACCCGATTTTATTGATTTAGGTGGTGGGTACCGGTAGATACCCCCTCCCCCCTCAGAGACCTGTTGAAATGCTCGATACTGGGTGTCCGTAGTGACTATTTCTATCCACAAATACGTTGTTGAGCATACATGAAAACCTACAGTACGTTCATTTGTGCGATTTGACATTCAATTTTGGAGAAATTTGAGGACAAAATCCAGGATTTCACTTTCAGAGGTGGTGGGTACCGGGTAACACTACCCCTCCCCTCCAAATCGGGTACCGTAAGATCACAATTGTTTTGACGTTATCCCTTACCTTGTGTTCTCAAGAACACAGACGCGAAATCATTGACTGGTTGGTCCTCGTAGATCACATTGATCGCCAGTTCAGCTCCATATTTTTCTCGTATTGATTTGACGCATGCGTAGATTAGACTCATCGAAGTTCCACCATCAGCCGTCCCATAATCCACTAGGGTCACCACATATTGTTTTTCTAGGGCCATAGCATCAAGTTCTCTCAGAACCAATGGGGTCGCCGTTTTAACCACTTGACGATTAGCAATGCTATGAGTTGAAAAACATCCAGAACCAATCTCGCCGTATGGAAAGTGACTATGAGGAACCTAGAATGGATCAAAGTCAGTGCATGAGTACATGAACTTGCATGAAATCAGTATTTAAAATTTTAAATATCCATCAGCTAACATCTTAGTGAGCGAGTGAGTGACACATTTGCATATTCAGACCCCTCACGTATTCACGAGCTAAATACTAAATAGGCTATATTCACGATAGACGCAATGGTGATTTTTATATTGTGATGCAAATTAGCCATGCGGTCTTCCAGGGGGCAATGAAACATTGAGAGAAGAGAACATTTTTAAACTGAGATCGGCTCATCCTAGAGATTTGATTTTTATGCTAAATATTGTTTCGAACTGTGTTACATTTTAAGAGCTGTTTATTTTCTAAACTAGTGTCCAAAGCAGTCCAAATTCAAGCATTTCCTTTATCAGAAAAATGTTAACACATATTTACTAGAAAGAATTAAAACCATATCAATAAGTAATCTGCTGATTTGAAGTTGTTTGCCCTTCTGCAACCACATGAATAATCCGCATTACAATGTCAAAACTATCATGGCGTCTATATATCGTGAATATCATGAATAAAAGCTATTCATTGTGGTTTACTAGGGACACAAAGCTCGACCTTTCGGATTATATTTCTTGTTTGTCATCGGTGTGTTGATCAAAGCAAAGATTTTGAATACTTGGCAGAGGCCACAATGCACTTCAGTAGTTCTATATATTCATCAAGTACATTTTACTATCATAAATATTTCAATAGCCTATATATATATATATATATATACAAGTAATATGGAAATTCGCTCAAAACACGGAGATTGAATTTGGAGATTCAGTGATATGTTTGCTCCAGTTGGAATATCACCATTCATGAAAACACATGATTTTCTTTTTCTTGCACACACATTATTACTACATATGTCTTCTCCCTATAGTACTATACAAGGAAGCCCGAGCACAAGCACTTATGGGTCTGAGTTAAGACAAATACTTACAAATTGTAGGTTTCCTTCCATGTTTGCCATCGGCCTAAGATTTCACACACAAGACCCGGCGGATGCCGAGTCAAAAGTCAAGCTAGCCCGCGACGTCACAAAATATCAAGCTACAAACTTTCGTCAGCAGGGACCGCGGAAGCAGGCTTGTGGAATTACTCTCTCTTGAGCTTCTACCGTTTTTTGCTCGGGCTTCCTGTGGAAGAGCACGAGCTATGAAATAGGCTTCGTTTTTCTGTCCTTCCCAAATGTGCAACTTCACGTATGGAATTCACGTCAGTTTTATCGCTTGCCGCTGGATGCGAAGTTCTGTGACATACTTCGTGACGTAACCCCGAATTTTTGACTACTTTTGAACGTTCAATTTGAGCCCTCGATGTGCGCGCACACAAAATCCGCTCAAAACCGCAGAACAACCTTCAAGATTTTATTGAGAAACCATACACGTTTTGAACTTCAACAGGGCAAAAACCCCGAATTTTGCACGGGACTCGAGCTCCATATTTTTCTTTGTTTTTTTCTAAAACAACAGGTAAAAATCAATCTTTTGAGAAAGTTTGAAAAAAACGTAATTAGTAGAACTTATAAAAAAAGCGTTTTATGTGTTCTTGTTGTTGTCGTTTGAGTACGATTTTCAGTTTATTGAGTTAACAAGTTGCTGAATATTTAGCTTGTTTTTAAAACTTTCTTTAAGTATTTTTAGTTCATCTTTAAAAATATGGTTTAAGGTACATTTCCCAAGAACATTGCTTCCAGAGCTTTTTTAATTTTTGAGTTATGATTTTTTGTGTCCAAAGGTCGATTTCCGCCATTTTTCTTTCGAAAACTTGTCAAGATGGTCATATTCAAAATTCATTATCTCGAAAACGAGCTCGGGACACCCAATCTTTCTTTTCATTTTTGGAATCAGCGTTAAATTCTGTGTAAAATATTTTTCTAAGAACATTCCGTAATTATTCCTTGATAAAGTAGTCAGTCACCTTAAGGAAGTTTGAGGGCATTTTTTGTGCGCATCTGTTCTGCGCATATGGCGTGACAGCGCGAGCGCGTGACCTATGTTTTTCAAGATCAAAATCCGAGGTCAACATGACGAAGGAATCGGTCTAAAACAAAAATCTTCCCCATTTTTGCCAATTAAAATTCTTTTAGGAAGCTTCTTAGACAGCATAGCTTTTAATATTTCTGCTCACATAACTTTGGGGATCTATATTCTTCATACCTTCATTTCGAGTTATGAAGCATCAAACTAGCAAATACAAGTAGTCCAAGTATTCTTATCTTATAAAAATATACTAGAATTAAGACTCTATTCTAGGAAGGTTTCGTCTTCAATCTTCATCAAAGCTGTATATTCAAAACACTATCACATGTGTACTTATCATTTTCCCTACTTTCGTAGAAAAGATCCTTCAGTGCTTGCAATAATTAAACACGAAACCATTGCTGGTAAATATCAGGATGCCATTCTGTCAACACAGGGATGTTCGCTTGCAGTGATAATAAAGTGCTTTAGAACATCTATCGAAGTCCAATTGCGTTCTTCCCTCAAACATTGAAATATCTAAGTCTTCGTGTAGCTTCTGTTGGCAGTTAAGACTAATATCGGCCTTGGAGGTAGCAATAAAACCGTTTTGAAAACCTCAGTTTCTGACATTCAATGACCTGAAGTCGAAGCTTCGGTTGAACTCACATAACGGGTCGCGCATGCGCATAACTTAATATTTGTATATGTTGGTGGTTGTTTTGCTGTTTCTTGAAGGCTGGCAATATAATGGAAGAAAACAAACCATTTGTAAGTATGATTCGGTTCAATTCAGACGAAACCATAATACTACTGTTTTAAAAGCAGGGTTCATAGCTAGATAGCTCGAATATAAGGGATCGATATACATTACAAAGTGAAGCCACAACTCAAAATCGATCTACCTTCATTTTGGCTCTATTTTGAACATTTCACTGATTTGAGCTAAGTGCAGAAGCTCTTTAAGAATATTTTGTGCTTAAACACGGAGAAGAAGCACCAAAGACAGAATTCTTATCACATTTGGCATGGTTTTGGTACGGTTTCAGGCTGTTTACGCATAGGCTTACATTGAATAACCAGTCGGTAAATCGATGCTGTTACATTATAAAAGAGACCGAATCGGCAAGACCTTTTCCTAAAAAATGTATCGGTTATTACACATATGAAACAATCAGCTAACCTGAATGTGGAATAAGAACTTCCTGGCATTGAATAAATCCTCTTTTTCGACGAATAATTCTCACAAGTTCGACAACTGTAAAACACAAGACAGCCCCATCTAAGTGTTCTGTGATATAAATATTTCGTGACCATCGAAGTTGTCACGGATCACAAGGAAGATGGTTGGATCGGACGCAGTTAACAACAGTTCAACGTACTTCTGATTGTGCATGTGAGGGCTATGGTATTCACCACTCCTTTAAAGGCATTTCCAAGATCAATTTTTGAAAGATTAATCTTAATTTTTCATTTTATCTCTATCTACCACATTGTGCTTACAAGGTCGAGGTTGTTTAACAGAAAATGAAAGAATAAGAATAAATAAATAAATGAATGAGAATGAAAGATTGATTGAATAAATATATAAACAAATAATAATTAAATGGAGAAATGAATAAATAAGAATAAATGAAAATAAATGAATTAATTAATTAATAAGAATGCATGAATGAATGAATGAATTAATGAGAATAAATGAAATTGAAAGAATGAAGGAATGAAGGAATAAATGAAAAGTAATTAATTAATTAATAAGAATAAATGAATGAATAAATGAGAATAAATGAAAATGAATGAATGAATGAATGAGAGTAAATGAAAATGAATGAATTAATAAGAATGAATTCGTGTGAACATCGCTCATGATTTGATCACGTTTGCAAGTCACCTTCATTCCTTCATTCATTCCTTCATCCATTCTCATTCATTCATTCATTCTATTCACCCATTCATTCATTCATTCATTCATTCAACCATTCATTCAACCATTCATCCATTCATTCATCCATTCATCCATTCATCCATTCATTCATCCATTCATTCATTCATTCATTCATTCATCCATTCATCCATTCATCCATTCATTCATCCATTCATTCATTCATTCATTCATTCATTCATTCATTCATTCATTCATCCATTCATCCATTCATTCATTCATTCATTCATTCATTCATTCATTCATTCATTCATCCATTTATTCCTTCATTCATTCATCCATTTATTCATTCATTCATCCATTTATTCATTCATTCATTCATTCATCCATTCATCCATCCATCCATCCATTCATTCATTCATTCATTCATTCATTCATTCATTCATTCATTCATTCATTCATTCATTCATTCATTCATTCATTTATTCATTCATTCATTCATTCATTCATCCATTCATCCATTCATTCATTCATTCATTCATTCATTCAGCTACAAGAGAGTATGATGTATTATTACATCATTGCCAATTTTTAAGGAACATCTGAAGACATTTTTCATTTCAACAATTTGTCAAACTCACTTTAGATATGTACAACACTGAAAATGTTGGATTTGGCAAAACTGAAAAGATTCATTTGAGTGAAGAAAATCATATCTACACAATTTGGAAATAAACGGCGAATCTATCTGAATTTTCTACACGTCACAGTATATCAAAGAGCTAAGATTATAGCATTCAAAATTAAATTAATTTGAATTGACATATGAATTTGATTTGTTCTATAGGCCTTTTGTATTATCAGTTCAGTTCTAAACTGAAACTAACCAACCCACCAACCAACCAACCCGCCAATACTGCAGTATGAGTGTATGAATTGTATGAATTGAAGTGTATACAGTATGAATTCAAGCAGCGAAAGGTCACAACAATAATTGGTTTATCCAAACTTTGTCTGCAGGCATTGCCAGAAATATGGGACATGAGCCTGCTCATACATGCGCAATGATGCGTTTCAGCTTACAAAATAGCCGCCGAGTCTTATAGGAAATGTATGGGGAATATAGAGCTTCCTCTATTTACGGCGAATAGGGTTTTATTTACTCTGAGCTCCACATCGCGACAAACAACCCACCCTACAAGCTACTAAATAAGCCTAAAATGATCACTGAATCATGCGACATATTGGTTCCCGGACTACTTGCCTTCGAAAGGCTTCGAAAGCTCTAGATTCCATACATCGTCTATAAATCTGGCCACACTTGACCCCAAAATCGTCTTATTTGAAGTCGAAAAAATTTAAAAGTAAAAGAGCTCCACCTCGATATCACCAAACGAGTGTTTAATAAATCCAAAACCGCTCAAAATAGACAGCATGCCTTTAGAATGTAGGTTCCCAAGAAGCTTGAAGTTAGGTTAAATTTTAAGCGATTCGACGCGTTGTTAGCTCGTAGTTTTCAGTTAAAAATGACAAGAAACCAGAGAACTGCTCCAAACAGCTTCAAAACCCCCTAAATATCGCCATTTTGTTTTTACAAGCTCCTATTGACTGCTGAGATACAAAAAGGAAGCTTAAAGTAACGATTTACATTTGAAACTTGTTTCTTGTCCTTCATGGGCTTCCTGTGGTGAGGCTTATCAACAGAAAAATAATAGTTGTTCTTTTAATTGTCAAGTAACTATTTTTTGGTAAGAATTGTTTTACTAACATCATAGTTGAATATAAATATGTGCTTGGAAACCATGTAGTTATATTTTTCCTCTAGAAAACCACTTCATTTTCATTCATGCGTAACACCGCTGACAATGTCCAATATTTCTGGCAATGTTTTCCCAGCATATTTTCTTCTGTGCTGACATTGATTATGAATATAGCACATTTCAAGCTTGGAGAGCAACATGCAACATGCAACAAAACTTTCACCAAACTTTTTTTGAAATAGCTGTATAAGCTCAGAGCCTATATTTGGAGATTTCCGGTAAAGACACAGGGTTCCCAATCAAGCCGGCAGATACTTGCTGGCAAGGAAACCTTAATTGGTGATATAACGAGTCACTAGCTAATGCGTGCAAATTGCTTTAGCATCAATTTTTAGAATATCGTGTATAATCATGCACTGACTTTGATCCATTCCAGGTTCCTCATAGTCACTTTCCGTACGGCGAGGTCGGTTCTGGAGGTTTTTCAACTCATAGCATTGCTAATCGTCAAGTGGTTAAAACGGCGACCCCATTGGTTCTGAGAGAACTTGATGCTATGGCCCTAGAAAAACAGTCTGTGGTGACCCTAGTGGATTATGGGACGGCTGATGGAGGAAATTCGATGAGTCTTATCTACGCATGCGTCAAAGCAATACGAGAAAAATATGGAGCTGAACTGGCGATCAATGTGATCTACGAGGACCAACCAGTCAATGATTTCACGTCTGTGTTTATGAGAACACAAGGTAAGAGTAACGTCGTGTTCACACTAGCTAAAACTAGATCGATCTCGAGCTAGCGCTCGCGATAAATTATTACACGTAAATTATTTTCTATCCAAGGTTTGATTCCTGGTCCTCGCAGCTTTCTCCTAGACTTCCCCAACGTGTTCGTCATGGCCAGTGGTACAAATTTCTACGATCAGTGTTTCCCAAGTAATAGCGTGACATTGGGGTTCTCTTCCACTTGTGCACATTGGTTGCGTGACAAGCCTTGTGACATCACTGGAGCGATAGTCCACCAATTCATTACTGTACCAGAAGAACAGGAGAAGTTCCGAGCACAGGCAGAAAAAGACTGGGAATTATATCTAACGAAAAGAGCGGCCGAGCTTAGGCCAGGTAAGTAGTGGATATCGAGGGGGTCATAGTTTTGCGAAACTGGACCCCCCCCCCCCCCAGGTCTCCCTCGCTAACGCTCGTGATCCCTCAGAAATCCATTCGTGCTATGATACCCGCTGACTAATACTACTATTTGAGCAAGTTGGGCAATTATACATTTTTACATCTTATAATATATGGAAGACCAAATTACAAAAACTGACAGATGTGGATTTAATTTGTGGTTATGGTTAAACTACAAGTGAATTAAGAAGGAAACGAATGGAATCCATGAAATGTATGAACTAGTCGTTGCATATTGTAAGTGAAGTGCTGCGAATCCAGTAGAGTGGGATGTGGAGGATTATATGTTAAAGGTATTCTGTTGAGTTGTACTTCAGGATACTCGTACCAAAGTCATGGAAAATACAGCAGGTTGTACTACCAAATAGTAATGTTAAACAACGGGAAAAATAGATTCATTACTGCAGCCGAGCACATGTTCAGAGCATCCTCCGACAATCCGGTACGACTGATAATCGATCTCCAATGTACTCTCTGTTGCCCGATCATGTTCCGAGCATGCTCCGAAAAATCCGGCACGACAGACTCGAGATGCTCAAATCGAGATTTTTTTTGGCATAACTTCCACAGGGATCCCAACATGTAGTACCTGTTGTGTCATGATTAGTGTTGCTGCTCGCCTTATAGCCTCCTACGCAGACGCTCTTAGGGTCTTAGGGTCGCAATACTTCTCTAGAAACGTTGCGTGACGACGTGACGACTCTAAGAACGTCTGCAAAGGAGGCTACTCGCCTTACGGCTTCGCAGCAATAAGAAAATTGTTACATTTGTGATTTTGTCACGCACATAAGAAACCAAATTTGTAAGAAAAAATATTAATTAGGGTGTTTAGAACAGCGTGATGCCCCCCCCCCCCCCCCCCCCCCCCGCCCATAGCCAATAGATCATCCACAAATACTGGTAATCCAGACAGTGGTTGCAAATCTGTTTTCCCCAAATTCTCCTCCAAATAGTTGCATTCCGAAATATTTGCCAAAAGGTTAATTGCTGTCGAAGGTGTTTTCCACAAAAAGATAGTGCAGCAAAGATTTTTTTGTACGAATACCAAACTCTTCCAATTTCTTTTCCATGTTCTATAAACTAGGGCGAAAAGTTTTCGAATTGTGTAATATTATTTGGAATAGATTGTACCAAAGCTAGGGCTACCAATGGGTGGAATACCTACATTGTAGAACAAAAGGTGGTTGTAGCAAGTGCCTGTTTTCCTGGGGCAATCCTACAATTCGAAATCAGGTATTCAAAAAAAAAAATCACGCTGTACTAAAATAGTAGTATTAGTCAGGGTGGTGTTATAGCACAACTGGATTCCTCAGAGAACCCTCTTGGTATATACTACTCAGGTAAGACTCATTAAAAAACTAGTGCTGGGTCCGTAAATAATGGAATCAATACAGAGTCTTTGATATTTCCCATTTGTTTTTAAGGAGGCAGTATAGTCTTAGCTGAGCCTGTTCAGCTCGAAGATGGCCAGTTCCCAGGACACACGAATGACACCAAATATGGATGTCACACAATTATATCAACGCTTTGCAAATCACTTTCAGACGAGGGAATAATCACCAAGGTAATTATAGTATATACCTATTTCAAAAAAGGTTGTCAGGCGATAGGCGATAGGAAATAGGTCATTCCAAGATCCAAGAATATCTGGAATAACGTGTGTTTCTGCTTCTAAAGGTTCCGACACAGTGCAACATTGCATGCAACATCACACTAAAATATAAAAGTTTGAACGTCTGTTTTATTATTTTTATGTAATTTGTATTATCCTTGTAAATTAAGCGGAAAAAACGAGAGTCGACTAGATATGGATGGTTGGTATGTTCACTGGATGGTTAGATCAGTACATGTTTGATTGGTTGTTTGGTTCGGTCGTGCATGGGTTGCTTGGTTTGTCATTAATTGTTTGGTTGTTAGCTGTTGATGGTTTGATCGGTTAGATAATTTTTTGTTTGGTTGTTTTCTAATGATCATTTGCTTGTTTGTCTGTCAGTCATCTATTTCTTCTTTCCTCCTATTCTTTCTTTTTTCATCATATCACTCATTGATTAATGTTTTATTCATTTGTATTATTCATCGTCACATGGCAGCCATGTTTTATTCATGTGTATTATACATCGTCACGTGGCAGTCAAGTTTTATTCATGTGTATTATTCATCGTCACGTGGCAGCCATGTTTTATTCATGTGTATTATACATCGTCACGTGGCAGTCATGTTTTATTCATGTTTATTATTCATCGTCACGTGGCAGTCATGTTTTATTCATGTGTATTATTCATCGTCACGTGGCAGCCATGTTTTATTCATGTGTATTATTCATCGTCATGTGGCAGCCATGTTTTATTCATGTGTATTATTCATCGTCACGTGGCAGCCATGTTTTATTCATGTGTACATGTGCGTTAGGGGGTGGGGGTGAGTGACCAAATGACGTATCTCCTTCGAGAAATTTAGGCTGTGGTCACACGGTATCGCACGAAATTAGGACCAATTAAAAACATGACTGGCACATGACTAAGCCGTCCCCTTATTGTCTTAAACGGATGTTTAATTTATGCATTTGTTTACACGAAACAAGATCAATGTAATATTGTCAGTGGTCTTTCCATTGGCTCACGAGCAAAACATACATCCTCGCAGCTAGACGCCTTGCAGCAATGACCTGCAAAACGTGTAAGCACAGCTCTCAGCTCACTGTTTCCAAACCCTCTCGATCTTTACAGGACGAGTTCAACAAAACCAATTTCATCTTGTACTTCAGAACGGTAGATGAGTTTAAGAAGCCATTCAAGTGTCCTGACTCACCTGTTGTCAAAGCAGGTCTTGAGTTGGTTTCCATAGAAACGAAAATCACGCCTTGTCCATATAAGGAAAAATGGATGAAAGAAAAAGGAGATCCCAAAGAACATGCAAAGAAATATGTAGAATGCATTCGAGCATGGAGCAACAGCTCATTCCTTTCAGGTGAATGATGGCAATCAGTCAGGCTGTCAGCGGCCAATCGCTCAGTCAGTCAGTCAGTCAGTCAGTCAGTCAGTCAGTCAGTCAGTCAGTCAGTCAGTCAGTCAGTCAGTCAGTCAGTCAGTCAGTCAGTCAGTCAGTCAGTCAGTCAGTCAGTCAGTCAGTCAGTCAGTCAGTCAGTCAGTCAGTCAGTCAGTCAGTCAGTCAGTCAGTCAGTCAGTCAGTCAGTCAGTCAGTCAGTCAGTCAGTCAGTCAGTCAGTCAGTCAGTCAGTCAGTCAGTCAGTCAGTCAGTCAGTCAGTCAGTCAGTCAGTCAGTCAGTCAGTCAGTCAGTCAGTCAGTCAGTCAGTCAGTCAGTCAGTCAGTCAGTCAGTCAGTCAGTCAGTCAGTCAGTCAGTCAGTCAGTCAGTCAGTCAGTCAGTCAGTCAGTCAGTCAGTCAGTCAGTCAGTCAGTCAGTCAGTCAGTCAGTCAGTCAGTCAGTCAGTCAGTCAGTCAGTCAGTCAGTCAGTCAGTCAGTCAGTCAGTCAGTCAGTCAGTCAGTCAGTCAGTCAGTCAGTCAGTCAGTCAGTCAGTCAGTCAGTCAGTCAGTCAGTCAGTCAGTCAGTCAGTCAGTCAGTCAGTCAGTCAGTCAGTCAGTCAGTCAGTCAGTCAGTCAGTCAGTCAGTCAGTCAGTCAGTCAGTCAGTCAGTCAGTCAGTCAGTCAGTCAGTCAGTCAGTCAGTCAGTCAGTCAGTCAGTCAGTCAGTCAGTCAGTCAGTCAGTCAGTCAGTCAGTCAGTCAGTCAGTCAGTCAGTCAGTCAGTCAGTCAGTCAGTCAGTCAGTCAGTCAGTCAGTCAGTCAGTCAGTCAGTCAGTCAGTCAGTCAGTCAGTCAGTCAGTCAGTCAGTCAGTCAGTCAGTCAGTCAGTCAGTCAGTCAGTCAGTCAGTCAGTCTGTCAGTCAGTCAGTCAGTCAGTCAGTCAGTCAGTCAGTCAGTCTGTCAGTCTGTCAACCATGAGAGACTTCTCATACTCTACCTTTAAATTCTTTTTTTACTATGTTTTCCAGGATTATCGAATGCGCGTTCTGACGAAGAGAAATCCAAAATCGTGGATGAATTTTATAACCGCTACGAAGCTGAGGTCGCCAAGTGCCCTGAGGATCATGGAGTTGCTTATATTAACGCCTACTTAGTCATACGAAAGCGTTTATGTATAACATTTACCGGTAGCCAATAAAGCCCCGTGTCACACGCTACGATTTTTACAAAAATTGTTGCAGAAAGTAGAAGTCGGTTCTACTTTTCGTGCAGCAAAAAAAAAAAAAAAAAAAATCAAGTCGGCGTGAGGGGATGTCAAACGTGAAAAACACTCGTGCAACCTGCAATAATTTTTTTCGCGAGACAAGTTGCACGAGAAATCGTAGCGTGTGACAGGTCTATTTTTAGCTAAACAAGCAATCCCAAGAGGGACAAATGACAAATTAATAAGACTGGCGGCAATGCTGGTGGTACTCACCGTGGTTAAATACCACCAACATGGCAGCGATGACGTAACGTACAAACGAAGAAAACATGGTTTGTAATCATTCCCAAGAGATCCAAACGATAAAGTCATGGCGGTCATACTGCGACAACAAAACACACGAATATTATCAATAATTATTGATGACTATAGCATCTTATAATTTAATATTAATTAAAATTATTGAATATCACAAAGAATTGGTCCATAAATTTTGACTGATGCCAAAGTCTGCGTATTATTGACCAATAAGACATTGACTCCAAACTGAATCTCGCAATCATTTAAAAAAATATCCCGGCAAGATTAAATAATCATTATAGAGTGGAATCACTAAACCTGTGAAATATATATTAGACTAATACATACTAGTTATACAATGGTTTCTCGTGGCATACCGTGGAATATCCCACGAGTCACTTGTAGTTTCTAGTATACACACGAGCCTTAAAGCGAGTTCGTATACACAGAAAATACAAGTGACGACTGGGATATTCACGGTATGCCACGAGAAACCATTGTATAACCATTTATTCCCACACCATAGAAAATACAAATGCTTCGATTTAACGCACAGTGCATGATGGGAAGGAAGACTGAAATACCGACGACTATACAACTTTCCTGCTTACTGATTGGCTGTATTTTCTATGGTGTGGGATAAACTTTAGTATACCCTAATTCCATCGTTTTTTATTTAACTATTCACACCTTAACAAGCATCGTATTTCATTCTAAAAAACACTCTAAGTAAACCGAGTATAATATACAGCTATTTCAAAAAAAAAGGTTGGTGAAAGTTTTGATGCGTGCTGCATGTTTCTTACCAAGCTTCAAATGTATTATATTCATATGTAAATATTGTTAACACAGAAGAAAATATGCTGAAAAAACTAGAAGTCAAAGTATTGGAAAATTCCATATTGTTGTGACCTTTTGCTGCTTCAATTCACATCACCCAATTCATTTAGGGCTTGGTATGCAACATGCGACATGCAACAAGCAACATGCGACATGCGACAAGCAACATGCAACATGCAACATGCAACATGCGACATGCGACATGCGACATGCGACATGCAGCAAGCAACAAGCAGCATGCAGCATGCAACAAAACCTTCAACAACCATTTTTGAAATAACTGTAAATGAAAATGATTCTCATACACTTTTAGGCATAAAGCTTTCTCTCATTCAACATATCAAGTGTCATCCTCTTGAGTATTATTATTTTCTTCACCAGTAAGTCTTGATTAATTAAGGCGATGTCACACGAGACGATTTGCAACGACGATTTTTCGCGCAACGTTGCAAAATAATCGTCATCTTGAGTTACTAGGGTTTGACTTCTGATCAAAAACTCGCAACGTGTTGCCTGAAATCGAAATCACGCTGAAAATCGTTCCATCTGGCATGTTACATGGTACTGTATAAACCTTTCGCGCAATAGCGTTGAGCAAAAAAATCGTCGTTGCAAATCGTCTCGTGTAACGTCTTTACAAAGAATGACACGTGGTCTGAAATGGAAAAATAAGCCAATAGATCGTTTTCACGAGACGTTCAGATCGGCCATATTGGTGTACCTAACTACGTTTTAATGTATGTTTATCAATGAAATATCTATTTCTTTTTTTCAAAAAATTGATATTTTCAATTATTATTTTGAAAATATCGTCACTATGGTTAAACACTTCTTAAAGCAGAAAAAAAGCTCGAAATTTTTTTCTTTTCTTTTTCATTGATAATTATATAATAAACAGAATATTACATGGGCGCTCGTGAGAGATCTTTTCAATACTCGAAGATAAATTTCGTATCTCCGCGCGCCCATGTAATGTCCTCTATTTTACTGATTTCTCCGGGAATTGAACTATATTTTTACGCAAAAACTGTTCTATTGTTTGGTACACCAAATGAATATGGCCGCTTTGTCACGTGAGTGAAAACGATCTATAAGTCCAAGTGGACTGGGTCTATTCAGATCACGTGTCATTTCCTTGAGTAGTATTTCTTTGTTTCTTGGTAACACAGATATGATGTAAATAAAAAACACCCAACAATTATACACAAGAAGGTGGATACGTTATTCTGCCTTTTTCAGCCTGAAAAGAAAAAAAAGGGTATTTTCATCAGATCTTCATATGGACTGAATAGGCAATGTGCATCAAAGCTCACAAAGCACTCTGGGAAAGTGAGTTCTTTAAAAATGGAACAGGGAAATCAAAGGAACTATCAGAAAAAAATTACTCTGTTATTTTTGTCTGCTGAAATCCTTTTATTTCCATAGAAAATATCGAAGGAAAAATTATCAGATGAATTTTTAGAGGAGCCAAAACAGCGTAAGAACTCACTTTCCCATCATGCTTTGTGCTAGAATTTCGAGCTCATGCACATTGGCTATTGCATTCAGGAGGGTTCGGCGCACAGTTCATGACTATTAAAAAAAAACACAGTAAATCACGCTTCACGAAAATCTAAAATACACGAGCGGTAAAATAATACCCTACTGAATGGCCTCGTATCACTTATTGCGTGAAATTCTAAATATTGACTCCACGCTCTCAGAAATGTGATATTTGAATAGAGCATACCGAGATTAGTAAATCGAGAAAGTTTGAAGCGGTTCTGATGAATAGCGCCGACAAAACAGGCGATCGAACGCGGCTTTTTTAAATTTTTACAGATGTGTGTTGGAGGGATCGAAAAGATGGGTTGTTAACAGTGTATTAAACTAAGGACCACGAACAAGAAGGCCCGGCGCGACACCGTCCGTCTATTTCATACCGTGAGAAACAAACCCCAGGAAAAGCATCACTGAGGCCCGGTTCAAACGTCGAACTTTTGATGAGCCGAACGTATTGAAAACAATGGATAATAAGGTGGTGTTCTTTGATGTCATTAGGTTCGGCTCATGAGAAGATCGACGTTTGAACTGGGCCTGAACGAAATACGTCATAAAGAAAAATGAAACTCGTACCTTTCTTTGTCTCTTGTCTTTCCACTGACTGCCTTGAATATTGGTAGAATAACAATGGGATACAGGATATACCATGCAAGAAGCACTGCAGGAACCGTGTAGTACGTGGTGTACATAATCTTATTGCAATAGGAAAGTTCAGTTAGTAGTTTTTATGGGAAAGAAGAAAGAATGCATGAAGGAGGAACCACTGAAGTAGACAGTGAAACTAAAGGGATTTTCACCTGCATACGACACTAGAGAAAAACGTTTGCGCATGTGTGCCTTTCAGCACGCTTTCCAAGAATTTCCAAGAGTTTTAGTGAGAAAATAAATGCTTGTTTTCTCCGAGTATACAAAACATTTCGTGGGTATACTTTTGTGAGACCAAAATACTAAATAAAGGTATATGAAAAAAATTAGCCTTAAGTTTCAAGAACTGACTTTAAGTTTTGGCATTTTGTAAAGACTATTCTTCAGGCAAGTGTGAAAGTCAAATTTGCATATTTCTACAATAGCACGAAGACGCTTTTGACTAATTTGCATGGGGACTTCGAGCATGCGCAGACGTTTTTCACGCGTGTCCCTGCATACTACAAGCGCGTTCCTCCAAATTGAGCTGCCCTGACGTCACGTGACAAGTCTACTGCTCATACGAAAACCGCTGTACTGTACTTACCTCGTTTATTTTATCCCACGTCAAGAAGTTAAACGGAATAATGGTGTATGCAAAACCACAGAATCTTATTGGCCAAGAGATGGCGAAAACCAATGCCTTGAGGGAAAAGCTCATGTCTGCCCAGCGCTTGTTGGACAATGTTATGCACATCGTGTAAATCTACGAGAACGAGATGTATCAACATGTTATGCAATGAAGAATAAACGAAAATCAACTTCTAAATTCCAATACTCCCCTTTCGAGTTCTCTTTTACGCTGTGTTAGCCTCAATTGTGCGTAAATTATGCAGAAATTTAGATAAAACTCGTGAAATTTCAAAGTATTTTTATTGTCTTCTTTACACACAGATCTCTTGAATTTCCACGGGCTGTTACTGAATAAAAGAATATATTACACGGTTTTGAGGCTAACACAGCGTAAAAGAGAACTCGAAACTGGAGTTTCCAATGTATTACTTGTTTTTCCATTTTGATGATAAGGAACTCCAAAAGGAAGGAAATGAAGTACCCAAGGAACAAGCCATGCCAAACAGCCAGGAACATCAGGGTCAGGAAATGAGACAGATCCTTGTTGCCTAGGAAACGAAGACGCTTGAAGATATACCTGAAAACAGACCATGAAAAAAATATATTACCACAGGAAGCCCAAGCTTAGTTTTTGTATATACAGTAAATTCAACATTTTCCATACATTTCAAGCATACATACATCACATATAGCATTAAATCAAGGCTGCAAAGTAGTTTCAAAGGATCATTCAAATGTGAATCTTGCAGCCTCGGTTGAATGCTTTGTGTTTGACCAGTGCACCAATGTATGGAAAGTGGTGAATGCTTGTGGTTAACGATAAATCGTGTTTTTCGAAGATTTTTGGAAAATTCGAGGACATTTTTTCGTCTACGTATTTTTTGTGTTCTTCGCTATTTCTGTTAAAAAGGCTCCGATAGCACTTAAATTTGAACCTGGCTAAGAATAGCATCACTATTATGAAGGACTTACCTAAACACCCATTTGTTAGTGTTGATATTAAAACTTTCAACAATGTGCTGCAAATAATATAAAGGGTAGAAGATTAACTGAATATACTCTGACTGACTTCTGTGATACAAGTTCGGATTCACCACAGGGAGCCCACCAATCTGTCTGTGTAATTTATTTTTGTTTTTGATTTGGCGGGTCAAACTCCCTTGCTTTTTTTTTGTGGTGGTGGTTTCAGTGGTAGTCGAATCCCCCTTAACTAATTTTGAACCCCCCTAGCAAAACTCCTGGATTCACCCCTGTCATCTAATGGCCTCAAGTTACCTGGAATGTGTAAGACGTCTCATATATAGATAGTTTGATGTTCCTCAATCCATCCCATGTAAGTTCTCCTTGAGGTGTCTTGCCATTGTAAGCAAGCCCTGGAATTATACAGCTTCCTTCCTATATTCATTCAAAAACAATTACAATCAACAAAGTTCGACCAGCTCACAGACTTCATTGTTCATTCAGTAGAGCATCCCATTAGTATCATGGAGGTCATGTCACTATAACTAATCCAGGTATTAACATTTTAAGTACTCACAGCCATCAGCCAGACACCTAGATATCTCATCAAGATGATACGTCCCCAAAATCCAACAAACCAAATCTTGCTCAGATAGGATAGATTCTGAAGAAAAGACAGATGTTTGAGAATACAGACCTTTTTTTAGCTTGGGCATTTAACACATTTTTGATGGTTTAGCGTGGTATACACCTTGGGGGTAGGTAACATTTTGACCAACTTTTGATGTCATATTGTGGTAAATAAGAGGACATACCACACTAAACCATCAGAAATTTTTTCTTCAATTTTTCACAATGGATGGATGGATGGATGGATGGATGAATTGATGGACAGATGGATGGATGGATGGGATGCCATGGATGGATGAATGGATGGACAGATGGATGGAGAGGATGCCAAGGATGGATGGAGCATTTTTTTCCATTAAGTATTGTCTCAAATAGTTTGTACATTACCTTAAAATCGTTAGACATCAGATATTCATCTGAAAAAAATGCACCAAGGGTTGCATAGAGACCAAGGAACAGTACCCCAGCTGATAAACGTTTGAGACCTGCAGCAATACTAAGAACAAAGATACACAGATACACACAAGTTAGGTTCCATGCTACTGTTTACTGAGATTCTAAATATTCTGCAAACTCGGTACTAAGCTGCGAGTTGCCCGTTGAAATTTGGTTTTTCACTGCCACCAGTCAAAAATATAAAAGGTACCAATTGATTAATTTTGATTGACAGCAGTGAAACACCAATTTCACAACAAGCCGTTGAAATGTCTGAGTTCAAAGAATATTGAGAATAGCAGTAATTCATTCAAATCAAAACTTTTTGCAAGCATAAAAATCCCATCTCAACAAAACATATGTAAATTAGAGTGAGTTTGTTATGAACAGTAAAATGATGATATTATGGCCAATTCTCAGTAACTGCTGCCTGGTTAGCTCAACTGATAAAAGTGTCGGCCATGCTGTTGTGTGGGATGTCATGGTTCAAGTCCCAGCCGGGCCAATACTCAGGGTCTTAAAATAACTGAGGAGAAGGTGCTGCCTTTGTAATTGCATCTACAAATGGTTAGACTTTCACATGGCTTGGATGACCACGTTAATGGCAGTCCTGTCCCTAATCAACTAAAGACATTTAAGTGTCATCCTCTATAAAACAAAGTTGACTGATCTATTTATTTTTAACATGCACTGTTACCATTGCATCACATGCTTGGGGTCACTACTTTGATGTTAGGTTGAACTACATCTTACATTTTTCTGGAAAGTTATCACTTTACAAATGTAGGTTTTGCATGGGAGAAAACCTGGAGAACCCTAAACTGCCCCCTCTCCCCTCCATTTAAAGTAAGAGACATAACAAGCTCTACTCACATGTGATATCATGTCTGGGAATCAAACCTGAGACCCAGGAGGTAAGAGGCAAGTGTATTACCGTTACCCCACCCTTGATTGTGAGTGTACTACCACTACGCCATATCATCATTATAAATGCTATGATATGTAGTACAATGTACATGCATTGCTGTAAGTCTTGTTGCAAAAACCACTCTATTCAATCAAATATACACTTAGGATTTACCAGGAATTATTGTCATCCTCTCGATCAATCAGCTTTCCTTCTACCAGTTGGATGTAGTGCTTAATAGGAAACTAACCAAGAAAGAGATAAAAGGTCACAAAGATTAACATAAATTTCTAAGATATTATAATTTATTAAAAGAAGTCGTTGAAAAAGGTAAAAAGGTAAAGCGTCTTTATTTTACGTCGGTAGCTCTCAATAGTCATTGACTAATAAACTTGTGGCCGACGGTGTGCTCGTTTTACCTCCCCCCCCTACATCAGTGCTCCGTTTTATGGGTATTTATCACTTAAGTACATTGGGACTAGACTCTCGGTGGCAAAGTCCTAGCAATAAGGATCTTGACCCAAAGGTGGATTTAGATGTACAGTGTACTAGTTATGGACCATTGTTATTGATTTAAGGTACCAGGGGACCTTTGTGACCACTTTCACAAAATACCTTGTAGCGTACAAACTACTATATAAGAATATATTTTCTTGAAGCTGAAAAAACACAGATTTCAACCATGTTCATTATTGTATGAATGTTGTGAACTGTATGCAAGTCATAACAATTCTGGTGTTTCTGGAACTTCCTGAAAAAGTGCAATCGAAAATTATAAAAATTGCCCTTTTTAAAAAATGATGAGTTTGATAAAAAAATGATCAACATGGTTGAAATCTGTGTTTCTTCAGCTTCAAGAAAATATATATTTTGTGAAGGTGGTTGTGAAGGTCTTCTGGTACCTTAATGGGAAATCTATTGTTAACTTTAGAGATTATATTTTTAGAGAAATGCTTACCAGAGGGCCAACCAAGACTCCACCCATGAAATAGCTGGTCCCATATACCTGGAAATCAATCAGTTACTATTATGAATACTATATCAGTTATTATTACGAATACTATATGCCAACCAAGACTCCAATTTGTGTTGTAAGTGTGGTTTAAGCAGATTGCATGCGACAGTTGTAAGCAAAAATTGTACCATGTAAGCCAGCCTTTAATCTAACTAACAGTGTCAATACCTCAATAATGGAAGGAAGTCTGTTAAGGGCTGTCTTTTTGTAGTCCTCAGACAAGGTTTCCTGGAAAAGTAGAAGGACTTCCAGTCACAAACTCAAAAGCCAATGTACATGAAATTAAAATTATAGCACAAAGCATGATGGGAAAGTGAGTTCTTACGCTTTTGTGACTCCTCTAAAAATTCATCTGAGAATTTTTCCTTCAAAATTTTCTCTGGGAATAAAAGGGTTTTAGCAGACAAAAATAAAAGAGAATTTTTTTCTGATATTTTCTTTGATTTCCCTGTTACATTTTTAAAGAACTCACTTTCCCAGAGTGCTTTGTGAGCTTTGATGCCGTTGCCTATTGGAAAATCTCTGTGATTTTAAATACCTAAAAACAACCAGTTACCTACAGGTACAGTACATGTACAGTACTCTGCTAACAGCATTCCAATTATGATTAACGATCCAGGGGCAGATGCAGGGGAAGGGTGCAGGGGGTGTACAGCCCCCTAGGTTAACTTTGTGTCCCTGCTTAGAAGATAACCAAATACCAAATGATAGCATACCAAAATCTGATAACAATGAATCCACTCCAACTGACCAATATTGTCACCATTAATCTACCAACAATGATTAGCAAGAAAGGTTTTTCAAAACCTACCTGATCCTGACCTCCATCATAGTAATCCCAGGCCAAACCTTGGACACAGAAATCAAATATAAATTTTCAAATATATACCTTCTAAATAACCCTCTATTTCTATTTCTTTGTTTGGGATTCCTGTGGTCAGTTGGCACATCACATTTAGCCCATAATTTTTTTTTATAGAATTTTGGAACTGCCTGGATCAAACAACTCAAATAGCCCATATTTAATTTCTCGATTTTACAGCATGAGAACACGGCTATGCATGAACACATGCAGCCCCAGCTGTGCAAGCAGCCCCAGATGCCTTATTGTTCTCGATAAAATAATTTTCATGTTTATGGAACTACCTGTATTGATGTATGGGGGTTTCTAAGGTTATTTAGAAGCATTGTTTTTTGCAATGTGAGTTCTTCCCTTGCGGGGTGTGTGAACTTCTTTGCCAAAATGCTTCTATAGTAAATGACCTCAGAAAGAAGTCAGGTACCCTAGGTATCTTTTTCGTATGCAGTGTTTATCACATCTATTTTTTATATGTTTAAGGTACTTACTGATGAGTCTTAAGCACAACACACAATGTGGTGTAGTCCAGTTGACATCATAACCACCAGTAGCATTAACTATGTACCCTGTTATCAGGTATGTCTAAGGGATGCAAAAAATGCTACTTAATGAACTACTTCGACAATACAGCAGTTATCTTGGTAGGGGGCAAATGTGCAAAGCTTTGTTGCAGTAATGGCATTGATTAACATTATCAGTTCCTCACAAGTCAATTTGACAAGAGATGAATACTCCAGTTTCACATTCGGTGGAAACCGCTGTTTTTGAAGAACACAGACTCATTTGCACAGGCTTAGCCTCGTTTATAAGTCATCTATTCAAATACACCATTAAAAGTCCGTGGGATTGGTATTATTCAACTTGCACATTCTTTACATTACAGTTGGCTGTTGCTAATGATTTGCAAAAGTCAACCGTAATGTAAAGAATGTATTGAGTTGAACAATACCAATGTTTTGAAATCCCACGGACTTTTAATGGTGTATATGAATAGCTGACTTATAAACGAGGCTAAGCCTGTGCAAATGACAGCGGTTTCCATCGAATGTGAAACTGGTGTATTAAGAAGATGGACATTAAAAAAAGACAAAAGAAAGGTAGTGGAATCAATGCAGTTGAGTAAAAACATTTTATGTAGAATTTCATTCTTATGATTGCATGACCTTTCTGATTTGGTTCAACAGGTGTCATCAGTGAACCCTTTTAGCTTGGACGTGTACAGTACTTGTAATGTTTTTCCATTTCAGACCACGGGTCATCCCCTAGAGCATCATTCCTTCGTTTAACTTTTGCGTGCATTGAGAAGACAAATAAATATGGAAAACCCTGAAACAAAATCTCTTATTCTCAAAAGAATGACACATCATGGTCGGGAATGAGAAAACAATGTGTCCAAGCTAAAACAGTCTTTAAATTTCACAGGCAAAAAAAAATCTTCTCTAATCATATTTAAATTAGATTAATCATGATGTTATGTGTATAGAAACTTTCCATCAGTGTTTATGGTACTTACAAAGTTCAGTACAAACACAGCAACCACTGTGGCTATCTGGGTCCCTCCAATCAAAAGGACAAGATAAACCAAAGAAATGTTGATAGCAGAGTGTATAGTACCCCAGCCTGCAAATGACATTGTATATTGACTCAATACCCAGTAACATAAATAGAGGATATTACATGGGCATGCGGAGATACAAATTTTATCTTTGGGTGTTGAGAGACTTTTAACACGAGAAGATAAAATTTGTATCTCCAAGCACCCATGTAATATTCTGTTTATTATATAATTATCAATGAAAAAGAAAAGAAAGCTTTTTTTTAGCTTTTTTCTGCTATAAGAAGTATATGTAACCATAGTGATGATATTTTCACATATGAAAATAACAATGTTATTTTCTCATGTCAAAATATCTAATTTTTGAAATAAAGAAATATAGGTATTTCATTGATAATCATATAATAAATATAGGTATTTCATTGATAATCATATAATAAATATAGGTATTTCATTGATAATCATATAATAAATATAGGTATTTCATTGATAATCATATAATAAATATAGGTATTTCATTGATAATCATATAATAAATATAGGTATTTCATTGATAATCATATAATAAATATAGGTATTTCATTGATAATCATATAATAAATATAGGTATTTCATTGATAATCATATAATAAATATAGGTATTTCATTGATAATCATATAATAAATATAGGTATTTCATTGATAATCATATAATAAATATAGGTATTTCATTGATAACCATATAATAAATATAGGTATTTCATTGATAACCATATAATAAATATAGGTATTTCATTGATAACCATATAATAAATATAGGTATTTCATTGATAATCATATAATAAATATAGGTATTTCATTGATAACCATATAATAAATGGTGTTTATTATATATAGCTTAGATAGTATGTACGCTCTTATTGGCCAACAACTGTGCTATATTATGACTTATATCTTATATTTTACAACCATCACTCCCAGGCCATATGGGGCTCGATCTTCTGTGAGGTTCGCTCCACACGTACTTCTGGTCACTATAAAACCCAACTCACATGCTGATCATTTTTACAGACTAGTAAGACTTTATTAAAATTCTCTAATAAAAATAGAGGTGTATTTACCATAGTTGAAGATAAGAAGAGACAAGCCACAGATTATGAAATATAAATGCTAAAACAAAAACAAAAACATAAATATAAATATAAATAATATATAAATAATTAATATAAATTTGTAACAAATCTTCTGATAAAGAACAAGGCAGAGAAATGCATAATTAATACGTGCAGCCATACAGGAAAGTATTGGAGTGAGTAATGTGATCGTCCTGGTGAATGTAATCTCCGAGGGACCACGGAGATGTGTGTGTGTGTACTACTACTGTAGTCTCTTATATTTTCCAATCTTAGCCCCTCCCCACTTTTTCCCATACTAGTCTCTTATATAGCTCCCCACTTTTTAGGGTGCTCCACAGTCCCATTTCGACAACCTGAGCAGAAGTCATCTTCAGAGGACAGTGGTGAATGAAAGACAGTAGATGGTATTTATAGCTCTGGTGATGCAGTCATAACGTAAACAGTAATAAATTTATGGAGTTGTGTCAGTATTGTTGCAAGTATAGTCTTTTGTTCTTAGGTAGCGTCAGTCTTGTCACAAAATAATAGTCTATTGTTCTTCGGTAGTGTCATCAGTCTCTTTGAGGTTAAGGTTGAGGTCATGGCTGAGTCTTTTGTAGGGTGCCGGTAGAGGTAAGCTGTGGTTAAGTGTTTTTTTTTGTTCTAAGATGGTGATGCGAACCAACTCTCAAGTGAAAGACGTTGATGGTTGTTAGTACATGTGATCGGAAATAGGCAATTTGCATACAGTATGAAGGTAAAGAAGTCTATTATCTACGATAATCTAGAATTACCTGAATTAATGCATTCTTTCTATAGAGGAACAGCCGGTAAGACAAGGACAGTGGGTATGCTATCAAAACAAAAGCAAGTCAGATTAATTGCTTCATATCAACAACAAGCAATGTTTTGTTCCTGAATTATCCATGCCTCTCAGCAACGTGGAATTGGATTTGTACTTGAATACATGGTGGAATTATAAAGTGAAATCCAAGGAACAGATATACATTTGTCTTGAAAAGAAAATTCCAGGAGCTGAAACTCATCATTTTCCTGTTTCTAATTCTAGAACTTTTCCTGATACGATAACCGTTTCCCTTACACCCCTCCCCCTTCCAATCCATTCACCTCTTTTTCAAGGCAATATAATCGTAAATAAACTCAAACTAAAATAAAGTGTTGCACATAAAAAGAGATTTGATCAGTTATCAATAAGTAATTAGCTACGTCTAAAAAATAATTTAGGCATTCACGAAGCATATATATCGCAGAAGCATGAATTCGGAGGATAAAACAATTAATTTCAATTTTCATGAGGAAAGTTTTATTAAATCGAACTGCATCATTTGGTCAAAATTGAAGTATTCTGCAAAGTTTCTACATGTAACAGATCCTCTTAAATCTTTTTTGAGGACAAAACAATGAATTTCCATCCTCATGAGAGAAGAGTTTTATTGAATTGAGCTGCATTATTTGGAGTTTCCTGCAAGGTTTTTAAGTTTAAATCCACTTAAAGCTGAATTTTAAAAAGATTTTGCCCCTAATGAGCTAAATGAAAGCTAATGGTAATTTAATTTGTAATAATCTTGATGATTCTTTGATGTAGGTGAATGCTTGGAGAACTCCTTAAGTCTTAATCAAAGATATTCTCGTGAATTTAATTATTGAAAACTTGATAAGCTTATAATTTTAGGGTAAATGGATTATTCATATATTTGCAAACTATATATGAAAATGGTTTGCTGATCTTAACCAAAGGAAAACCGAAAGTGAAGGTTAAATTTTACACAAGGAAGTTATCTATTTCCTTCTGGGATGTCCAAAAGACTGAGAGCCCTGGATAGAGATCAAAATAGTGCAACTCTAATTCACCAACTGGTGACCAAACGTCTCTAAAAGGACAATAAAACATGTTCTTTCTCCTAATATAAAATTCAAACTTGACAGATAAATTAAAAAATAGTAGTACCTGCAAGTAAGCCTATGACCAGACGCAGTGAAGGGTCAGAAAGGCCAGTTTTTTGGACCAAAAAACTGATATCACCAACACCAACCGTCTTGTAGTCCGCCATTTTGATTGAGTATAATAACACGACAGCCTCGTTGTGATAACGTGACAAACCGGAAACGGAAGTCCTAATTTGTAGCCCTCTTGTCATTACCGGAAACGGAAGTAGTCAAACTTGTAACAAAAAACGCTTGAAAAGAACAAACCTTCTATGCCACGAATCGTTAAAGAGCCTTACAAATTTGTTAAACTAAAGATTTGTTGTGTTTTCGTATTTGTCTCTTCTTTCTAATTACTCCTATAAAAGTATACGGACTTCTCAAAGTCGTTGCTTGGGCTGCCTGTGGTTGCTTTTCAAACTACAAACATAGGAAGCCCAAACCGTTACGCAGTTGATTTGTACAGAGATTGAAAAAGAGAGAGGGACGGGAGGAGATACACTTTTCACAGAGAATAACGACAGAAACAGAATGGAGAATTTTTTTAGAGTTTATTTAGTTACAGGGATTTTATCTATATTGGGCTCCCTGTGGTTGAGCAACCACGAAAAATCTTTGCATTCTCGACCCTAGAACCCTGCCATTCTTCCTGCGCATGCTCAACGAAATGCCAGACTCTGGAAACCCTAGAATTTCAATAGCTCTGATTGGTTAGAATATTTCTCATGATAATTGATTGAAAAACTGCTCTAGCAATCTGACAACAGCCTTTGCAATAAAATTTGATAACAATGGCCTTTAGTCGATAAAATGTCAGTAAGGCAACTCTTATCAGGAGTAAAATAGAAAACCGTTGATTTAGGGAGCACATGCTCTATTGCTATATTCAAATTTGATGCACATTACACCAGGTTGCCAGGGTTTCCTGGAGACTCTGACATTTTATGAGCATAAGCAGTAATGGCAGGGTGCTGGGGTTGATAGTGCACATCTTCACAACACACTCAACATGTTTATTCTTCTTTTATCTTAATAATACATTATTAATACCTTTGATAAATATGACTGAGGACGACTCTTCCTCTGGAATGCACACTTGGTAAAAGTAGATATTTGACTGCTTGTGTGGTTCCAAAAAAATATTCATATCCCACCGTAGAGGGAATTTGAAAAAGGATCCCACCCCTCTGGAATTTCCAATTTTCTTCCATCTAAACCTTATAATTTTGTTTTTCCTCTGACCAACCCCCCACCCCCAGGGAATTTCCAATTCCCTCCATGGTGGGGTATGGATATTTTCTGGAACCAGACATTTTTATATTATAATATTATAATTATAATTATGAAAATATTACATCTTATTCCAAAAATACTACTTTATGTAATCCTAATAAAACATTAAAATAAAGGCACAACTAAAAATGTTTTGTCCATGTTGTCTCTTAGTACCCTGGGTCTAGAAGCTCTTATCCAGTACTTCTTGAAACCTAGGAGCACTGGTGCAAGAGCCTTGCACCCAGGGTAGTCTATCTTTTTGTTACTTGAAAAAATAATATATACTTAGATATTTCCTTATTTAAATATTGGGAGAGTTTGATGGTATAGTGATAATGCGCTCATGAATATTATATACTGTGATATAATCCAGCCTCTGTTTAAAGCCGTCACCCTCGTATGCAAATGACTACTTAATAAAGGTTGGCTATTTAATAGATATTTCATAAAATTTAGCACGTAAATTATAATGAAAAAAATGAATAGAACTTTTTCAAATTCTCAAAATACTGGCATGTTCCTTGACAATGATAACAGATTCACAGGGGCGGATCCAGGATTTTGTTCAGGGAGGGATGCAGTGTACAAAGTCAGCCCAGGGAGGAGTACAACCCTCAGAATCAAAGAAATAAAACATTTTAACATGATTTTAAAATTCGTAAAGGTATCTTCAAAATAGGGGGACAAAGTTTCTTTGAGGGAGGGGGGTGCATACCCCCTGCACCCCTCCCCTGGATCCGCCCCTGATTTATTTACGCAGAGTTAGCCTCAATTTTGTGTAGAATATTCATGTCTTCCAATGAAAGTCCCTGGAATTTCAAAATGTTTGCATTTTGAAGTTGTTCATTCTTTACTTTATTGTTGGTATTTGTGAACATTTTGATATTGAACTGAGGCTAACCCCAGTGGCGGATCCAGAATTTTACAAAGGGGGGTTCCATTTCGTCATCACTCTTTCAACAACTGATACGTAAAACTTCATTGCAGGACGCATTCTCATTATTTCATATACCCCTTTTCAAAGGGTCTGATGCTCAAAGGGGGGTTCCGTGGAACCCATGGAACCCCCTCTGGATCCGCCACTGAACCCTGCCTAAATGAACCTGTAGTCAAGGAACACAGTGGTATCTTGAGGTTCCTTGCAAATATTAAATATCAACGGTGATATTTTTTTCTTGTATTAAATGTTGCATTTGATGAGCTGTTAAAAGATTCTGTATATCTTGCTCATCATAGTAATATATTGAATATAACTATACCTATAATTCTAACTAGGCGACCGCTTAATACAGATAAAGCACGATTTTGTAGTTTCATGGACTTGATGGTTTGGGAGATTGGGGAGGGGGGGGGGAGCGGTTCATTTAATTTTAAAAAATCGTCCATCTTTTCTACGAGGGTAGCACTTTCAAAATAAAAATAAAATAAAAAATAAGATAGCCAGTGGCTAACACACCCGTGGACCTCGTTCCATGAATAAGGTAAAAATACGTCCATCTTCTAAAAAATGTTTTTAACACTGAGGACAAAATATTGAAGATACAAGACTAAGGTTTTGAGACAATCAGCGCCTAGCTCATTTTGGTTCTCGGTTTTCGTGAGTAAAGGCGAGGTAGTACCACATATGGATAGATGATCACTATCCAGCCAATGATTACAAAGAGCGGCGCATAATACGTTAACATTCCAACCTGAAAATAGATTGCAGATGTGTTTCAGCCAAGCTCCTTTTGAATACCTTGCTTAAGCTCTTATTCCCTAAAAGTATAGTTATCAAGAGAACCGATGGTAAAATATGATCTTGTGCTCTCTAAGTCCTCTATATTCTATTAGTAATAATCTTTCCTTATTTCCTTATTCTAGCACACAGAACGCTCTGTTTTCAAGAACAAAGGAAAGAGAACAAGGGACTCTGAATACATGAACTTGTTTTTAAGCCTTTCCGAGCATGCGCAATCCATTACGACTTGACTGAGTTGGTCAGTTGTAGTTGCGCAGTGAGAATAACACGATTTTAAGGTCGGGGATGTTCATCCATTTTGACCTATCAGTTTGTCAGTTATGGTTGCGCAGTGAGAATAACACGATTTTAAGGTCGGGGATGTTCATCCATTTTGATCTATCACTTTGTCAGTTATGGTTGCGCAGTGAGAATAACACGATTTTAAGGTCGGGGATGTTCATCCATTTTGACCCATCATTTCGTCAGTTATGGTTGAGCAGTGAGAATAACACGGTGATGTTCATCCATACCTTATGTACTTTGTCCAGATACAACAGAGCTAATGGAGCTGATCCATAACCCATCAGCATACGAGACCACAAGTACAGCAGGGGTTTAACTACGATCTGGACATAAACGGGCATCTCTGAAACCTTTTTCCATTGTAGTAGATCCCACATCGTTGTGACCTCGAGTTTAAAAAAATATTACACTGAAATGAAATTTTCCGATAAATTTAGAATCCTCTCCTGCCACTCTTAACCTCCCCCAGGGACACACGCGAAGGGGCGCAAAACGTTATTCGTTCTTGATTCGAACAAGAGGCTCTGTGTATTCAGCAGATAGTTAGGTTATGCAGTATTTATGAAATGACACTTATCAAGCTGTAATGAGGCTGAGATCGGTCCACAGTAATAGCCCACTTTTGATATTCTGGTTGAGTGATCACGCACAAAGCAATTCTAGGCGAGGCTCCGGCAAAACAAAAGAATGAATTGCACAAATCTGGATTCGAGGCTAAGCCCGCATACACTGGAGTTTTATTAAGAGTCAAGAATTTTAATTCAACAGAAGTCTAATATACTTTATATAACATGTACTATCTAAAGTATCCTTACCGATCTCTCAAAGACAATGATTATAAACTGGCAGAAGAACAAAATGTAGTACCCAGGTTGTAATCCATGCCAAACAGCGAGAAAGAACTGGGCAAGAGCCAACGACAAGATTCTGTTCCCTAGAAACTTTGCACGTTTGTAAATATATCTGCAAATATTGACGGAAAATTTGTCATAAAATGATGAAAACGGCAACGTATATAGCTGTATGTATATACTTATTTCAATTAAGTTAGTCATCAAAAATCTACAATGCTGAGATCTATGAGGATCATGGGAAACATTTCACGTCCAACAAGTAAAGCTGTTTGATACAAACTGCAGCCTGAGGATGCTCACAGGAAGTGAAGCTAACTGGTAAAAAATCTCAAGTCCATCAATAGTTATCAAGCCGTTGAAACATGTGCAATGTATCTACCCATAATCCTTGCGGTCTCAGCTTTGTAGCTTTTTTGGTGACTAACTTTATTGAAATGAGTATATCAGTGATATATCAATAGACCCCTGGCACGTGACGTTAACCGCCTTCCGGTTGGCTCAAGTTGATTGGGCACCGGTCTGTTGTGCGGGAGGTCGTGGTTCAAGCTTACGCGCATGGGCCTTACACTATAACAACCCTTCATAAAGATCAATATATCTCTTACCGCACTATCCATAAGCTAGTTTGTAAATGGAAAGATTGAATAACTTGCTGAAAGGAAATAAAAACAAAACATCGTCGTGAAAGAATTCGTAACACCATCGAAATCATTATCAATATAATAAGCAGAAACAACAGAATTCTCGCAACCAGCAGTATATGCCAGGCATTAACAGCAGATCTGTAATATGCATGTATATCATCATCACCACCATCAACATCATGGCTATGGTGGATCATTCCCATCACGTTCATCACCACATCATCATCAACATCATTGTCATTATCATCATCATCACCTTCACCACCATCAACATCATCAACATCATTATCATTATCACCCTCATCTGATCATCAACATCATTATCACCACCACCAACAACAACAACGATAACAACAACAACGACAACAACAACAACGACGAAGACAGCAACGACGACAACAACAACATGAAACATTACCAACATATCATTAACACCAATGTCGTCAAAAGCAGCACGTATTAATAATTCCGGGCATCAAGATTAGCATGCGCTTTTAATATCATTCACTTTGCAGGTTACCTGTATAGAATAAGAAGTCTCGTACTTGACAATACGTATGTTAGTCACAGCATCCCACTTCGGCTCTCCCTCCTCTGTTTTACCATTATACCCTAAACCAGCGACAATACAGCTACCTTCCTGTGTAAGAATTCGAGTCAAAGTCAGAAAACGGGGTAATTCTAGAATACCCTTAAAGTACCAGGGGACTTTCCCGACCGATGCGAATTTCGGCTTGGGCGTAATGTTTTCCCATTTCAGACCACGTTTCATTCTCTTGAGAATAAGATTCTTTGTTTTGAGTTAAATTCATATTCATGTTTTTTCTCATGCGGAACCGCTAAACAAAGAAATGATATTCTAGGGAATGACACGTGGTCTGAAATGGGAAAACATTACGCTCAAGTTACGCACAATTTTATATTTCTTTTCAATACTCACCGACACTAAGAAAAGACCCAGATACTTCATGTACATGACTTCGTAAAACCAAACCATAAACCAAAATCGGTGTAAAAACGAAATATTCTGCAACAAATTAAAAAAAATAAAAAATAAAGTCTTATGATAACTTTTCGGTGATTTTTGAATGACTACAAAAATCGAATGAAAAATTACCTCAAACCATTCGGAAAGAAAGTGACTTTTATTGAAGTAAGGATTGAAGGCTACGAATAATACCAAGTATAAAATTCCAGACAGGAGACGGTGTAACCCAGCTTGAATGCTAGAAAAAGCAACAAAAAAAGAAAAAAAGGGAAGAAAGGATAGTAAGAAGATGAAAATTATACGGTTGAACTTCCACTGACGGCCACCTCCCCACAACGGCCACCTCTACCCAACAGCCAGGGTATTTTATCCTGATTACCAATGAGTTCATACATATACTGTTACTGAAACCTCTCCACAACGGCCACCTCTCTACAACGGCCACAAAATTTTGTCCCGACGATCGCCGTTGTGTAGAGGTTCGACTGTATTGTAGGAATCAAGGGCGGTACGTGTAGCGGTAGTGCAAGCGCCTTTCACCTCTGGCGTCTCGAGTTCTAAAATCGGCATCATACGTGTGAATAGAGATTGGTTAAAATCCCCTCCTTGATTCGAGGGTTTTTCTCCGGGTTCCCCGGTTTTCCTCCCTCCGCAAAACCTATAACAAGCTTAGTTCCAGTTTGATGTGTGAGTTAGTCGTGCTCCAACTTAGACAAGCCAAGACGTTGTTTTAGGATTTGATAAGGCGTTCTTAACTATACAGTAATATATGGCGACTATTTTCTGACGATCCACTCCTTTGCTTTCCTCACCTTGAACTGCTATCGATGTCCTTATCTTGAAGCGTTCCATCAACAAACGCTTGATATCTTCTTATTGAGAACTTTAAGATAAAAGAAAGATTAGCTTTACTTTCATCTTTTTATCGTCCGACGTCTCGACTTATAACTAGTGCTAACTTTGCTGTTATCATCATTATCATCACCACCACCACCACCACCACCATCTTCATCACCACCACCACCACCATCATCATCATCATCATCATCATTACCACCACCACCTATAGTATTCTTTGTTAGCATCGTTCTAATATTATATAACTTTGAGTCTTTTGTTGTGGCTATTGAATTACATAGACTGTGTCCTCTACACGAGGAAGGAACCCTGCGTAGCTGTAGTGGTGTGGATGTGGGATCTTTAAAGGGAAGGTACTATCTCCCTCCCTATCACCATTTCCCAGGCTTTTGTCCTGAATGCGCTGCAAGGCAGGTTAAGATCTTCGTGAATAAATCTACACTAACCTGTGGTCCAACTAAAACGCCCCCGATAAAGTAACAGAATCCAGTCATCTGAAAAATAGTATCCATAAAGTTAATAAAAAAGGAAATAAAAAATACTTATTTTTCTACTCATTTGGTGCAACAAGCATTCGATTGATTGACAGGTGGCAATGTTCTGAAAACGGGTCCCCCCCTCCCCCCAAGGCAAAATCCTGACTACGCCCCTGGAATGTTCCTTGAGTTTGCTTTATCTCCCCTTTAATTATTCTTCTCTTTCTTTCCCTCAAACATCGCCTACTTCACAAGCCAAGACACGTAGGTTGGTCCTGAAGTTGCAGGATAGTTTCTGGATAAAACCTATTATAGCCTGTGCATAAATGGCATGGGGAATTTTAAAACAGTAGATTCCGCAGAGTGGCTTTTCTTCCACTAATTTCCAATTGGAATTTAGAAGTTGATTGGTTGCATTGGTGAGAGGCGAGCGCTCTCCCTGCTACGCGTATATACGCCACCCGTGCTTCCTTTGTATATGATGGTGATAATCTCATAGTAATGCTGATGTACCTCAAGTAGTGTTGGTGGTGTAGCAATTCTTGTGGTTTTCATATCTTCTGATATTTCCTATTTAACATTATACAATAAGAAATAATAAGATCGTGAATTAAATGCACCTTTCCATAGTCTTCCCACAATCCCTTATGATCCGAGCATGAGGTTGAGGTCAGGGTAAAATTTGTATAAAAATGTATAAAAAATATGCAAATTTTACCCTGACCTCGAGCTCGCGCTGGGATCATAAGGGATTGTAGGAAGACTACGGAAAGGAGCATGAAAAGAATCTAAAGTCTTGCAAATGTATGCATAAGTTCTTGAGTGATAAACGGGTGGGAAATTTGACTTTTCAATTAATGTTGAATGTGATAATCTATAAAAACTATAAACATATGCATAATCATCATGATTATTACTATAAACTAGAATTAGAATTTGCTGCATTGACAGTGGTGGATCCAGGGGGAGGGGGAGGGTCGGGGGGTGTTTGGGCCCCTTTGTCATACCTGAGGTTCAATTGATTGTTTTATACTAGAAATTAGCTTTACTGTGCATGTACAAATGGTGGTAAGCAGAGCTTGATATATATATAATCCGGCCAGCCGCCAGTCATGAGGACCAGCGAAACTAGTTTTAGCTTGATAATACCTTGTTTCTGGGTCAATGTTACTGGTCAATGTGACGGCAAGGCAAAGATTTGACTGGACAAGTTCCAATTCTGGCTGGGCATTGTCTATAACTGGTCGTTATTTCAAGCCCAGTGGTAAGAGTATATAGAAATTTATTTCTAACATGTAACCAGGGGGGAGACTACAAGTGAGTGGTCATGAAAAGGTCCAACAGGTTTTGCTTAGTATATGTTTGGACCCCCTCGCTCCCCCCTCTTTCAAAAATTCCTGGATTTGTCCTTGATTGATATATTAAAAATGATATATATCTTGCAAACTAAAAATATATAAATTCTATATATAGATCATGCTTACATTATTGTTATAGTTATTTCCATCATAATAATCCCATGCAATACCTGTAAGATATACAACAATATACCATATTTGTTTTTAAATTTCATTATCCAGATATTACAAGGAAACTATGCCAAGGTATATATTTTTCCTTGGGGGTGGGGGGTGGGAGAGTAATGTTAGGGATTAATTTTATATCAGTGTAAAAAGTCATTGCACAAATTGGCATGGTTATGGTGCAGCACCGACACAGCAAAAAATTTCGAATGTTTTCATACACAGCATGGCACTGACACTGCCACGGTAAGGCAAGGACCATGCCATAAGTTTTTCATGGTTATTACAAAACTTCTGTAACTCAGAAACAATTACAGTGCTACGTGCCCTATACTACCGTGAACACTTCTAAAAGTTTTTTTTTTTACATCTTTTTGACAACAGTTACTTTTAATTGTGCTTTTTATCACTAACCAATGAGATATCTGTGCTTCACTTTGATGTCTAGATATCATAACATCGAAGTACAAACTCTGCCTATCGACACATCAAAGTGAAGTGCCAATAACTAATTGGGTAATGGTAAAGAGCACAATTAAAAGTTGTCAAAAAGTTGTCAAAAACAAATAAGAACTTGTGGAAGTGTTCACGGTACGGTGCAAAGCACAGTAACCCATGTCAATCTTATAGCAAGCCACACTATAATATGACAAAATTGAAATTTATTTCAGTTTCATTACTTTCTTTCTACTGCATGGTCAAGTCGACATACCTATCAAGCGTAAACACAGGATACAGTGTGGTACAGACCAGTCCAGCATGAATTCATCCAGAGAGCGACAATAATATGCTATATGCAAATAACCCTATTGAACATTAAATATACCATGTATCATTTAGGAAGTGTGTATACCAGTGACACAGCCGTGGCACCTATAGGGGACACTGGGAGGCCAGTGCCCTTCCCGCTGGTTCAGGGTCATAGCAAGTCTTGAAAAACCTCAAAAAGTAAAGAGATCATGAATTAAATATTCATGTTTTTGTGATCACCCAGTTTTTCAAGACTTGCTATGACCCTGTAACACCAGGATGGCACAGGGTGGGGGGGGGGGGGGGGAGGTATCGATCACAAATCACAGACAATTTTTTCATAAATTTATGAATCACGCAATATGATTAATGAATAACCTTGATGCAAGGATTTAGGGTGTAATACAAATTTTCACAAATTTTGGTCTTCAAAATAAGCACATCACGCATCACGGGGGTTATGAAATCCACGAATCACAGACTTATTTTTTTCATTTCACGAATCATGGTCCAAAAATAGGCCAAATCACAAGTCACACATAACCCCTGTGCCACCTTGTACCAATATTGCTCTTACCAGGTTAAGTATAAAAGAACACACTACAGTGGTCATTGTTGGTCCTCCCTGATGAATGAGACAGTAGGCTAAGATAATATTTGCCAATGAATGAAGACAGTTCCATCCTGTTGAAAGTACAGACAAATATTTATTTATTAAGAGTTTTCTACAAATCAATTGCAAGAAGATCCATGAGAACCATCAAAAATGGTGAGAAGATATAACTAAAAAGAATAAGACACATAAATTACATACATGTACGTATATGTCTGGACATGTGATATTCAAACAGAGAATCTTATTCTAAAGAGAATCAGAACACAAAATGATGGTCTAATTTAATGCATGCATGGGAAAACATATATTAAATTATGCCTAAGGTAAAGAGGTGACTGTTAACCTATATATTTCAACCAATGATACACAGTAGACTTACCAAAGCAAAAATATAACAAAGATAGTCCTACACAAGAGAAGAAAATATGCTGGGGAAAAAAGAAGTTTATAATAATTATATCTAATCATAAGGCCCGGTTTAGACGTTGATTTTCACATGTGCCAAATCTAATGCAAATGAAGTCAAACAATAGGTTTTGCTCATTTGTATTAGATTTGGCACATGTGAACTTCGACGTCTAAACTGCATGGGCCTAACAACTGTTAATGGAAACATGGAATCAAAAGAGGCATAACTGTGAGGCTTCCAAGAAATAATGTAACTGCAAACTCAGCACCTCTTTCTGACACAAGTGAAAAATAAAAACATTGCAACATCACTGCAAAACTGAGGTGTCATGAAGCCTGTGAAAATTGACTTTTAAGAGTTTATATCTGATATAAATCAAGATTTTTTTCAGGAGAGGTTTTTGATATTTGTGCACATTTACTAGTATTCGTTATTGAGTGGGAAAATAAGATAAAGAAATAACCGTTTCCTGATCGAGTCACTGGGCTTATAAGGGTGACGTAATTTGCAAACTTTCTCGATTCTGATTGGCTAACAATTTTTTTCTCAGATTCTGCAGGGTTAGAATTTAATTTTTTTAGTGGCAAGATAAATTTATCTTGTGCAATGAGCAGCTACAAGATAAATGGATGCAAACGCAAAGACTTTGTTCTTCTTTGCATTTCATGATTATTTTCTAAAAAGAGAACTGGCTAGAAAATGTGAGTTCAATTTCTTTTCACTCAATATTTGTAATTTTCAACTCGCATTTAGCCAATTATCTTGTGGGAATTTCGAACCCTGCAGATCATCTGGTTTAGATGTGCCATAAAATGATATGTGTTTTTAATGTGCATGACAATTTGCCGTTGGCTGACACTGGTCAAAAAAAATGAATTGGGTACAACATTGCGTTAGCCTATTAACTTTTGGTCTATCAAACACTTCTCATGACCAATATTATGAAGTAGTGGTCTAAAACATACTTTTCATTCTTCATTTGTATGTATATATATAACCTTATTCACCCCCATCCCCTTAGTAACCCCCTCCATATCAGGGAGATTGGATACCTATAAGTTTCAATTTTTAAATTTGCAAAATTATATTTTTGCATTCATTAATTACCTGAACTGTGGGCGATTTTGACTGAAAGACAGCACGGTAGAGAAAAGCTAGTGGATAAGCTGAGAGAAAATAGATATTCATAATTTAGAATTTGTGAGAAGTATAGATAAAAAATTTAATATTAATACTGCTATAGCTGATCAATAATTTATTCATTTCAAACTAAATTTAAATTTACAGTGCTATTTTTTGTTTCATTTACATTTTGAGATGATTTTTGACGAGAGAATTCATAGAGGTATATATATGACGAGCCATTATAGTAAAGTCAACATTGGTATATTTCAACTGTTTGTATTCAAAATAAAAGCGAAAATTATTATCTTTATTTACTTTAATTTAAATAATATTTCGAAAACGAATCCTCTTAGCTATAGGAAGATCATTTAATTCTTTTGTTGATAAGAGAAAAAAAATTGCTTTAAGCTTTACCCCTTTTTGAAAAAAGACAATCGTTAGGTGAAACCTGTTGATTGTATAACAAAGCACAACGGGGATGATATGGCTGTAACATGGAGTAATCCGTAAATAAGGCAGGTACATTAAGCATAATAAAGTGTTAAAAATAAATATGAGAGAGTTATAAACAAAAAAATTATACAAATATTCAAATTTTAATACAAGTCGTGGGCAGTGAACGTGCACGGTCGTCAAGTGTTCGTAGTAAAAGTAGCTCATGTTTAGCACGAAAAACAGAACATATTATTTTCTATAAAAACAAAAGATTTATCCTTAATAAAACTAACTAGACTAAATAAAGATAACTTTTGAATCAAAATAAGTATTAAATACGAGCACAGACAGAAAAACTAGCCATAATTTTGGAAGTCTGGTGGTAATTTAAAATATGATAGGTTGAGTTCAAGTCGTAAAGTCACGAAATTATTTTTAACAACAGCAGTGCTTATTCATGATTGCTCATATACTTTATGCTTCCAGGAGATTTTGATTATCTAGGTTTTTAAAATTTAATTAGGATTATTCTATGTTTTGTAGGTGTTTGAAGTTTACAGACTAAGGTTGAACTGCACCCACTAAATTACTCCTGTGTAAACTTTGAACTTATCGAGATCTAGAGACTGTAAACATTAGAAATATAGTAAGACTTACCAAGAAACAAAGAGAATAAAAAACGTAGAACATGGATTGGAAAGCCAGCTTTTAGTGAGATGTTTTCTTCAAGCTCAGAAAATCTAAGAAAGGAAGCCATTTTAAAGTCTTGAAAGTAATTTGATTGACTCCGTCCCTAGCCCTGCGCTGCGCCGATCGTGAATATGAGCAGCGGTTGATAGCGACATCGGAAGATATGCCTCGATCAATCACCCGTGAAATAACCCTGATCCGCGCTTTTTTATAGTCCATTTGACTCGCATTTATTCTAGGTCGACTAAAATCGGGGGAAATTACTTCATTCTGTATCTGAGAGGTGCAGAGATCGAGATACAAAACGGAGAGGCTTATACTGATAAAGCATTATCTATAAACAAAATTCAACCTGTGGGGAGTGCGCGCACACCCACCTCACACCCCCGGCCTACGACCTGAGTCCCTGATCAGGTAAAGACCGATACAAGGCAAGCTGCATGAAGTTATTAAAACAGTCAACAGTTTCGCGTTTGCGGCTTGTGGAAGAGTAAAAGCCAAGTTTTTAATGTGCGATCGCGATGGAAACGAAAAAATCGGTGCCAAGAGTGGATTTTCGAAAGTTCCAAAACCGGAAGTCAAATTAAACCCGCACGTTCTCTCAGCCCGGCACGATCTTCTTTTTAGGATTTTAAGTTGATCTTGTTGGAAATTTCTAGAGCTGGTAAGAATTACTTACACAGAAAAAAAGGAGAAAACTTTGAAACCTTACCGTTAAGGAAAACAGCTTTCCGATCCACTATTACAGGATTAGAGACCGGAACCGGAAACCAAACTTTTCAAATGATATCTCACTTCCTCTCTAGCTGTTTCTGTTTTGTTGTATAAGCCGTTCCTCCATCAAAATTGGACAGGAGTGGGAAACTTGTTACATGGTGCATGAACTGTAGCTTTTTGACTGGGAAAGAATTTCATGGCGCACAGCTTGTTTATCTTGGACCCTGAAATGACAATAATGGGTAGTTACTGTTAGGCCGTACAGAGCAGTTTTCGTAAGACTATGAAAACCTTACGGCACGCACCGCGCCATGCCGTGACCGTGTCATTGCCGTGCCGTGTATGAAAACTGACATTCAACATTCGGTGCTGTATATGCGCCGCGCCCTAACCGTGCCGTGTGCGCATGAAACCGGCACACCTGTACGAAATCTGCTCTATACACAGGTATCCCAAGCTGGGTTTCTGTGGTATCATATCAGACTTATAAGGCAATGTATGGCGATCCTTAGAAAAAAATTAAAATTCAATAAATCATACAAATAAATGTTCTAACTTATGTCTCGAATTTTCCTTTGAGTCTCTGTAAAGTTTCAGGTCATTTACATCAATATTGAGCGAGTATCGTGGTGGAGTATCACTCGTACTAAAAGTTTTAGATAAGGGAGCATTCATTTTTTAGGAGGGGGGGGGGGGGGGGGGGGCCGGAGGAATTAGGGGGGGGTCATTAAAAAATTACTAGATAAAAAGGGGGGGTCAACTTTTTTTAACGTTGAACCAGGGGGGGTCATGAATAAGAATACAGTCTTTTTTTTTTTTTTTAGTCTTTTTTTGGAGGGGGGGGGGGGGCTAGAAAATTTTTACATTTGGAAGTGGGGGGGGGTTATCAAAATATTCAATTCCTTACCATGGGGGCTAGCATTTTTTTTCTGTTTGATTCCTCTAATTCCTCCGGCCCCCCCCCCCCCCCCCCCCCCCTCCTAAAAAATGAATGCTCCCTAATCTCAAAGTATCTATCAAAATTCCTGAATCTGATTGCTTGAATTTTAGGCCTTCACTTCGCCACTCCTCAGTCCGGCCCCCAGTATTTTAAAAACATCTGGTGTATAGGACGAGGATTTGCTTGACAGTTAACATTAAATTTTTGGCCTATGTACTCATTAAACAGTAAAAAAATTAGGTCCATCGCATTAACATTAGATCCTCATTACACATGATTTTTTTTTTTTTGGCCCGATCAAACCCGATCTATGCACACTACTGGAACATGACTAGACACCTTTCTAGGGCAGACCGTACACCAGTCATAAAACTCAATTACGAATAACTCTCAAGTTAGATATTAGACATGCAATTGTTTTCACAATCCGCAATAGCCTAGACATTTGGTCTATTGTCTGGGCGGATAGAGTCCACCAGGGTTGCGTTTTCATTTGGCTTGTTTCCCGAAAAAGACTTAAGGGCTGATTTCTAATCACACGACTACAAAGATTCTCAAATAAGGAAGAGAACTTCGGAATGAGAACAAAAAAATGTTGACTAGTTGACTCGGCGATGTTGAGAACCATGTTAACCAAGATTCTAAGCAAAATTACCTAGTTTTCAGCATTATATTTGCAGATTTATTGCAAGTAATCTATTTTCCGGTTGTGAATGGTTGAAAAAGTCCCCAAAGTTGACAATTTTCTAAACAATTTCAACATGTTTTCGACTGAAATTTCACCAAAATACCAACACCGTCCGCCATTTTGTATTTTTCCTACCTTCTACGCATGACCGTAAACGATCATCATGACCACATAAGGTTGCGGGCGCGTAAAGCAAAAAATTGCGTGATTTTCCAAGTGAACGTGATCTGGTTCGCGTGAGTTGGTATTTGAAAAGCAAATCATCTACTATAAATAAACCCGTCGGCAGTATTATCTTGTTGTGGTTGTTTCGTCTTTGTAATTTATTCAAAAGCGACTTGGAGCTGTTTTTTGGCATTTTTACACTGCTTTGGGGATTCACTCGTCGGCAAAAACCAAGGCCAAAGGTAACAAATGTATAATTATTTAGTGTGATAATCATAGCCCACGTGTGGGATCGTATTCGCTTTAATTTTTTCGCGCCTTACTTAAGTATCCAGTCCAGTTGGGGGAAAGTAAAGAATTTTAGTATTTAAAATTCAAATTTAAATGAAATTAGTAAAAGGCTACTAGGGGTGAAAAGGAAATGTAGAATTGTACGGTAATTTAAGACGAAAATATATCAGTATTAAAGAGAAAAAATTCAAATGAGTTAAACCAGAGCTCTTGGGGGTATTTGATAACCGTTTCCAATGGAGGGCTTTAAAATAATTATTTCCTTAAAATATATTTTTGGGAGTTTTTGCCAAGGAATAAGATTATTTTTTCTTCTTCGTCTTCGTTTTTTGCTTGTTAGAGAATGTTTATTTTGTTTTATATTGATATCGTGACTTTTAACAGCGACTGTTTGATTGACAGCTCGGTCGGAACTCATAGAAGCGCCTTATAGCACGTCGAGCACCCAGTGTACTTCGTAAAACTAAATAGCACGTCTCAAGTTTAGCCACATCACGACATCTTAAATAGCCAACAACTCCAGAAAAAATCGACCAAATCCATCAAAATCTATCGTGGGATGTCAACAATTTATTTTCCTTACTAGCAATTGTTGTTTTTCGGTCACACAATGTTTCAAAGCCCTTTCGTGACTTCGTATGGTGAATAGATACCAGTGGCCTTTGATAATTTTATTCGTTCTCGAAAGCTGATTGGCTGGTGGCTGCTTGTCTCGTGTACCTACTGAATCGCTCACTGTGGAAAGACAGAGTCCAAATATAAGTCAAGAAAAACTGCACCTTAAAACGACTTCATCCGAAATCTTCGAAAATCGAAGCATGAGTTTTAATTTCTAGTCCTTGTTTCTTTCGATTGTGATTTTAAAGGCGATCGGTGATGTCTTAATACATAGGCTGTGAAAAGTGTGAAGTCACGATATCATTTGCCACATCGGGATCTGGTTTGATCAGTATACAAACGGCCGTTGAAACCACGCTTCTATGCACTGGTTCCACCTCAAAAGCCTTTTCTACTCATTTAATCTCTCTATCCTGATGCTGAACGGAACACGAGAGGAAGTTTTCGTTCAATTCTTGGGTGTAAGCGCTCTGGGACATATTTCAAGTCAACTGTGAGGTCCATGCGGTAAGTGGAATTCATTTTTATCAATGTTAATGTTAGTTAATTGTTCATTCCCGAAAAGAGAAGCGAATACGACCAAATCTATGATTTCTCTCCTTCCTTCGATAGAAGAAAAGCTTTTTCTCCTAAAAACCCTCGACTCAGCCCAATATCAACGGGAAAGACTTCTAACTGTTTCAATTTAATATTATTCGATTTTCGTATAAACTCAATGTACATATTTCCTAATATATTATACAGTGTACAAAATGTTCGCCAAAATTATTTTCCATAAAAACTCGGATGCCTAAGAGAAAAATATTGCTATAAAGGAATGATATTGATTGATAATAGCCAGTAGCCGCTGTTTAGTAATCTTCCTAACCAACTCACAAGCCTCTAGGAAACAGACGCCATGATATTCGTCCACACCAGAGTCCAAAATTATGAGGCTCAGATTTGTATAAAATTTGAGAAGGCAGGACTTTGTGGAAGCAATAAGATTGGTTTTCCATTTGCGAGGTATTTTCTTACATTATGAATGAGTATATATTCCCTTTATTCTAAAGTATGTCTAAATTGATGGGCGGAAAGCAAGCTCTTCAAACGGGCTAAGAAAATTCCGGCATGACAGCATCATTTCTCTGCATGGCCGTTAACCAGTTTCAATTTCTGTTCCTTGGGTCGGCCTTCATATACACTGGTCTTAAAACTGGACTAAAATCAAAGCGTTTTTACACATTTTAGGTGTTCTAGGCAGAACAATATTTATTCTCATCACTATTTTCCCTCGCAAGCGTCGGTACTCTTCGCTTAGGCAAACAAAACTCTCGTTCGTCTTCCCACAGTTTGCTTATCGAAATGGTGGGTTTTGGGATTTACTTTGCATTGGACGATCTCGGTCCCAGATAACCTTTGTTCATGAAATTTAAATTATTTGCTATAAATATCCCTAGCTAGAGTCTTGGCCGGTGAATGTCTATTGTATAGGGGCTCGCCTAGTGAGCCACTTTTTGCCTTCTTGTGCAAGCTAACATAACTGATTTGTATCACACGAACTTCTTTCAACGCAGCGCCGATAAATAGACTCCCTCGCTTCTTGATTTTGTACAGAAAGTAACTATTAATATCGTTCAACACAGAGGCCAAACCTATAACACTAGTTGGATAACTGTTAGAGGACCTTTTGGGGGTTGAGTTTCATGTTTGACATGCATGGCTCGCTAGGAATTGCCTTAGGACAGACCTTTCACTCAACGCAATTTTATATTCATTCATATATTTATGACTGGCGGCATCTTACTCAAAGCGTCTCATTTTTTAACATCGATATTTCATTGCAAAGTGGGTCCAAATCATAAGGCGAGATATGCCATTAGATTCAAGCTTTTAAGCCGGCCAATAAACAAGAAACAGAAAAAGGGCCTCGAGAAAGCCATAGGTATTGGTCACGTGATCAGTGCATTTTATCCAATGGCAGAAAGAGGAATAAAATTCTGGGGGAAAAAACTCAAGCACTTCTGACGTATTCAACTCGAGTGCCAGGCTCAAAGCACGAGGCTCTTTTTCTACATATTGGAGATGAATCTGTTTTTATTCTAGAGGCTGGATTGCTCAATGGAGTCTGGTTGTTTTCCCTTTTTGCCGACGAACGGCTGATGACCCACGGCGACCTCACGATCACACACAGAGAGTTTCATTTTCCCAGTACTTCAAAGTGATATTTTTACAAGCCGACGTCCACAACCTCAAACTGTGCTTAAACCGTTGTGCTCGGAAGACATTCATTTGCTTTAGATCTTCGATGCAATTAACCGCAGTTAAACTCTTTTAGATGAGACGAGAAAATTCTACAGGTTGTTGAAAATGGTTCAGTGAATGTCAAAAAGAAAGGTACAGATTGAAAATTATGTAAAAAATTCAATGATTTACATCTTTGCCAACTCAAGGTCCAAAAGCTATTTTTAATAGAAGTGTTTTAGAAGGGATGTGGTAGATTGCTATAAGCAATACGCCTTCTTGATACAAGGGTGCACTCAAGTAGCTAAAAGACCTTATCTTATCCTATCAGATCATAATGCTTCCTTATATAACATCACCTTTGCCCAGTCTGAAAGATCAGTGTCTATCAACCACCGCCTCAAGAAAGTAGAATGCTGTTCAATTGTGCCATATGAAAATCAATTAACAATGAACTAAAATCTGATGATCAATATCAGAGCAAGTATAGTGTGGTTTATTCAATTTGCAATTGGCAGTTTGAAAACTTAGACGCTGATACTTCTGAAATACCTTATCGTATTGATACATTATCTTAGCTTGATACATCGATTCTGAGCCGGATTTTGTAAATATATTGCAAAAACCAGGAAGTATTTGAAAGTGTGAGTAAAACAATTGCTTTCGATAGGAAAATAGTTTATAGTAGAATCATGCTATACGAATAAGCTCTTGCGCTTTTGGGAGTAATTTAGTATTTTTTCGTAATACTTTGAAATATAAGAATTTCTGCCTTGCGCATCGGTGAAAAGTTTTCCTTTCATTGGGTTGGCGGTTTTGTCCGTGGCGTTTGCGCAAATAAGCTTCTGCTCTATCGATTCAGAACAAATGACAAAGCTGTTTGCAGAAAAACATCGTGTGAAGAAATGCTTATGTTCGTAACAAAATAACTAAACCACAGCCATTGCTACTGCTGTGCATCTTTTACAGCTTATGAAAACTTGATCTGGGAGATTATAAGGGCAGGACCCTTGATTCCCTTGTTGGATCAAAGCACTTGGAATTTAATTTAATAACTTGGCAAAAAAAATTTACACAAAATCCTATAAAACAGGTATCAAATATTATTTTAGGGGTTTATATAAAGACTTATAGGTAAATTTTATGCTTAAAATTTCTCATGTGTCGAGATCTCGATCAAAACACTTATGATCAGATATCCATTTATGCCGTATTATGAACATTGTCTAATGCATATTATAATTGTCTTGATTTTTGTGTGGGTGGGCTGATGAGTTGGTTATATATTATATTTTTTATGTTGTAATAAAGTGTCTCTTTAGTTAATCGTAAATTCTTTTTTGTATTTGGTATTATATTTTCTATTTTGCCTGTTGTTTTTAAGTAAAATATTCGTTCAAAAAATCCGTGTATAAAGTTGAAGTCTTCGTCGCCACTACATTTTGGATTATTTTTCATGAATTTACTTGTTCTTTTCAATTCGGTCTTTTATTTGCTTTTTCCTTTGGTTTCTATGTTACCAAGCAAAAAAAAAAAAAAAAAAAAAAAACGGCAATGCGTGTGGTTGTTAGCTGAGCTGAGTATTTTTTTGCCCGAGGTTATGTAACATTTTTTGAATTGCGCATGCTTATATGCTGAATCAACTACAATCTCGAAGGATGAGCTAAAGCCATCACTGATGGCAACTCAATAGAAAATAATATAATAATTAGAGCGCCCTCCAAAACAGTTTTCACAATGTCCACATAAGGCGTAGTTTCTCAAACAGATTAAATATCTGTTATAAACTTTCTCGGTGCATCCCAACAAAACGTACAAAAATTTACCCTAACTTGATGCAATGAATTGCTTTGCCCTCGCTTGTATTTTCCTAGGAAAATGTTCTCGCATATTCTCGTAGTTTCCTAAACAAACTAAGTATGCATGAGTCATATAAACTTTCTATTTAAATCCAAGCCAAACAAAGAAGCTTATTTATTTATATTCCTACGGAACTATTTGAATTGGTTTCTCCACACTTTCTTCTTTATTGAAAAAAAAAAATTGTGATATTTTTTTACTTGTTCTTTTTATCTTGAACGGCAGACAGAAAGCCTTTCAGATCTTTTGTTTACCACAGGACGATGATCAAAATAGTCTAATCATTAAAGATAATAACTGGTGGGTATCCTGAGGCTGTTGGCTGGGAGACTCTTTGATATGGTTTTATGGTGTTTGTACAGCATCATTTGAAAATACATTAACTTAAATGTTTAGGAGCTGGGCGTTCCCTCTATTTTTTTGTTTTGTATCTTGGGGACTTTTACTCGGAGTCAGAATTTTGAGTTAAATTTTCAGAATTGAGCAAACAAACTTTTCCTCTAGCTAATCATTTTTCTTATATCCTCAACTATGTGCTCCAGAGAAGTGGCTGTGCACCTTATAGTGTGCTACATGAATCGAATTTAGCAGAAACAAGCCCTACTTTGGCCACTGTAACATCAAAGAGAATATATAGTACAAGTGTTGAAACCCCATAAGCGTTTTTGATCCGTCAATGAGTGCTATGATATATCTTCTGCATGGGGCTTCAGCTTGTGTCTCGTAAGATTCTTTACAAAGCATGCTTCTCGAATCTTGAAACGACCTCTAGGCTGCTCTAAGCGCTAAGGTAATCAATACTATTTACTTAAGGTACACAATATCACATTCTTACATCATGATGACATATAGCTAACTACCTCACATGACATTCATTATGTTAAATAGGTGGAAATATGTGTAGGATATATATGGTCGGGAAATGTCAGTAAAAATTGTAACCATGAATTAATGGTGTCTCAAAGTGTTCTCAGCAGACTATGGTATAGCTACGTTAGTAAGGTTTGAATGAAGTGCTTTCACATCTAAGAGCCTTTTTCAAGTGACATCTTTGAGATTCTTTAATAGTCACCACGCTACCATTATCTGTAGTCATCGCCATAACCCACTTCCAGTCGACACCCTTGAATCCCGACAAAAGCCAGTTTTAAGACCTCTCCCATCTGCCAATATTACCAGTAATAATTACTTTCATAATGACACCGCGTGCTGCCGGGGCTTGGTCAACTTTGTCATGGAGATGTGACATTTAGAGGAAGTTGCACCCCACAGAGATGGAACTTGTGAAGCGTTCCGCTTTTACTGCGATTGTGTTTTTATCACAGCTAGGCTTCGAGCTGTGGATCATTGCGCATGAAAAGGAAAAGGGAATTTTGAAGGGGCTGCATGTTGCTGCAAGTGAGTTTTAACTGGTTTTCAGCATGAACCAATTAGAGATGTTGTAGGGTTACTTTATACATTGATGTAACGCTACAGTGGTTATTACAAATGTAATGGTCAATAAGGGAGATAGGAGAGAAAGAAAGAAAGAAGGAGAAAGACCAATTGTTCATGATGCACTCGTACATCCATACAGAGGTTACATCAACTGCATTGCGAAAAGTTCTTCAATTTGTTGAAATTTCCAGCAATTGTTAAAACGTCTTTTGTATTTGTACAAAAAGACATATATTGAGCTACAATATATAGGTTACATTTGTAAGCTTAACCTGGTCTTGGTTTCTAAATTGCTTTTGTTACGATATAATATCTTGCCACGAGGTGCTTGACTACTATTTACAATGCAGTACTCGATATTCAACAGACAAACGTACTGTAATAAGTCTAATTGGGTGTGGCAAATGATAAATATAATCTCCATATTAGAAGATAATCAGTCTCATTGGCATAAAAGAGCTATGTTCTAGTCAATACTTTATCAACAACTATTAAATGATATTGCTACTTGGTTGTACAGTTGACTGCAGACGGTGGATCAATATTTTCGCATGGCACCGCTAGCGTTTAGAGCAGAGAGTGAGATGGTTAGCATATAGCTGTGCTTGCTGGTGTTTGATGATTCAAATGACTCAAAACCTCAATTGTAAGCTGCAAGGTTGTTCATGGGCACCTTTTTTTTATCACATTTCTTCTTTTTTTTTATTGAATCTTTTTTTAGCCTTTTAATTTGATTTCAGCATTGCGCAATATCAAAAGATCGCATGCTAAGATTTCTAACACCAAAAGCCCAAAGCGTAGGATCAACTATTTTTATCATTATTTCTTTGATGTACAATGTACACGATGTACAATATGACTACAAAAGCTTGTTCATCTAATCACAAAACATTTCCTAAGCTTGCGAAAAGAATTGAAGGTTTTAAACACTAAAAATAAGACTGCCTGCATGACGTACAGGTGTACTTGAGACATCTAACGATGCCGCTTAATAAAGCCGAACAAAGGCTTAAATGGTCAAAGTAACTCTTGAAACGTGGCTGACTTTGACCTTACAGTCAATATCTCTTTAAGGGAGAGCGGATTTACGATATAAGCTAGTTAGCGAAGTCTTTAGATCACTTAGGTTAAGGGTTATTTTGCTAGCTGGTGATGGATAGAGACATTTGCAACATCGATCGGTGATGACACTACACTGGCTCATGTCTTTTATAAAAGATGTTCTACGCTATTTTTAGATTCACAATTTAGGGATGGGACGAAGAAAAGATTATTTTTACTTAATCTTCTCTTTGACAACGTGCTTCTTTTCTCTCCTCGGCGAAAGAGACACTGGCAGGATTTTTTACCACAAGATGACATTTAACAAAGCCTTCCATGAAATCCAACGAAAGTAGTTATATCAGTTAGTTCCTTTACTTTAAGCTTTGTCTTGCTAGTAACTTATATTGTCCTTAGTTTTTTAAGTCTCTCCTTTGATTTCCAGTTCTCTGGTCTTCCTTCCTCCGCAAAACCTAGCGCGCTAAATTCCAATTCAATCTGTGAGTAAGCCGTGCCTTGACTTACTTGGATCAGCCCTGAGGTTGTTTTAGGGTTCCATCTTCAGTGAGTTAACCATGTCCTGACTTACACATCAGCCAAGAGATTGTTTCAGGGTATCGATAAAATTCAGTAAAGGTTTTATGTGGTTGATCAATTTGCTGGAATGCATGGCATCCCATGAAAAAAAATCTTTAGGTAATTGTTTCCTTTATAGTACTTATTTTTGAATTTTCAAAACTAACACTAGGATGTGATGGGACTTATCGATCTTGCAGCAACTTCCAAACAGGTCAAGGATGCAAGATTGTGGCGTTGAATCCCACGGTAGACTTCTCGTTCCATACCCTTATGACATATCTGTTTCTGCTACTTGTGCTTCTGTCATTTTAACACTGAAAGAAGTACAAGTGGTAGGGAAGGGTGTGTCTCTGAGCCATATATTTGGGTATAACGGACACTATTGATGAGTCAAGGAGATTCATTCATCATGAATGAAGAAACAGTCAAGACGCAAGCATAGTAAGTAACAAATTAAGATTGTGTAATTGTACGTAGTCTGCTATCACCTCTGGAGTACTCTTAGATTCGATTCCTGGACTCAGCATCACGACCAAGTGATCATGGTATTTTAGTTTCTCCCTTGATTCGAGGATTTTCCTCCGGGTCCTCTGGTCTTCCTCCCTCAGCATAAACTAAAACGCTAAATTCTAATTCTATTTGTGAGTTAGCCGTGCCATGATATCGATGTTGTTTCAAGGCTTGATCTTGAGCTAGTTAGCCGTGTCCTGACTTAGATCAGTTCAAAGATTGTTTCAGGGTATCGAGAAAATTTGAAGGTACGTACTAAAAGAACTAAATCGAGGTACTAAATAGTGTAAAATGCTTTGTTTCCCACTCAGGTTTAACTAGTTAGTACTTTTTAGATACAGAATTATTTTTTATTTTTTTTTGCCATTGATCAAAAATTTACGGATTTATTACGATATCAAGGGATGTTTGCATTTCCAGAAAGGAAATTCTAATTTTGAAAAAGGAATTTAACAATGGTTCAACAATGTGACTCTTCACCCATTGAATTCCAATAGGCAATGTGCATCGAAGCTCACAAAGCACTCTGGGAAAGTGAGTTCTTTAAAAATGTAACAGGGAAATCAAAGGAACTATCAGAAAAAAATTACTCTGTTACTTTCGTCTGCTGAAATCCTTTTATTTCCATACAAAATGTCGAAGGAAAAATTGTCAGATAATTTTTTAGAGGAGTCAAAAAAGCGTAAGAACTCACTTTCCCATCATGCTTTGTGCTATAATTTCGAGCTCATGCACATTGGCTATTGGAATTTTTAAGTTGATTTTTCCGGAGGGAGGAAAACCAGAGAAAAAGCCCCTCAAAGCACAGGAAAGAACCAACAAACAACTCTACTCACATACATGTCGCAAGAACGTTCGAACCTTTGGCATAGCTGAAGTGAGTGCAGACCGCAGATTTCAGTGAATTAATTTTTAAATAAGATTTGTATTCCGGCGACCCAAACTGCACTGAGGTCGAAACATCCAATTAAGATCCTGCATGGGTATGTATATTATGTTAACATTGCGGGAGGTTAGTTGTATGGGGTGTGATGAGGACCCGGGTGTTGTGTGGACACGTTGCAACAGGGTCATAAAATAAATTTCAACTGAAGATCGCTGAATTACTTAGCAAGGCTTATCTTTTATTTTCCTGAAGGGCACCAAAATAGGAAATTGATTGTCAACACATTAATTGTTCAGATTTGGGGGAAAAAATAGAATAATTTCGTAATGAGTACAATAATCAAGAAGAGTGGGAAAAACGCCAAGTAAAAGTCATATCAGGACATTCCTTGTCCAATCATCTAAAATAAGCCAACTAACGTTACCTCCCTGATATGGTACACCTTCTCGTGCGACCGTTAGCTTCACCGATTATGCAGCTATGCATGACATTGTGTTCTGCCTACATTTATTGACGACTCTTAAAACTCCAGTGTTTGCGGGCTTAGCCTCACTTCTAGGATCGGAAAACAAAAGCAGAAATAAGAATAACAAAAGAAGCAGGTCTTGGATTCGAGGCTAAGCCCGCATACACTGGAGTTTTAAGAGTCGTCAATACTTGTTGTTACGCATGGTTGCACATTGAATAGATAATCTATTTTCAGGTCTGGAGTCAGAGTGAATAATGAACTCAATATTCGAATAATGAATTCATTAATGGATTCTAGGGGGGTACGCTTGAGCCGTCTTGACTGCAAAATTAGAATCTACCGTCATCAACTTAGATGAACATTCTTTTAATCATTTAAATGTTAACAATATTTTCTTCCTTACAAAAAACTTTGCTTTTAAACTTTGTTTCTATTGTACGGCTAAGTTCGTCTAAGCGGACTAAGGACTATCTTCTATAATTTCAGTACAAGCATATAACCTTTGTAAACATTATATTATCTAAGATAAAGGCGTATGCCACAATCTTTCTAGTTTATTCATATCTCTAAAAGACCGCGTGGGAGACTGGTGATGAACATGATAACGAGGATAATTGCAAAAGTGAGGGAGAAAACAAATGCCTAGTCATTGTTGGATTCTTTTTGATAAGAGCAGACTTTATATAAACAATCTCTTTATTCCATCCAGATTCAGTCCATTCTCGTACCCAGAGCCTTCTCAACTTTGTAACGAACGAAAGATCGTAGGCTCTGGGCAACCCTAAAAATATATCAAATTTCATTGGCGGTTGATAATAACATAGCAACGAGCTCTGATTGGTTAATAAAATAAACAAACACACCAACTGAAACCAAGCAAGCCAAATCGACTAGAACGGTTATATATCTTCGATTCTTGAATCAAATCCTATTTCCATTTGTCGAACATATTAACTTTTGCATACTGAAGTCGTAAACAAGCCGTTAAAAAGGTTGAGCCAGCATTTTATAGTCAGCGATCCTGAGATAGAGCATGCGCTCTGACGACCTGGTCGCAAGATTCTGGCTTCCGGTCAGTAGGGTTTCCCAGAGCCTACGATTTGTTAATGAGTAGGGTCTGGGAACGAGAATGGATTCAGTCGATTTGTGATTTTTCCGTCTTGAAACTCTTCCCCACTCCCCGCACGTCCAAGACTGATAAAACCGGTTCAACTGAGACTAGAGGGATACTAGTTACTAGTCGAATACTCTAACCACTGAGCTACTGAGCCCTATGCAGTTCTAATCAAAAACCCGCAAATGACCCTTGTCACTATAGATTCTCATTAACTAGAGGGATAATTTATGATATGGGGAAAAAACCATAGAAAACGTTGGTTATGTTGAACATAATGCAATTTTGAGGGAAAGCCAGCCTCGTTTTTGTGTTTATCAGCACCAGTCTCCCACTCTTCTTCAACAGGTATGAGTAAGTCGTAGTTTGCGTTTCTCTTCTTTATCATCGGGATCTTCTCATTCCTTATGGCTGCGATGTGCCAGCCTTCTCACCGCTGTTTTGTCCTTCGATAGTGATGTAGGGGTTTTCTGCAAGAAAGTGCATTGA
>OZ025224.1:3815875-4283375 GCA_964019055.1 Anthopleura xanthogrammica | reverse complement strand
TTCCACGGTATGTCAAGATTCGTCATTTGTTCTGGTTACCTTAGGCCAGGTACCCCGGAGCAGTTGGTTAGGGGTAGGGGGGGGGGGGGGGGGATCTAAGCAGCTTGGGAGCTTCAGGCACGCTTTTAAATCTTTCGTTTTTTCTTTGAAACATATTCCTGTACTAAATTAACTAGCACAAATTAGTACTAAATAGCACTGAAATAAAATGAAATAAAATGAAATCAAAACATTGCACTATATTTGACTATATTGTGCGAAATAAAATAACACTTTATTATAGAATTATAGTGTTTCAGCACTAATAATAAAGTTGTTTCAAATTTGACAAAAATGATATTGCGAGAAATTAAAAAATTGTAATGGAAAATTCCACTCCTTTTTTATTCACAGAAATTAGAAACACCTAAAATTCTCGGCTTCTCTGGTTTTTTTTTTATGCCCATATAAATAATATTGGGTAATCACAATGGAACCCTTTCTATATATAATTTTTTTTTTTTGCTCTTCAGGCAAAGAAGAATATCTTACGAAGATAGCTGGTTGGAAAGACATTGGTGAATATCATGAAACCTTATATTTTACGTTCGATTTTAAGAAAAATTCTCTAATCTCACATTGTCCATAATTCATTACCGTTTGGGGGGGGGGGGGGGGTAACCGGTCAAAAATTGTCATAAAATTAAACGTTCTTCAATTGAATGTACAATATACCAGCTTTTATCTGTAAAATACTGATTATCAGTTACCACCAATTTCATTGCTACACGCCCGACCTTGTTGTGCGAGTTTGTCGATTCTCTTCCGTCAATCAAACCGTTCGGAATTTATTAAGTCGAGTGTTTGAATGGAAACTCGGAGAAATATGTCTTTATATAGAAAATTGAGAAAAGAATACTGATACTTTCAAAAAATTATCTGAAATTATAAATCCAAAATGATCTGAAATTCTACATTTTCATGTAATATCGAAATACAAAAGACAAAGAATCTTATTCCCAAAAGATTTGAATTGCGCCAAAACGTACATAGGAGCGCGTGAGCTGATTTATTTTATTGATTTTGTTAAATATTTGAAAATTAAACTTATAGAGTGCACGCCATATTTCCGTGAAAGAATTACTAGCTATGAAGTGTTTAAAAGTATTTTGTTCAGTCAACTATTTAGTTGTATCCACACTTTTGTTTTTATAATGCTATTCAGCAAGGGGCCTTAAATAGATTTTCAATATCTTTAATTTCAGAGGCAGACGACTCAATTTGGAGGCAATCTCGTTCCCAGAGCCCTTATTTCTTACTGCGCATGCTCGACGAAACTATTTATTTCGTCGAGCATGCGCAGTAAGAAATAAGGGCTCTGGGAACGAGATTGAATTTGAAGGGGAAAACAATAGGTTCCAATTCTCAGGAGATTAAAATTCTTTTGTTTTGCCCTCCAAATTGAGCTGCTCTGACGTCACGTGCAAGGGGTCTATACTTGCCGTTTGTTAGGCCCGGTTAAGACGTCGAAGTTCACATGTGCCAAATCTAATGCAAATGAACTCAAACAGTAGGTTTTGCTCGTTTGCATTAGATTCGGCACATGTGAACTTCGACGTCTTAACCGGGCCTTAACTTAGTCCTCTATCATATTTTATTTTGTCAACTTTGTAAAAGAATTAATTGTTTGATTTTGCCTGTTTCTTATACGTTTTTGTTGTGATAGATTTTTTTAGTCAAGAGGATAGTCTGTGCAAAATAAACTAATTCATGCAGATAGGGAAGGGGGGTCTTATGATATTTACTAATTTTCCTCATAATTATAAGAGGGAGAGAAAATACAAAAATATTTATTGGAGAAGAGTGATAACTACTGTTTGATGTAGCGAATATAAAAATAAGAGAAATGTACCAAGAAGACTAAAAAATGCGACGATCTATTTTCTCACTCCTTGAAAATGTGCAACTTTAACATATAGAACATCGATATTTTCCAACGGCTAAAAGAATATCTGGGCTGATCTAAGTCAGGCACGGCCAACTCACACATTGACTGAGAGTTTGGAATAATTTAGTGTGTTATAAGGTTGTACTAAAACAAACTGCGACTGTGCCACTCGTTTGGCAAAGGAACTCATGGATAACAAGAAAGTATGCCATGATATCTATCATTTCATGGACTGCTACAACTCTTCGCCTTGTGAGGATAAAATATACCAGGATTTCGTTGATGATATGAAAATGGCAGTAGTGAAATTTACACAGATGAAGTTAACGAAAGAAGTGGCAGTTGTAGCTGCAGGTTGTTAAACAATGTAATTAGAAAAGTGCTCAAGTTACACAATGGTTTTGAGTGACATACCATGATTTATCCCACATCGTCGCGTCGTTGAATCTAAGCATTTGTATTTTCTATGGTGTGGGATATAGAGTTTATCACATGTTAAGAGCCTGATATCGTTTTTATTCACGAGTTTTTATTCACGAGAATTTGATAGGTTTACTACCAGAGGTAGAGTTACACAAAATGGAATTGTAGAGAAAGCCGGAGTGCTCGAGGAATCACTCGTCGAATCAAATAAAGATTCAACAGATTCTATTTACATGAAAAGAAAGAAACGAATGGAAAGGAAATAGGGAAAAAAGAAAGTTTTAAGCAAAGCTTAGTAGATTAAAAATGTGAACTGAAGAAGATATGGATGAATATTAGAAGACCTTGGTTTTCAAAAGTGCTAAAGCAAGTGGGTCTCGTTTCAATCCAAAACATTGCCACACTAAGTAACTACAAATAAATGCACTGTACTGCACAGTATTGAGGATCTCCTTTTGTATGGGTTTCTGTCTATTCCATACTGGGTTTCAAATATATGAACTGTTAAGGCTCCGACACACGGTGCAACATTGCGTGCAACATCACTAAAATACAAAAAATTGAACTTTGAAAATAGGAAAGGAAATAGGGAGAAAGAAAGTTTTAAGCAAAGTAGAGTACAAATGTGAACTTAAGAAGATGTGGATATTATAGAATATTAGAAGACCTTGCTTTTCAAAAGTGCTATAAGCTCGTGGTAAATGCACTGTATGTACTGCACCTTATTGAGAATTTCCTCTTGTATTGGTTTCTCTCTATTCTATACTGCGTTTCACATTTATTCAAATTCAAATTGTTTTCTTTCCTCTCAAAAAAAAAAAAAAAAAAAAAATGCCCGAAGGTCAAATATGGAGAAACAAAAGGGTTCTTTTCAAAATTTTGATTAGCTGGTTGAGAAGACCTTGGTTGGTAAGACCTTATACTAGGTATTGGCGCATTTATCTATCATTTCATGGACTGCTACAACTCTTTGCCTTGTGAGGATAAAATATACCAGAATTTTGTTCAAGAGACAATTAGATCAAAACAGAAGTACCGAAAAGGGTTGCCAGTTTCAACAACGACATGTTGATATTGACATAACAGAAACTTATAAAAAAATAGAGATAATCACATGTTAAGAGCCTGATATCGTTTTTATTCACGAGTTTCCCGTGCATATCGCGAACAAGCGAGTCCGCGAGCGAGTGAGTGATATGTTACGGAAAACGAGTTTTGTTTATTACACATTTAGGGTCGATTAAATGTTATTATATATCGCGAGATTTTATTGGGCTTTTTGCCGTGAAGTGATATCGTATCACTTCACTGATATGGTTTTTATTCACGGCTTTATTTCACGGATATCGACCCTTAATGTGTAATAAAAGGAAATATGGAACTGTATTTCAGATGCGATGGCAACTGAATGATAACGAAAGATTTTATTCTTTTTCGATTTTGTCTGTTCGTTATACCTTTTTGTTTTGATAATTTTTTTAGTCAAGAGGATAGTCTGTGCAAAAGAAACTAATTAACATAGGAAAGAGGAGTCTAAGCCTTATGGAAATTTCAGTCTCACGAGAGAGAGAGAGAGAAAAACAAAAATATATATTGGAGAGAACTTTCTAGTAAAGGATAACTGTTTGATTTAGTGTTAAAAGACGAAAATAAAAATAAATGAAATGCACAAAGAAGAAAAATGCAGAGATCAATTTCTCCTCGAAAACTTCTCCTGCTTCTGTACGTTTATTGCACGTGGTTTATTGCGCAGTCGTAGTTCTCAATTACGTCATGCACTTAATGTAGAGGTCAGTTATAAATCTAAACTTATTGGCTACAAGAGTTCAGAAGCTCTATCTAGCCTTCACAACATGAGGATGCTCCAGAACACGACACGTTTTGTTATTAGCCTTCTCCTTGCTTGTCATGTCTGCGAGGTTAACGCGGGGCAAAGCGTAAGCAAATGCGAGATACATGAATACGAAAAGTGCCAAAAGATTTTCTTGGACGCCTTCCGTGACGCCAACAAAGCCAAGCCATTACTAGACATCTACTGCAACGCTTACAAGGTAAGGTACTAACTTTAAAATGCATATAACCTCTAACTAAATAGATCAGCCAAGAGGTTGTTTCAGGGTTCGATCTGTGAGTTAGCCTTGCCCAGACTTACATCAACACAGACGTTGTTTCAGGGTTCGATCTGTGAGTTAGCCGTGCCCTGACTTAGATCAACACAGACGTTGTTTCAGCGTTCGATCTGTGAGTTAGCCATGCCCTGACTTAGATCAGCCCAGAGGTTGTTTCAGGGTTCGATCTGTGAGTTAGCCATGCCCTGACTTAGATCAGTCCAGAGCGAGGTTGTTTCAGGGTTCGATCTGTGAGTTAGCCATGCCCTGACTTAGATCAGTCCAGAGGTTGTTTCAGGGTTCGATATGTGAGTTAGCCATGCCCTGACTTAATTCAGCCCAGAGGTTGTTTCAGGGTTCGATATGTGAGTTAGCCATGCCCTGACTTAGATCAGCCCAGAGGTTGTTTCAGGGTTCGATCTGTGAGCTACCTGCCGCGACTTGTACATCAGCCCAGAGGTTGTTTCAGGGTTCGATCTGTGAGTTAGCCGTTCCTGACTTTGATCAGCTCAGAGGTTATTTCAGGGTTCCATCTGTGAGTTAGCCATGCCCTGACTTAGATCAGCCCAGAGGTTGTTTCAGGGTTCGATCTGTGAGCTACCTGCCGCGACTTGTGCATCAGCCCAGAGGTTGTTTCAAGGTTCGATCTTTTAGTTAGCCGTGTCCTTACTTTGATCAGCCCAGAGGTAATTTTAGGGTTCCGAAAAAATCAGGAGCTTGGGGGAAAGGGCCGGGTTCTAAGTTCAAGAAATACAAATCCATCTATTTCTTCAAAACATATGGCTTTCTGACATTGTTTTTCTATTTAATTCTCCACAGCAAGGTATCGGTAAATGTCTGATGTCCAATCTTGAATGTTCTGGTGAATTCCTAGACATGTATCGATTCATCATCCTCCAACACATGATCGTTGACAACAAATTGGGCGTCTGTACCTACCCTGATCTCAGTCGATTTGAACAAGTTTTCCACGGTATGTAAAGTTTTTATTATGGATGGATTTGGGGGCCTTCTCCACTCGCAATAATGACCATAATTTTTCACCCGGCCTCTATTCAATTTCTTTAAAAGCGTTCTTTCATCTTTTATCCCCACTGCTCAAAAATCGCTCCGAGGTGTCTGCTGAATGATTCTACTTTTCAATCACAATCAATTAGAAAAAAGGAAAAAGACTGACGAAGACAATGGACATAAGCACTGTGATGTTAATTTGCCAAACAATATAATGTTAGATCACTTTATTTAAAGAGATATTCACCGAAGACTGGAAATAAGTAAGGTAGGAAGAAATTTTCAATTTCTTGGTTTTTTTTTTGTGCTTTCCAGATAAAGAAGAATATTTCGCGAAGATAGCTGGTTTCAAAGAACTTGGTTAGTAAAAGCTTATATTATTTTTTATACGTTTTTTTTTAAATGGTAACTTTGTGTAACTATCACTGTGGTAACTAACAATGTTGTATCAAAGGACAGAGAATAGTTGATTAAGATAACGGGAAGTAGTTATAGGAATTTAATGTAAAAGGAAGTATCTTGAAACAACGGCTAAAAACAAGTCAGTATAGGCTGAAAACGGGAAGCATCAGTGGCGAAAATTAATGGAACGATCTAGCTGTCTACGCATTAATAGTTGAAATCTCTTGCGTGTCGCAGACAAGAGTTATGTGAGAAACTTTTTATGGACATTATCAAAGATCCAAGCCACAAGTTATATAATCTTCTCCCTGCATTCAACGTTAACACAAGATACTCTTAAAGGAACTATAGACTTTTTTATTGAACCACTAGTTCTGAACGTTTTAAGAAATCTTTTATTATGGCTTCTATTAGGAACTTATAATATTTTCCAAACGTAGCGTTTTTTTTATGTTTTCTTATTTCACCAGTGTAATTCAGTCTCACGACTGCGATATTGGTTGTCAATAAAACTATCATTATTATAATACAAGAAACAGGTCCGCACCTAGGGGGAAATAAGCTGTATCGAAGCACAATAGAAGAGTTGATTAAGATAACAAGAAGCACTAGAAACATGCATGTATATTCAATATATTTCAATTTCTTCATTTCAGAGGCAGACGACTTTGCACCTTGTGCTGCTAAAACAAACCGCGGCTGTGCCACTCGTTTGGCAAAGGAATTCATGAGCAACAATAAAGTATGCCATGATATCCATCATTTCATGGACTGCTACAACTCTACGCCTTGTGAGGATAAAATATACCAGGATTTCGTTGATGATATGAAAACAGCAGGAGAGAAATTTACACAGATGAAGTTAACGAAAAAATTGGCAGTTCAGGTAGCTGCAGGTTGTTAAACAATGTAATTAGAAAAGTGCTCAAGCTACACAATGGTTTTGAGTGACATACCATGATTTATCCTACATCGTCTCGTCGTTGAATCTAAGCATTTGTATTTTCTATGGTGTGGGATATAGAGATGATCACATGTTAAGAGCCTGATATCGTTTTTATTCACGAGTTTCCCGTCATATCGCGAACAAGCAAGTCCGCGAGCGAGTGAGCGATATGATACGGAAAACAAGTGAATAAAAATGATATCAGCTCTTAACATGTAATAATTTGTTTGTTACACATTAAGGGTCGATTACATATTATTTTATCCCACACCATAGAAAATACAACCAATCAGAATGCAGGAAAGCCGTTGTATATTCGAAGGTATTTCACTCTTCCTTCCCATCATGCAATGCTCGTTGAATCTACGCATTTGTATTTTCTATGGTGTGGGATAAAATGGTTATACAATGGTTTCCCGTGGCATACCGTAGATATCCCACTCGTCACTTGTATTTTCTTTGTATATACACTCGCCTGAAGGCTCGTGTGTATACTAGAAACTACAAGTGATTCGTGGGATATTCCACGGTATGCCACTCGAAACCATTGTATAACTAGTATTTGTATGCCACTCGAAACCATTGTATAAAAATACCTTATCCCACACCACTGGAAATATATCTATGCTGCAATGCCTGATGGGATATCACAGAATACACAATGAATTTCCTGTCTTCTGATTGGCCGTATTTTCGATGGTGAGGAATAAATATGAAAATAACATCAATAAGATAATAGGAAAGTATTAAGATTAAGATGTTTTAAAAGATCTTAAAAGATGTTTTAAAGGTATTTAACAATCTCAGATGATGATGATGATGATGATGGTGATGATGGTGATGATGATGGTGATGATGGTGATGATGATGGTGGTGATGATGGTGATGATGGTGATGATGATGGTGATGATGATGGTGATGATGATGATGATGGTGGTGATGATGGTGATGATGGTGATGATGATGGTGATGATGATGGTGATGATGGTGATGATGATGGTGATGATGATGGTGATGATGGTGATGATGATGATGATGGTGATGATGGTGATGATGATGATGATGTGATAATGATGATGATGGTGATGATGGTGATGGTGATGATGATGGTGATGATGGTGATGATGATGATGATGGTGGTGATGATGGTGATGATGATGATGATGTGATAATGATGATGATGGTGATGATGATGGTGATGGTGATGGTGATGATGATGATGCGATGATGTGATATTTTCACCTTTCACTTTTATCTAAATTGGACTCCCTGTGAACAAAGCAACCAGCAAACAACAAGCACCTATTTCTACACCTAAAGATATAATTATGGCACATTTTAAAATTTTATAATTTGTTGTTCAATTTTTGATTAAAAAAAATATAATAGAATTATAACTAAAATTTAATATAATTTGATATACTTTCATATAATTATAGCTAAAAGTAACAGTTAAATGGAATGGCTGACCTGTGACCTATAAGGTTAACCATGCAGTTGGTCAAGATTTGTACGAAAATTCCTAACATTAATTATTTGCTTTTGAAAACAAAGCAAAATTGTTATTACCTGATATAACTACAGGTGCTTATGCTGCAAAAAAATGAGCAAAGGGACTTGAAATGACCCAATCACTGAAGATTGCTACTAGTACTATATGTGAAATAGAATGTAGACCATAGTAATAAATTGCAGTTCTATTCATCTGCAGTCAATAAGCAATACCACTGATAAAAATATTATTAGTAATAAACAATTAGTAAAATGCCATTAAAACCTCAATCTGGATCCTCAAAAAAAAAAAAATGAAGAGGAAGAAGAACAAAATCTTAAACCCTACTTTAAGATATTCTATAAACACCTTAGCTAATCCAGGGCAAAAAAGTTTGCAAAAAATAATGATCCAAAATTCGCCCTCACTTAAATTCCATGCCTCATATTACCTGGGGTACATTTCGGGTACAGTTTGGGGATCATTTCAGGCTGTACAGCCGTATATATCTCGATGGATGGTATATATTGTATTCAGACTGGCACATAGCAAGTTTCGAATGTTCCTTTAATACTCTAATGATGTATTTGATTGATTCATGATAACAAAGCATAGTCTTCACAATAAAGCTGAAACTCTTAATTGGTAGATCAACGAATGTGAATGCTTGGCAGCTGTTTCATTGTCATTTATATCTCACAGGGTTTTGAGCCAAGTCGTTGCACCCCAAGAATAACTCCCAACTCTCCCCTCCCCTAATTCCCACTAGATTTTGCCCTCATTTTGACCCCGGTCCTGAAAGCAACAAAAAGTCAAATATGATCTTTAATTTTGCTGCAGACAATATCAAGTCAGAGTTATCTACCTTATTACGTGCACACCACAGATGAGTAACCCTGCACGTATTCTATAATATGTTTTAGCACCCTGTTTTCTCTTGGGAAACGCTGTGTTGTGAAAACCTCATTAAGGTATGAAATATACGACCCTTGTGCTTTATATGGTTTTATATTAAATTGCTCTACATATAGAACAGTGAAAATACAATTAAGTAAGTTAAGTAATTTAAGTAACCTTTCCTGACAACCCAGCTAAAAATGTCAGTTTCCACAGGTTTAAAACTTACTTCCTTTAAAGTTATTAAGCTCAGGCATGTCGTTATGTGTGCATGCAGCTATCGAAATAACTTCACAAAGCCCTTCCGAATGTACTAATGCATACCTTCATAAAAGCAAATATCAGAGCCACTAGCAATATAAGTTGCTAGTTGATAGATAAGTTTTTTTATATAAAACATATAGCTTAAGATAACGAAAGAACGGAAGAGAATTGCTCAATCAAGAGATCTAAATAAGAGCTGATTCCATCCCTTGCATGCGGTGTTGATTTTAAGAGATTAATCAATTAAAATACGCTTAAAGATTATTCATACCTTCATGGAAATAGCAGGCATAGTCACTGTTACTCTGTCCATTGTGAATCAAAGAATAAGAGCCACGAGAGCAGAGAATGAACCTTTCAACTTCCACTTTTCTATTTATGACCACAGAGTCATCTACCCATATATCGATCACGGGATGTATACACTAAGAGGTCACGTGACCCCAACCTCCCCTCCCCTGAACCAAGAAGTTAAGTTAAAATGTACCTCATAAATGGAAAGCCCATGTCACTATTAGTATGGAGGTGATAATGCAGGAAATAGGAGAAAATATCCCAATCAAGCCTCCCTCTCTCTTGAATTACAAAATCTTCCACAGGAAGCCCAATAGAGTGAGAAGAGAAGAGAGAGCCGGAAGTAGTATGGAAGGGCCGTTTCCTGCCGTTTCTACTATTTTGTTTCGATCATTCCCGGCTTAGAGGCTTAGAGCGTAAGCGTGTGATATTTTAATCTTTTTTTAATTTTAATATTAATTTTAATTTTGGTTCAATTTCATCTTTTAACCTTTGGGCTTCCTGTGTTCATGCAATGTGATCCCGTCTACCTCCCCCACAGTTTTATTGAGTACGTCACACCAACATGGCGGACGAAGTGAGTCAAAAAGATAAAGCGGTGCTTGAAAGCATATTTAATCCATTTTTACCCTTAGGATCCCAAGATGACGACGACGAGAACCAGCAATCCTCTCAAGAAGAGGATATCAATGATATTAACTGCGAAAAAGCTAAAGAGTACGAAAGATCTGGCGTAGAGCAAGCAGAATCTGGTGATCTGGATGGAGCAATGGAGTGTTTTAATATGGCTGTTGAAGTAGCGCCATCCCGTGCATCTGGTTATAATAATAGAGCTCAGCTTTGGAGATTAAAAGGTCAGATATCTTAACACATTTACGTATATATTTTAAGCTTACTATATGTAAGGAGAGACTTCATATATATAGGAAATCCTTCAGAATTTTGGAAATTAAAGAGGGTCCCCCAAAAAACTGGACTCTTTCTCTATGTATCATGTCCTGGATTATGGGTGTGTCTATGTATACCTAAGTATGTGTACTGTATACCTGTTACCTATGTATATTCTATATGTATATAGAATATATGTATATGATATATGTATACAGTAGACGTTTAATATTTGTCACAAATAAGGCAAGGTTTTTCGTGACAGCCATGTTTAAGGGCAGGAACAATGCAATTTTTTGCATGACAAGATAAATTATTTCCCAAAGGAGAACATTTCTATGATTTGTTTTGCCCTCCAACATATGGCTGCCTTGAAAAACCAATAACATATCCATGGATGGGGGTCAGGTTCATAGCCAGGTGCACAGCCTGCATTCACAACCCCCATAGTCCCCAAAGGTCCAGAGTTTGGTACTCAAGGTCCAAATTTAGAGTGTCAATACAAGAAAAACATTTTAAACTTTTAAAAAAGTGATAGTAATTAACAAAGCAAAATGATGGAAATAGCAGTAAGGTCCAACATTTAGAGTGCACTTTGGTCCACTTTGGCCTCAGTCACACCCCCACAAAAAATCCTGGCTACGGCACCAGCCTGGTAGTTTTTAAACAAAGTTAATTTTGCTATTTTCTCACATACCAACCCCCTTATAAGAATGATCTTTTTTTTCTTATACACTACAAGCTCTTCTTATGAGGTTTTGAGGTTTTCTTTTGCGCTTGTTGTTTCTCGCGCAAACTCGCTTGACTCAGAGTCTAACTGTCCGCTCTTTGTGGCAGTTTAAGAGAATGTTGTTGAATGTTCTTGCATGTTAGCTATCAGCCATTTCTCTACTCTCCTTGCCATCGAAAAAGCCCTTTCACCAGTGATATCGTGACGTATCCTCTAGGCTTGTTTTCGTGTCGCCGTAATAAATCATGGGTTTAGAGAAGTCTAATGGACTGCTGAATTCGTTGGAGAACTGGCTTTTTAAATTGACATTTGATTATTTCATATTTTACACAGCTAATTTATTGAGAAGAGCCAGAGAACTTGGTATTTTAAATAGCAAATAAATAATCCAAAATGGCGGCAAAATTATTGGGGGGGGGGGGGCTATAGCCCCCCAGCCCCCCTGCTCCTCGGTCCCTGCCCAGTGCTCATGGCTTAGGTATTTTTTAACCGGTTAATGTAGTGCACTCACGTCCCACCTCTAGGGTCAAGGGTTAGATTCCAGGTCTCGCCATTATATGCAAGGAGAGTTTTTTTAGGTCTTTCTCTTGATTCAAGGTTTTTTCTCCAGTTTTTTTTTTTAATTTGCTTATTTTTATTTATTTGTAACCGATTACTAGGTGACATTACAAATGCAGTGAATGATCTAAACAAGGCAATTGAGCTTGATGACCATGGTTCAGCAGCAGCCCAAGCCCACACTCAACGAGGGTTGATCTACAAATTACAAGGTGATGACGAAAAAGCTCTTAAAGATTTTCAGGCAGGAGCAAAGCTTGGGAATAAGTTTGCAAAATCAATGGCAATCCAAAGCAACCCTTATGCAGCAATGTGTAATAAGATGCTTGCAGAGGCTATTGGGAAACTCAAGGAGTACAATCCTGAATAATTCGGACAATAAATCAAGAGACACTATAATTTATCATATTTAAAAGGGAATAGAAAATGTGCCCAAGTTCATTCTGATTGCGAGTGATAAAGAAATTCCCATGTGAAAATGGCTTTCTAGTCACAGGAATTTCCTTATCACTCAATCAGAATAAACTCTGCCCATCATAGTTTGGTTGGAGGAAGCCAAAACGCCAGACATCTTTTTATTTTATTTTATTTTATTTTATTTAAACATATTTTTTCTCTGTGCTCTCTTCAAGAGCCGATAAACGGCTCATAGAGGAAGATCACACTATCTGGAGATATCTGGAGTTGGTTAGGTGGCAGAATTATGAAAAGGGCTTTAAATTTTTATTAAGAGTTTGAGGATTTTGTTGTACCTTGGTTTCATCTTTATAGTTTATTCTGTTTGGTTTCTTCCACATAGATCAAGTTTTTTAACAATTTAACAATAATTGTTATTATATAGAACCTTAATGTTAATCATTGCAGAAATTATGTAACAGCAGAAACCTACTGTACTAATAATGTAATGTTAATATTGGTTATTTAGGTTCGTCAGGTGTAGGAGAGCAGTTAAAAAAAAACTTTCTAAAACCTTAACGTTGATAATTGTATAAATTTTGTATACAAGCAGAAATTGACTTTCAGAAAAAGATTAACTTATCTTCGAGTACATTGTAAGTTTCTTCTCTCATTTTACCAGAAGCTCCTGATTATAATGAAATATTTGGCAGATTATGCTCAGCTAAAATCATGCATCATCTCCTATTTTTACCTTCATGAACCATTGGAACAGAACATGTCAAGAGAGCATAAATAAGAGAGGGAAATTTCTTAATATCGCGCGCGCCATGTGAATTCCCGGTTGGGCTATTTTTAGCATATGCATAAAGTCAATTTTCGCCATACCCTACTCCAGTGCGTCAAAAATTCTGTGCTTCATCCAAACCTGGAAGTAGCGAAAGCATGTAAAGATTTTTGGGGAAAAACATAAATTTTCAACAGTCTCAGTCGTGTTTTATCAGAGAACAGAACATAGCCAATCCTGATCTTTTTCCTTTATCTAATAGATTTTGTCGAAAAAAGTGAGAAAAATCGACGAAAAGTATGTTGTTTTTGAGCGCACGCGCACACGTCCACACCATCAAGAAATTAAAAACCCAACAACTTTGGATGCTAAAAATAGCCCAACCGGGAATTCACATTGGACATGTATAATTGTAATCAATAATTGACTACCAGGCAGAAACTCTGATTAATTTAATCAGCATGTCTAACGATTATGTATGAATTTTATTTGATGAATTTTTGGTCATCACTAAGATCATCGAGTGTGTCAGACCGGTAAATTAACTCCAGATTGTTCAGTATGGGTGGCGTAGTGGTTTACCGCTCGCCTCTCACCGCTGTGGTCCGGGTTGGAGCTCGAGTTGAGTTTGTTTGATGTGTTGTTCTCTCCCTTGCCACGAGGGTTTTTCTCCAGGTTCTCCGGTTTTCCTCCCTCCGTAAAAATCAACATGTGAGTTGAGTGTTGTATGTTGTAAATAGTGAATGTATATAGTGGTAGTGTGTGTGGAGCAAACCTCACAAAGCCCCACAAAAATATGTCTTTTTTCCCCCCCAGAAACCTTAGCATTGATCATTGACAAGTTGTGTACGAGTATACTGCTCTAATGATATCATATTACTGTTGATCATTAAGGTTATCAGATGTGGGAGAGCAGCTAGAAAGTACGTCTAAGAACCTTAATGTCGATCGTCATTGAATAAATTTTGTAAGAGCAGAAATAGATATACTTTACTAATCATATCAAAGTACTAGAGCGGTTTTTGTATGAGTAGGAAACGATACGGTAAATTCGTAGTCGTTGTGTTTGGATGAATTACTGGATGACAATGGGAAGCCATTTCAATGTTACAGCATGTTGTACCGTGTACGTGCTGTAAGTCAGTACCGTATGTTTCCCACTCATACGAAAACCGTTCTATTGGTTATTGAGATCATCAGGTGTAGGAGAGCAGCAAAAATATACCTTCTGAAACAACGTTGATAATTGTCATACTATAAATTTTGTATTCGAGGGGCGTAGCTAGGACATTTTGGCAAGTAAGCACGGTTCCCATGGCATCAAACACTCCCACCCCAAAAGTAAAGTTTTTGCTTTCCATACCTAAGCAAATCCGAAAAAATTGTGAATTTTTCGAGTACGCACTTGCGTATTTGCGTAAAGGAAGCTACGCCCTAGCTGGAGCAGAAATTTACTTTAAGAAAACATTAACTTGATCTCTTTGAGTTCTTCTCTCTCGTGTTACCATGCAAATTAAAGCTTCATCATGACAAATATTTGGCAGATTTTGCTCAGCTAATATCATGCATCATCTCCTATTTTAAACTTAAAAAATCATTCGAACAGGACATGTATAATTGTAATCAATAATTCACTACTTGCCCGGAGGGGGATGCTCGTCGGAAATTTTGCAAAAGACCCCTAAAATGTACCAAAATCTCGTTCTCATAGTCCTTAAGATTCGTAATTTTCACCCTCAAGTGGTACCAAATGAAGCTAGTTTTAATTAGTTTTTCATTTGAACACTCTAAAGGTACCAAATAGCGAAAATTAACCCCTAAAAGGTACGACGAGCATCCCCGTCCCTTTCATATTGGAGTCCCCCTCCCCTGGGGCTACTATAGGCAGAAACTGTGGTTAATTTAATCAGGATTTCCCACGTTTATGTATGAATGTTGTGTAATGAACTTTTCATACTATTATAAGTTACTTATAGTAATATTGGTCATCAAGATCATCAAGTGTATATGCAGGCAGATCAGCTATAAATTAACTTCAGAAACCTTAACGTTGATCATTGCAATTGTACAACTCGTGGTACCAGCACAGATCTACTACACCAATGATATCTGGCTTTTCAATAGTCATCAAGATCATCAGGTGTGGCAGAGCAGCTACAAAAAGTACCTTCTGAAACCTTATATTGCTCATTGCTCAGGTTTTGGGCGAGCACATACACCTTTTATTGGCTAGGATAGGGATACCAACGTGCGATTGATCATCGAGATCATCAGGTGTGGCAGAGCAGCTAGAAATTACCTTCTGAAACCTTAACGTTACTCGTTGTATAAGTTGTGTACGAGAAGAAATTTACTGCAAGAAAGAAAGGTAACTGAATCATCTTTGAAAATACGGAAATTAACTTGAAGAAAAAGGGGGTAAATTGTCTCTGAAAATCGTTAGTGTTCCTTGGTTGTATAAATTATAATTTTCTTTTCTCTCATTTTACAAAACGTATTGGTAGCTAATTTTATGCATCATCTCATATTTTACAGTTATTTCACATCATCGATCCTCAAGTTAAGAAGTTTTGACGATGAATGTGAACAATTCAACACATGCTAATGAAATATTCCGAAGGACACCAGAACTGTCAAAAACAACTGAAATAACTTTGTGGTCTATACTCCTTGTATGGTCTCTGCTCGGTAACGTACTCGTTATCGCTGTCGTGTATTGCAATCAAAACTTGAGGACACATATGAACTACATGATTGTCAATATGGCTGTATCAGACTTGCTCATTCCCTTGATAGCAATTCCATGGGCGATTTCCGAGACACGGCTCAGTTTGGAGTGGTTAGTGGATGGTCCCCTTGGTGATGCACTCTGTAAACTGGTTCCTTTCTTCTCTGAAATATCACCATTTGTATCATCTATTAATCTGGCCATCATTGCTTTCCAAAGATTTTTCGTTGTTGTTTATCCAACTCAAAGAAAAATTTTAACTCGAACAACAACATGGATTCTTATCTCTTTTTCTTGGATCGTAGCCACGACTCTCTTTCCTCATTACTTTTACATTTATCGTCTGGAAACTAAATCTGGCTCCACAAGTTGCACATATCCTTGGTCACCATTAATCCAGAGAGTGCAGCTGATATTCTTTTTAATACAAACGATGGTTGGCTTTGTTATTCCTTTGATCACAATCATGATCTTGTACACCATCATACAATATAAACTACGTGAAAGCTTGAACAATGTTATGGAGTTGATAGAAAAGGAAACGATACGTTCAAGACAGCAGAGAAACAGAAGAATATTCATTATGTCAATAACTATCGTTGTCGAGTTTATCATCTGTTGGTGTCCTTCATTTGTATTTGTTTTCTTGGTCTATACCAAACATCTTTCATTAATTTCAATGGACGAACAAACATTCGATAACATGAATTTTGCGTTTTTATATCTGTACTACCTTCAGGCAGCAGTCAATCCCTGTATCTATTTTGTGTTTCTGAGAAACTTTAGACAAGGATTTAGAACTCTTTGCTGCAGAAAACTTGCGCCAGCTAATCAACAGATATCTAGACACATCAGAACCCCAGGTGGAAATAGTAACCAGCACCCAACATGTTCACCACCTCACCGATCAATACCACTTCAGTCTGGGATTAACATGAACACTGGATGCACCAGTACACCAGGTGGAGATAGTAACCAGCACCCAACATGTACACCACCTCACCGATCAATACCACTTCAGTCTGGGATGAACATAAACACTGGATGCACCAGTACACCAGGTGGAGATAGTAACCAGCACCCAACATGTACACCACCTCACCGATCAATACCACTTCAGTCTAGGATGAAAATCAACACTAGATGCACCAGTACACCAGGTGGAGATAGTAACCATGACCCAACATGAACACCACCTCAACTCAATACCACTTCAGTCTAGGATGAACATGAACACTAGATGCACCAGAACACCAGGTGGGGATACTTACCAGATCCGGCATGAGTGAATTAATAAAAAATAAATACAAATACAGTTTTGCAGTATTTCTTAGAAAACGTTATCCCCGGTTTTCCTCCATCCGCAAAACCAAACAAGCTAAATTCCGATTCGTATTAATTGTGCCGCGAGAGGATTTTTCAAAGTTAGTATTGATGAAGCTGTTTTTTTGTTTTTTTTAGTACCACAATAAATAAAATGAAGTCGGCTTATCTTTGCATCACAGAATTCGACATATCTGCCAATATCCTTGTTAATGTTTGGCATGCTAAGAAGAGCACTGGTCGGGGTTCTTACAGGATCCCGTGTGAGAATTTTCAAATCTTTTTTTAAACTTTCCAAAGTGGCCCTTTGACTCAAATTTCCAAAACCACACATAGCGGAAAAATGAATAAAGCCAAATTCATGGATCTGAAACATTCAAAATACATTTACCAATGCATAACAATACTGCAGACAAACTACAAAAAAAATCCATAACTTTTCCATAGCCTAGTGGACCATAAATCAATTTTCCAAAACTTTCCAGGTCCTGGAAAAATCCATTATCCATTACCCAAAACTTTCCAAAACCCGTACGAACCCTGGTTAATGTTTGGCATACTAAGAAGAGCACTGGTTGTGGAGAGTATTTACACACTACAGTGCCGGATCCAGGATTTTAAATAGTGGGGTCCAAAATATCTGCCACGTAGAAATAAAACAATTTAGCGTAGAGAACATAAAGGGCTTCACAAGATCTCACAAAGGGGGGTTCAATGGATTCCCCCAGAACCACCCCTGGATCCACCACTGCACTACAGCATCTCTGGGAATCCCTTACTCGGCCCAAAAAAGTAACAAAACAAAAGAAAAAATAACAAATTAACAAAAAATAAAAAAATAGAAAAATAAATGAGTTAACATATAAAGGCCTAAGATCAACTTAAATTTCATTGTAATTACTGTCCTTACTTTATAAATTTAATAACATTTTAAGTCGTTACAGTAATCTATTGTTTTAGGCAATGGAATAACTAAAGATCATAGTTCAGAATGAGGTAGTTTAGCAGATCGCGTGCCACGAACAGGGCACGTCCTTGACCGAAGTGTCATTGTATGCGACTTCGGAACAAGTTTCTTGATTTTTCTTCTCCCTTTTGGCGATGTTGGCTGAGAAGGTGATGGCGTTACAAATGAGATTGGACTGTCTGAAGGTGATTGGTGTGGAGTGAATCTTCCTGATTGACTTCTGGGTCTAGAAAAAAATATAGAAAAACGAAAAGTCCTTCTTAGATGATAGATCTTTTTAGCTTGGGAGTAATGTTTTCCCATTTCAGACCACGTGTTATTCTCTTGAGAATAAAATTATTTGTTTGAGTTCTATCTATATTCGTCTGTTTTCTCATGCGCAACCATTAAACACAGAAACGATAGTCTAGGGAATGACCAGTTGTCTGAAAAGTTTTACTGTCTGAAATTGGCCCAAGCTAAAAGGGTCTACAGACCCTAACGACGCTTCATACCTAAGCTACCAAAATCCTTTTTAAACTCTCTTTTCATATTCAAATGTTCAAACTCTTTTGAAAATACCAAGATAATAGTGAAAATCAGCACAACAACAACAACGACAATAATAATAACAAAAGCTACCGAAAGGGATTCTGGAAGTGTAGGTATAAAACGTCATCATGCTTGAGGCCTATTGAAGTACGAATTTGCCATAACAGGCGTACTTTTATTATATGAAATAGAGTGTGATATTGAGTGACATCAAAATGATAAAATTGATATCCCCACTCCCACCAGTGGCCAGTGGGGATACGATTTATATCAACACTGGTGGTGTCAAATTTCGACTTTTTGCTCAGCATCTCAAATTCTCCGTTATTTTTCATTGAATATTTCATATAATAAACAGAACATTACATGACCGCTTGGAGATACGAATTTTATCTTCTCGTGCTGATATTATCTCTCACCTCGAAGATAAAATTCGTATCTCCGCGCGACCATGTAATATCCTATATGTATCCACCACTACTATCAAGATTCAAGGCTTCTAATACTACAGACCTCCGCCTCTAATCTATCGAGAAAAGCCAGATAACGGTTTGAAGAATTCTGATATTTCTCAAGTCGTGCCGAAAGTTATTTGGCAAGGTAAAGATACTTGTGATATAACACTCAAAAAAGCTTGTTTGCTGTAAAAACTGGTCTGTGGAGATGGGTCTGCGAGACAGGGAAGAGAGAAGATAACAGACCCTCCCGAATCTAGTCCCCTCCCCAACTCCCCTCAGACCACAAGGCAAGCGACTACTGAAGACGTTTATGGTGAAGTATTTACCTTAGTGATTTTGCAGCGGTAGACACATTTGGAGTACTCTTATCAGAAGATGTCTTTCCTAGAGCAGACACATCTAAAGAACGTCTCTTAATCATAGACCGTGTTAGTGGAGGAGAAAAGAGGAAATTTGTTGATGGAGTTGAACCAACATCTGATTGTTTTTCACCTGACTTTGCAAAAACATCTGCAGTCTGGGGTGTTCTGAAAACAGACGGAGGTGAAAAGGAGAAGGAATCCCTTTCTTCAACAACTACACGATCTTCAACCTTCTTTGCATCTTTTGAATGAGAAGGAAAACTGAGGGGAGAGGTGTGGGGTGATTTTGGTGGGGTCATTGTGAGGCTGGCACCAGAGCTCTCGTGCAACTTGGTTGTTTTTGGTGTTGGCTGAGGAGAGATTTTTGGTGATGGTTTAGGAGATGGCTGTTTCGGAGACTCGGATTGTTTTGGTGGAGATTCTCGTGCACGGGAAGAGTCTTCAGGCGCAGTTTCTTTGTTTCCTGAATGAGTGAATCCTCGTAGCACTGACCTTTGCAGCCACTGTTGCTGCAAAACAACAGAGGGAAGATATTGGCATGTAGTATGAAAACCGATAAAAAGTTTTCTAGTTTAAAAAATTTTGTAATCAGGCACAAAATATATCCTAAAACTTGGCGTCACTGATTGGAAATTTACTTCGGACGTTTCGGTTGTAACCACAGCCTTCCTCAGCAGTGAACTGTAGGCTATGCAAATTATTATTCCTGAAACAAAGTTTAATAAACGTATGGGACTTACACCCATTTTTCATAATTACGGTACCAACTCAGTCCACGAATTTATTTTTTTTTTGGGCTGCCATTGATGAAAAAATTACCAAATCAGGTAGTTGGAAGTTTGATTGACTGAAGCCCAAAACCCAGACGACTCGAATGATAGACCCCTTTCACGTGACGTCAGAGCAGCTCAATTTGGAGGTCAAAACAAAAGAATTTTATTCTCCTTAGAATTGGAACCTATTGTTTTGCCCTCCAAATTGAGCTGCATTCCGACGTGCTGCAAGAGGTCTATAGGTAGTTGTTATCTGGGTATTTTATCATCATTGAGACAGTTTCTTTTGTTCACTGGCGGTCTTTCTCCTTAATATTCACCCAACAAAGGAATATCCGGGTTGATATCTAGTTATCACTGAACCACGTGCTTAAAGGGGCACTTGGATGAAAATCGATGAAAATTGGAAATGCCTTGAAACTTGGTTAAACTTATCTATATGGCCCCAATAGTAGCCAAGCAACATATTTTCTTCACAGTCAAAATTTGCGGATAAAAATTATATATTTTTTTCAGCATCTAAATTGTGAGTAAATGACGTCATTTACTCAACCCTATTGTTCTTTTAGTTTTTAAACGAAAAATTTCTCAACTGCGAGTGGCTCCCAGGCTAAAATTTTTGCCAATCTGGTTTTCATAATCATGATTGAGTCATATTATTCTTAAATACTTGAACTATTCGGACTTTCAAAATATGGGGCGTTTTCATCCAAGTGCCCCTTTAAGAAACTTCCTCAATGATGATATAAGGCTTCGCCTCGGGTTGATATGGCTAATATCCACCTCGGTAACGGTATATTACCTTTACGTGTTGTCATGAAAATGGGTACCAATTTGTTCGTTAATGGAGTTAACTAAGTTATCTAATCGTAAGATTTTATTGCCTTTTCATTCACTGATAGCTATGAAACCAATTAACGTGTTATTCACTTTAATTATGAATGTATTGTAGCATGTGCTTTGAAAATAAGTGAGCCTGGAGAAAGAGAAACAAATCATGAAGGAAAAGAAAGGAAAGAAAAGGAAAGGAAAGAAAAGGAAAGGAAAGGAAAGAAAGAAAGAAAGGCATAAAGGTAGTGAAGAAGCAAAACACAAAAACAAAGGAGAACTAATCAAAATAACACTTACTTCTGTGGAAGTACTTGCAGATGTTCGAGGTGAAGACCTGTAATTAAAAGGGAAAAAAATCGGATGATCTTCAAAATCATGGGCAGAGAGGAGGAAATAAAAGACAAAAAAGGAGATGGGGAGGAAGAAGGCGGCAAGAAAACAGAGGGAGGGAAGAAAAAGAAAGAACGACATAAAAAAGTGCTATTAGAGTGAAAATGGAGAGAAGTGAGGCAGAAAGAAGGGAATCAGACAAAATAAAGGAAATTACGGCAGAGGGGAGGAACATCGGGATGCAAAAAATCACATTAAAATGGACATAAAAAGGAGAGGAAAGCAGAAGAAAGAAATTGTAACTAACCTCATAACCGGGCCATCACTATCAGTTTCAGAAAATCCAGCCATTTGCAATACTTCCTTTTCTCGTCCCAAACCTAATTTCTCTGACTTTTCTCGATTCTTCCTTATCAATACCTCTTCTTCACTGTCCTCAGCTATGACATACAAAGACAATGCTCTCTGTCTCTATTCACATAGAACATGGTCTATCTTGGGTACAAACATGTTTTCTATACCCTGCCTTATATGGGTGTTTGTACCCAAGCTAGACCACAATGCATCATGTTTATCAAACTCAGCTATGACATAGAAAGACAATTCTCTCTGGCTCTCTTCAAATAGAACATGGCCTATCTTGGGTACAAACATCTGTCACATAACATGCCCTATATGGTGGTATTTGTACCCAAGCTAGACCACAATGCATCACGTTCATTGAACTCACAAAACGCCTATGAATGGGGCCTCTAGTTAGTAGGGATAGACCTGTCATAAACTTTATCAAGTTTATGTATTGTGCCGCAGCAATACATTCTGGGACTGTTAACTCTTTCAAATAACACCCAACAAAAGAACAACAAACCATGAAGTCTTTTATTTGGTGTTATTTGATTGAGATAACAGTCCCAGAATGCATAATGCATTGATGCGGCACATTAGCGATATAGTCTATTGATACAACCATCTAAGCCTACTAATTGATGTTTTTTGCTACTTGTGGCTCAAAGTTACCTATGATGTTATCACTTTCGTCCAGTTCATAACTGCTGTAATCTTCCTCCTCGTGTGCCATTTCTTCATCTTCGATGTCACTGTTCCCCCTCAAGTCAACAACAGCTGCTGTTATTTGAACTTCTGATTCTCCTACGGTCTCTTCTTCAGTTGAAAGTTCTAAATGTAATTTAATTTGTTTGAGATATTTTCATGCTTGTGACTTCAACAGGGTATTTCAGGGTATTGATAAAAAATGTTTAAGGTATTTTTATCTTCCGTAAATCGAAAATTGACAAACCCTGGACAAACTAAGAGAGAAAAACATGAGAAAAAGTGCTGTATATGGAGATGTTCGTGACGTCATTTTCCATGCAAATAGATTTTTAAAAAAATGAAAAAATAAGAACAGATTTGTTGTCTAGATTCATATTGATTGGGTTAAAACTGTAGAAGGCACACAAACTCCAGTATTTTCGGGCTCTTATAGGCCCACCGTGTACTAACACATACCAAGCCTTAACGATGTATCAGCACTACGAGAAGAGTCCTGTTCTGATGGAGACTCAACTGCCTCCTTAAAACCAACACTCTTGACTGGTGTTGTTGTTTCCATAGCAACATCTTGAGGTGCTGCAGGCATCTCCTTAAAAGTGACCTCACTTGCTTTGGAGCTAGAGCGTGGATGAATGAGTAAAATGAAATTAGGGAAGAAAATAAACTGGAAAGAAGAAGGGAAGGTATGGGCTGCAAGATTATATTGAAATGTTAAAATAAATTGACTCACTAAAAGTGAGACTAATTTGTCAAAGTTTGATGAAAATTTGATATCAAAAACTTTATGATAAATAACAGTTGAATGAAATGAACAAAGCAATGTATGAAAGTGGAAGGGATGGATGGAGGTAGTTGAGGGATGGGTGGTTAGAGTGAGGAAGGGGTGGGATGGATGGATAGATGGGTGAACGAATGGACGAATGAATGGATGGATGGATGGATGGATGCATGCATGATCAGAAGCATGGACGATAGATTGCAGAATGGATGGAATAGAAAGGGATGGCTAGATAGCAAAATGGAATGGTAAATTGACATAACAGAAAGGGATGGATGGATGGATGAAGGCAATGGAAGCATGGATATATGGCAGAATAGATGAATGGATGGAACAGATAGAGATAGATGGATAGATACCTGGTTGGTGATGGCGAAACGTCTTCACTTGCAAACCTAAACATCAAAAAAATTCACAAACATTAACTTATATCATTGTATAACAAATTAATAATAGCATTTACGAATCAAAAGAGTACTATATAGCATTACTTAAATGATTAAAAAAGCTACTACCTGATGCGCCTGCTTGGAGTTTCATGAGGGTAATCCACTGAGTCTTTGATTTGCCTTTCAAAATCTAACATCAAAATGAGAGAATTTATTTATATTTGAACGTACATACAGCATGGCCAGTAGTCCATTTTTGAATTCTCTGTTGCTCAGGGTTAGCCTCAATTTTGAGTAGAATATTCACGTGTTTAAATGAATGTATGAACCAGGTGCACGCACGAACCGACCAATCACAGCGTGCTTCAATGCTTTGCCAAGCGGCCCTAGGTCCAAGTCCAGAAAAAGTTGAAGTATACGTGATATATGAAAAAATAAAGCAAATCTTTGCCATCCATTTCCTCGAATTCCACGATATGACTTTGAAGACTTGGGCAAGGGCTGCTCGAATTACAGAATTACGACAACAATCCTTTTCGCGCTTAGTCTTTCTTACAGCTGGAATGTATGTAGGATTTCAAAGTGTTTGTATTGGTGAAGTATTTTTTACGTTACCATTGGTGACGGAATGCTGGAATGGGGCTACCCTGAGCAAATGATAGAATGTAGCAGTATTTTAACGACTTGGAAAATGGTCCATTAGCTGTTACTAAATGTGAGTAATCTATACTCTACCTAATGTAGATCCTTGCTTCAGCTGTGGTCTTTCAGAAGAGTCACGCCTTGGTGGGGAAGATGATGGCGATGTTCGAGGTGATGTGCGACGAACAACACGTTTAACCTACATTAAACAGAAATGGAAGCATTATTTAGTACACGTGTCTTAAATTACCATCCAAGTTCAGATCCTTATAGATTAGCCTGAGAAAACAGACGTTCTTTCGCTCCTCGTTCCCCCGCGAAAGGGGCGAGGGGCGAAAGGACGTCTAGATCTGTTTTCTCAGGCCACTTATAAATCTACATACTGGCATTTATATCCAATGTTTCATGGGAGAAGAACTGTAGAGTCTCAATTTTTTTTCTTTTTTCTTTTTAGCTTGTCTTAAATTTACTTCTGTAGCTGGTAAGATGAATATTATTTTTTATGAGAGGTTCGACTTAAGTTTGCTTCGGGAGGCCTTGAATCAGGAAACAGTGGAGTGAGAATAAATAACCACTGGACCCCAGGGTAAATTATCTTGCTATTCCCGTAAAACAACACTGACAGCTAACTAGATCTTGTCACTAACCTTTAATATTGATTGAGGAGTAGACGACACACTGATGGATTCATGGTGACTCAGTGATCCTTGCCTTTGAGAACGCTAAGCAGAAATTTTATCAAATTAAAAAAAAAAAATTAATAGTGCCTCCCTCTGTGCTTTCCACAGATAACAGTCGACTAAATAGCCTCGTTTTCGCCTCCTCGATCCAGGCAGTCTGTGTATGTCCGCCATGTTTGGAAACGGTGTATGGCTAACTCAGGTTAAATCATTGAGAATTTTTTTCGCTTGATTGTAGCATCTTATGGTAACCCGTATGTACGTAATGATTTGATAGAACCCAGGAATATGTCACTATTTCTATACATTAATTACCAATGAGTTACCTTGTCTATCCGAGGAGTGGTCAGCAAAGTTAGTGCGTCGGCACCTGAATAAAGTTGTTTTCTTCTAAAACAGAAAGTATGATAGGTACTGTCACCTAATAGCCCCTTTCGATATTCTGGTTGAGTAATCACGCACAAAGCAATTCAAGACGAGGCTCCGGGGAAACAATGGAGTTACCTAATATATTCTTTTGTTTCTCTGGAGCCTCGTCTTGAATTGCTTTGTGCGTGATTACTCAACCAGAATATCGAAAGTGGGCTATTGTGATATCATGATATTTCAAGAGCTTTAAAATCACGGTCCATATTTAACTAACTGAAACAACGAATTTCTTAGTATTTCTTAGTAACATTGCATTTTTTAGTATTAAATGATTCTGTCGCCCGAGTCTGACTCCAGTGATAATTTATTCCTAATTATTTGGTAAATTTACTAATTTACTAAAGATTATTTTTTAATTTTTACATGACAAACTTTTTGCAATCAGGTGTACCACCAATCTTCTTTGGGAAAGAAGAAAAGCCGGGACTGACTACTAACCTTTTCTTGTCCAGAAACGTTGGAGTGGACAGTAAAGACTGAGAACTCTTGGGAGGTTCTTCACGCTGTGGAGAAAATTGCAATGAAATGGTATGATATTTAATTTGATGATCAACACAACCCACACCAACACCAACAACAAGGAGACAGCATGGTCAACAATAACAAGGAGGCAGCATGGTCGTGTGGTCAGAGCGTTGGCCTCGCAATCCCGAATCCGGTGGTGCCGGGTTCGAGTTCCGCTGTGGCCACTTGCCGAGATTGTGTGTCAAATAGACAATGTGCATCAAAGGTCACAAAGCACTCTGGGAACCCTATCCCTGCAAAAATGTAACCGGGAAATCAAAGGATATATCAGAAAAAAAATTGCTGTTATTTTCGTCTGTTGAAATACTTAAATTTCCATAGAAAATGTCTGAGGAAAAATTGTTAGATGAATTTTTAGAGGAGCCAAAAAAAGCGTAAGGACTCACTTTTCCATCATGCTTTGTGCTATAATTTCGAGCTCATGCACATTGGCTATTGAGCCTCTCGCCCATGCTTGTGAATAGCCTACTGGTTTGCCTCCTTACCAGTTGGGTTTCTTAATAACACTTTACGTTGTCATTATTATTAGTTTATTTGTATTACTTAGTATGAGGACCGAGTTGGAAAAAAGCTCTGCTTTACTCGTTATATCCTCTATGAATAAAGATTTTTATAACAACAATACAAACAATGCTAAGACATCATCACGACCACCACCAGGACCTCACTAAACCACTCACCACTACTTGAGTTTTCTTCAAAGATGCAAATACCATTCTGTGTGATTCACTAAAAGAAAAGAAAACATAGCTATGACAAATTATACCAAAACAAAATCAAATAAAAAAACACCAAACCAAACTGACAACGAATAAGGAATAAATGAAGGAAGGAAATAATTCTAAAGCCTGGTTCACTAGCACTAGCAACATAAGCATATAATAATAATAATAATAATAACTTTATTTTCTATAGCGGCAATTACACCAGCTCAACACCGCTTTACAATTGTAAAAATGATTATAAAATTATATAAACAGTAAATCTAAACTAATTCTATATTATTAATAAAAATGTAATAAAAAGGAAACTACATATAAATATAAACAAAGTTCATAAAAATCTATAGATATGTGATATAAATAAAATAAAAATAGATAAATAAATAAATAAATAAATAAATAAATAAATAAATAAATAAATAAATAAATAAATAAATAAATAAATAAATAAATAAATAAATAAATAAATAAATAAATAAATAAATAAATAAATAAATAAATAAATAAATAAATAAATAAATAAATAAATAAATAAATAAATAAATAAATAAATAAATAAATAAATAAATAAATAAATAAATAAATAAATAAATAAATAAATAAATAAATAAATAAATAAATAAATAAATAAATAAATAAATAAATAAATATTACTAAATATCCCATGGTTAATTCTTAACTAATTAAAACAGGATATGCTTGCTTGAAGAGCCAGGTTTTAAGTAGGCTTTTAAAAGTAGAAAGTTCAGTGCAGGATCTGATATCATTAGGCAAAGAGTTCCACAGCTCAGGAGCCGCGTAGGAAAGCACGATCATATATAAGCACAAGCACAAGCATATATAAGAACGGAATGTTTTGATCCTTGTGCTTCTGTTTATACTTGTGCTTGTGCGCCAGTGAGGACCAGCCTATTATTTACAATTATATATCATTCTAATTATTTATTTAGTTTTTTAAAAGATTGTTAGACCAATTACCTTGAAATACTTTTGGTTCTTGGTGTTATTGGAGTTCCTACAAATGCACCTGATCTTCTTCTCTGTGGTGTATCTTGGGGCCTGAAATAATTGTACAAAAGTCAATGAATTAAATAATTAAAAGTGGAATCAAATAGAACATACAGAAAGTGAAAGGTGAAAGTTGATAACCATATATGGCAGTGACATAGTGAGCAACTGTCTGATATATAAAGGGTGGCGTGGCAGTAATGCACTTGCCCCACCTATCAGTGAGAGTAATCAGGTTCGCTTCCTGGACTCAACATCACATGTGAACTACGTAGAATTTGTTAAGTTTGTTCCTTGATTCAAGGGTTTTCTCTTCCCATTTTTCTTCCCTCAGAAAATCTCAACATGCTAAATTGCAATCCCTGACTTACAGTACATCAGTCCAGAGGTTTTTTTAGGGTTCATTCTGTGTGTTAGCCGTGCCCTGACTTAGATCAGCCAAGAGGTTGTTTCAGGGTTCAATCTGTGAGTTAGCGACTGAGTTAGCTGTGTTTAAATCAGCCGAGAGTTTGTTTCAGGGTTCAATAAAATGTTGGTTTCTATCTCCAAGTGGAAAAGTATCAAGTAACGTTGTGTTATACCAACCTGGCCTCGGCAACTTTTTCCATGACAGAATTCAAGATGGTAGCATGGGATACAGGTCTTCCTTCCTTAACATGATGAACGACCGTAGAAAGAGGCTTTGGTCGAGGAACTGTTGATAAGAGAGAATCAAGCAGTCAATAAAGCCACTATAAGTATAAATAAATATAACACTGATAGTCCAATCAAACTAAAAGACTTCGGGAATTTTCATCTAATATGAGATGACATGTACATCACTGTGTAATTCATGTCTGGAGTCACGGCTTTTGATTCTTGAATGAACCACATAACTTATGTGAGTTTAATTTGTGTGATGTGTTGTTCTCTCCCTTGCCATGAGGGTTTTTCTCCAGTTTTCCTCCTTCCAAAAAAAAAAAAACAACCATGAGAGTAAAGTTTGTTTGATGTGTTGCCAGAATACAACCAAGTAAAAGTGATAATGAGTTGTCTCTTGTGCATTGACATTACGACTCTTCTGGTTGAGTAATAGTGATTATGAAATTATCAAGACCAAGGCCGTGTTATAATTATTAGTTATAAAACGGCCGAGGTCTTGATATTTACGATATCATGCGAAAACCGAATTCAATAATTGTTTTATTATACATTTTGTAAACTAAGAATAAAGATTTAATTCTGCTTTCAAAAAAATAGCAAACGTATTTCCATTCCCATAATTGTGACCTTTGAACTCGGTAAAACCTACAGATAATACATTTATCATGTCGAGTTCACACGATATCAGGGATTGGCTGAGCGCTCTTGGCCAATCAGAAGCGGGATAGTGAGTAAAATGTATAATAAGAACTATTACACAGTAACAATTTGACTTAATTTTAAGGATTTAGTGTTTGCGCTCTATAGATTTAGCACGTGCACAAGTAGCATAATATATAGATTTAGGCACTGCCTAAAAGCGGAGCTCCCATAAATAGTATATTTAGTGCTAAAAACGTGACAATTGTGTGACGCGGCATAACGCTGGTTATAGCGTTACCACTTCGTTTGATTTTACCAGAATCCAGGAGGAAAAACTAAAAGAAAAACCATTATTTTAAGCCTTCAAAAGCATTAGAAAACTTTTCAATTCGAAGAAAAATAATCATAGATCGTAGAGCATATGAATGCATGTATAGAACAAAGGATTTTATTCAGCAAATCTTAGTAATCAAAGTTGTAAGTTTTTTAGGTGGAAAGTGAACTACACTGAAAATTGTCGAAAAATATTACTGATAAGCTTAAGCTTACATTCACTTGAACTTCACATGTAAAAAGAGACATATTCATTAATGCAAGATAATAATTTTCTTTGTTAGTAAGTTGGTCTTTGAAAAGTTTTTTTTTCAGATTTATTCTTAACTTTATTATCGAGCGAAATATCTTACAAAAACATAAGCTTATCCATAAAAAAAAAACAAGCTCATCATTTTTGCGATTGTGTAATTAATAGTAATAGCTGGAAAAGCCAGATAAATAGCAAATATTTGGTGTGATATGTATTCCTTTTTCATATTTCATTCAACATTAAAATAAATTATCTATAAAAATGTCAAAATATTCATATGATTATGAAACTGGAATCTTGTTTTGACTTCGCGTGAGGTTCGCTGGCCGTCAAATATGTTTTTTCAAAGAACCAAGTCTTTTTACTAAGTCTTAGCCTTTTTTCTTGAAATGGGATCAAAAACAAAAGATCAAAGCTTCAAATATCGCTTTTTTGGTTCACAAGTATTGAAGAAAAAGATGATAAAAATCTAGAATGCAGTAAAAACGACAAACTATCCAAGTTTTTCTGACAATGTTTGCCGAACCAACGTCCTTGGCTTGTCTGAGAGTTTCTCCAGCTAGTTTACACATTTCTTGTCGATTTTTTACGAAATATTAGTTAAAATTAATGAATTTACCTTCTATGAAGTGTTTTCTACGGAACTGAAATATCATTCTTGCAGTATAATCAGGTTTTTCTGGTCTACAGGCCACTTTTTTTCTCACTGAAGTTTCAGTCACGAAACTTCATCTAATCGTAAGATTGAGAATCTTCCCTCGCTTTCCCTCGCTAAATCTTCTTTAGCAAGTCGCTAAAGTCGAAAAATTGTTTTTGTTCACTTTGAGACAGACATGACTTCGACTAAACGTATTTTTCGCATTGCAAAAATAAGAAAAAATACTTCTTGATCCATCTTTGACTACATTATTGCAATTTTTCTGTGCATTTGTGAGTAAGCAAAGCGCGCGGGAACCCTGTGCAAAGTGGTACACGGACGGACGTATGTATGTATGTATGTATGTATGTATGGACAAGATGATGACGTAATCAAGCCATGAAAAATCAACTCGATGGGTTTCCATTTTTTCTTAAGTATGGTGCTCCGCTCGCGCGGGCCTTTGGCCCGCGCGGGAGCTCCGCTATAAAATGTTTACTTTTATTAGCCTTTCTTGTATCTCTATTCACTGCATTATTTATTCCATACCTTCTTTCAAGGTTGTTGGTTTATGAGTAACTCCCTTGTCTGTTGCAAAGATCAGCTTCTGTTGCATACTGGGTAAGCATCGTATATAGCCATCAACAATAGCATTACGCACTTTGGTCCTTTCTAGGATGGCAGGATTTTGTTCATTCTGAAATTCCAAAAGATTCAGAGTTTAGAGACTTTTGAATTCGTTCAAAAATAGCCTTTATTATTGGCTAATATATTTACCCCTTTCCCCGACTAGAAACTTGAACACTACATTGGACAGTATATTGAGAAGGCTGGGCAGTGTCTGTATTAAACTAAACCTAGCCATAGCTTGTGTGTTAACAAGAGAAATCTATACTGTAGGCAAAACTAATATTAACCATGTCTGACACTAGAAATGCAATGGCAGTATTATAAACACTTAACACTTATTGACTGGGACCGAGGGAAACAGTGTGTTTTGTGGTCCCGAGATGACGATGTTCGATGAAACATCGCCGTCGAGGGAGCACAAAACACACTGCTTTCCCGAGGTTCCAGTTAATAAGTGTTTTGTTATATAAAAACTGTCAAAAAACACAACAAAATTATTTGATTTTTTAATTATGTGGCTTTAAAAACTTAGAAAAACTCTTACGTTTCCGTTGAAATCACTTCTGGTTTTGTCATTTCCCGGTTGATAACATATTATTGCCCGCTGAGAGCCGTTGCCAGGGAAACATCGAAACTTGTTCTCGTCCACGTGATGCCCTCTCGCCCCATCAGAGTACGAGAAAAATGGACTTTGACAGTTGGTATATAACAATTTTTTTGTCCCTATGATATGCAATTACTCTTACGACAAACACCCTTTCAATATGCAATAAAGATATATTTTCTGGTCCTCTTGATCATGTGTTGAGGCTCCACTGTAACAGCCATTCATTGTATAGGTAAACTACATAGTCTGACTATCAGATTCAAGGAAATAAATTTAAGAGCTGTGTCTATCCTTACCACAGTGTACTGCTTGAGTTCCTCATTTAACCTCACACCTTCCACATATCTTCCCCTTTGGAGGTAGTACATTACTAGCAGTTCCTTGGCTGCATCAAAGCTCTCTTGTTCTAGAAACTGCACAAAACATTCCTAGAACACAAACACCTCAATAGTGAGTTTGATACCTAACAGAAGCACAAAAGACACTGAGAAATAAAGTCAAATAACAGCTGCAGCAGTAACAAACAACAGTAGCAGTAGCCACAACAGCAGCAACAACAACAACAACAACAGCTGCAGCAGTCACAAACAACAGCAGCAGCAGTCACAAACAACAGTGGCAGCAATCACAACAACAACAGCAGCAGCAGTCACAAACAACAGCAGCAGCAGCAGTCCCAAACAACAGTGGCAGCAGTCACAACAGCAGCAGCAGCAGTCACAACAACAGCAGCACTTAAAATGTTATAAGAGAAAGTTAATCGTTTATTAATATTATCAAAATACAAATTTAATAATCAGTAATACTTATTACTTAACAGTGATAAAAATGAATTACCTCTTCCACGTCATTCAAAGGCAGCTGCATTACTTTACCTATATTCCCACCTAAAAACAAGACAAGAAATTAATATTACCATTATAATACAATCAGTTATCTTCATCTTTTTAGATAAAAGTTTTAAATCCGTGTAAATGTCAAATTAAACATCTTACTTTGTTGGCAGCCAGTAAAGAAATGAAACAGAAGTCCAGTGTTGCTGGAAGGGTCTCTGTGATTACGCTGAAAGAAATATGTTAAAAATGGGATGAATAAAGCAAATGAGAAATTATGACAATGTGACATTAAAAAATAGTAAATGTGCACAGAACAGGAAAGAAGTGCTCTCTAAGAGAAGCATGATGTGTAGCGGAGTGCTTGAATCTCAACACTTCTCAATTGTTCTGCCAATCCCCAAGTGCTTTATAAATGCACACAGAACAGCAAGGAAATTTCCTATCTCTTTTATAAAATACGAACTGTAAAGAATACTAGTAGCCATTATTTTAGGGGTGACGTAATAGATTTCAAAGTGAGTGGGTGTGCTGTGTACTCTCATAACGTACACCCCCTGACCAATAAGAACATGAGATTGATAACTCAGGGCTCAAAATAGAAAAGATAAATGTCCCGACAGTTTCTTATTTTCGGCAGGATAAATAATTTTGGAGCAAAATTCCCCTGTCATTTTATTTTCCATTTGGCAGTTCAAAACTTTTTTAGCCTGACAGTAGTAAAACTTGACCTGCATTTTGGCCATTGGCAGACCCCTATTTTGAGCCCTGTAACTGGTATTTTTTTAACGAGATTTTGATGCTAATTTACCTGAAAGTTGAAGGCTTCTGTTACCAGACTGAAAAGGAATCATGAAGTTTTAGTTTTAATATTTTATTAATATATTAATGTCAAATCACATAATCTATGAATTATAACACCTTGCCCTATGGCCATGATGAAATGAATTGGATAAGGATGAATGGATGGTTGTTCGGGTGGATGGATAAATGGATGTAAGTATGTATGGATGGATCAATGGACGCATGGAAGCAAGCATGAATTCATGCATTGATGGATGGGTGGATGGACGGACGGATGGACAGACGGATGCATGGATGAATTGATGGGTTCAGTGGATGGCAGACGGAAGGTGAATGAATTCATGGCTGGATGGGTTGCAGGGTTGGTTGGCAATGATACAGCTTTATTGAACATAAAAAGATAAATACGAACACACTCAACACCAGACAAACAGAAATACTTACCCATTAGCGACCAGGACAGCTAGGTGAAGACTGACATCTTCTGGTGTCTGCATGGTGGGGTGAACGGTGTTGATGAAATACAAGACTTTCTGGAATTGACCTGGGAATGGATGGAAATATTTATCTTTGTTATCACAGTTATCTTTAATATCATCATCTTCAATATCAATATCATCATCGTCATCATCATCAATATCACCATCATCATCATCAGCAGCAGCAGCATCATCATCATCGTCATCGTCATCATCATCGTCATCAGCAGCAGCAACTACAATCCTAAAATTCAGAGGCTTTGATAACAGAAGTGACCACAACAAAAATACCACCAGTTACAGCCACATCAACACAAGCTCAGCATGGAAATACTAATAATGATAATAATAATAAATAAATAATCCTTATTTACATGGTACCAAATTCCACTTAATATAATATACCACAGCAGATCTAGAAATGGCACTTCAGTCTTAGTTTCAAGTTAATAATGTTGAGATATACGGTATAAGACTTGCACGTACCTTGGAATAACAAAGTCTTGATAATGTAATTATTCTGCCATGGACCTATTTCTACAGTAGCCAAAGCAGGGTCAACAAGTATGTTGACAGCATTCTGAAAAAGGAAAGATTTAATAATACATTTCTCTTGTAATAGACCTCTTCAGCTTCGTTGTTTGTTGTGCCCATTTCAAACCATGTGATGCTACTCTTGGGAGTTGATTCTTTCATGTGTAAATATCTTAATAAAAGAACATTTCTCAAGGGAATGTCATGTGGTCTGAAATGGGCAATTTGCATACGAAGCTAAAAAGGTCTATTTGACAATGATTGTTGAGTTGGGAATGGAAAGAGAAATAATTTGCAGACAAGAGGACCTTAGGTAAGTAGTAAATCAAACAAACCTCAAACTCTTTATGATCCAAAAACCAAAAAGCTCTAATCATCTTGGTTACACTGTAAGGCAGGTCAAAGGCCTTGGCAAATCGATCAGCTACCTGTTGAATATACAGCAAACAGCTATTATTGTGATCAACCTACGACGTATGGTAATGTGTTGGTAGGTGGTTGGCAAGGTGTCAGTTGCATAACCAGTTAAACGTATAACTTTGTAGTCAATAAGAAGTGTTGTAAGGTGTCTGCAAGTGGTTGAAATTGTAGCAGTAAGATGTCGGTAAGTGGTCTGCCCCCTACTTAGTTGTACGGTACTGGTTGATCATAAAAGCAACACCAAACGATGGAGATATCTAAGTCATTTAATATCTAAGTAATTTAATATCTGCATTAAATTCTTCATAATTACTGTAAAAGAAATAAATATAACAGTGTCAGTAGGAAATACAATTCAATGTGTCTACTCACATTAAGGCTGTTTAACTCTTCATTTGTACCACAGATGTCCAGAAGCAGGTAGAAAACCTAAACACTGTTAAGGTCAACAATAAAACTTTTTTCCTTTCTTAACACATTTCTTCTTTTTTACCAGATAAAAAGATTAATAAAACCTAAATACTGCATAATTTATACATTCTGACAATATTATGTTTGATACAATCATAAGGTGGTTGTAATATTCTAATACAAATATAAAATCAGTATTCATATGAGCAAAATATTTGGGGGGGGGGGGCGTTTACAGTATTAACAAAAAAGGTTACAATGCTGGGGCAGTACAGTGTATACTAGTTGTGCTCTGCAGCTGAATTGGTCTTTTATCTTTTAATCTATGGTCTTTAGGAAAAAAATAGAGAAAAGGATACTATTGAGTGCTTTGTCTCTGGTAAGACTTTATCTAGAAGATACAAGCTGGAAAGTGCCTGAAAAACAAAAACGATTCATGATTATAAATACTATAAAACCTCTATTAGCACATGGAGCCCTTATTAAACAGACACCCTTCATTGAATGGACAGCTTGTTGCAATTTTCAGGAAAACAACTCTCTATTCATTGGGCACACTTAATTAAGCAGACACCAGGCAAGGTGCCGAAGGTGTCTGCTTAATAGAGATACCACTGCATAATTCAATTTTATCACGCCATATACTTGTACAAGCAAGGATGTATAAAATCTCAGGTCAGTCATTACTGACATGACAAAAGGGTTCTGCTATATACTCTAAGCATTTCCAAGATATTTTAAGGAGTGTTAATTGTGTAAATATTCCACTTCTCAACAGATAAGCTGACTATTAGCTAAGGATTGGCAGACTGTCGACCAATGATTGGTCGAAGTACAGTTAGCCAATTGTCAATCAATGATCAGCTGATGCACGGCCATGCATCGGCCAACATTGCAAATCATATTTAAAATCTTTTTTGAATCTTGCTGTGGGCAGATGTGTGACTAATGATAGATCAGCTGACTGTCAATACAGTGATGGAGAAGGGTTGGTGAAATAACAGAGTCAACCAATTACTAGCAAACGGTTGGCTGATTTGCAAACTGAGGTGTGTTAGTTGTTCATAAAGTACACAATTACCCAATTTAGTGCCATTGGAAGTGGATTTCACATTACAGGAGTTTCCAAGGAGTTTAAGGGTTGAAAGAGTTGCAATTACCCCGTAAATTGATGTTCTCCCCTTTAGGTTTAAGTTATGGATGACTTACATGGAGACTAGATGGTGGGTAGTGTTCTCTTCCTGAAGTAGACACCCACAGACCATCAAACTGTGATATCATCCTGTCAATCATCAAGCCTTCAGATGCCAAATCACTGAGACAGACACACAATGCAATTTAGTACTTGAATTTCCATAAAATCTCAATTACTGTATATACCCTGAGTATAAGTTCACCCTGTGGTATCTTAATATGATAGATATTTAGTGCAATTTTAGCTATTACATGAAAGGTTGGCATTGTGAATCATAAATATACTTTTTTTTAGTTATGTTTGTACATGAAGAAGCACTACCTTCCACACTCTTGTAGTTCAGCTCTCCTTGAATCGTAGAACTTTCTGAATGAAGCACTTGAGTACAAAGCATCACTGTGACAAAATAATCATTTACATGCAATTATAAAGCCATCTCAAAACATTCTTCCATTGAAAAACAGGTATCTTTTTCCATAGCTTGAGAATTCTCTGAGCACAAAGCTTCCACTGGTTGTACCTTAAAATTTGTTTATATCCTGAACAACAACTGGCCTGATCTAAGTCAGGGCATGCATGATTAACTCACAGTTTGAGCCCTGAAACAACCTCTGGGCTCATCTAAGTCAGGACAGGGCTAACTCAAATACTGAACCCTGAAACAACCCCTGGGCTGATCAAAGTGAGAGTGAGAGAAAAATCCTTGAATTGAAGACCAGGAATTAATCCAGCGGCTGCAGAGGTGACAGGTATGTCACCCCTTGATCCGTAATCTTATAATGCATGTTCATATCAGAAATTTCAAACATCATGTTCCATCAACTATATAAAAAAATGTCAATAAATACCTTTGATGGAAGGATGAATCTTCATCATCTGATAAAATAAGTGAATATTATTATTAAAAAAAGAGAAACAGGAAAAGCAATACTGAGTCAATACTACCCCAAATCATGAATCAGGGTCCAAAAAAAGGCTGAATCATGCATCACACATTACTCCAGTGCCACCCTGTTAAAACTGACAATGCATTTGCTATAATGATTATTTTCAAGGTATTTGAGTAGTGCACAGAGGGTTATCTAGTGTCTTACCGCTGTATTCAGGGAGCATTCCATGACGTATCAACCAAAGTATTAAATTCAGGTACTGAAATGACAAGAAACAAAAATGTTGGAGAAAAAACCTGGAGAAAAAAACTTGTGGTAAGGGAGAGAACAACACATCCAACAAACTCAACTCACACATTTATGTGGTTCAGTCAAGAATCAAACCTGTAACCCCAGGCATGAACTACATACATGTAGTGCTGAAAGTAAGTGCTGTAGGAACACATGCCACTTATGCCCAACCTGTCACTGGTCTCAGGCTTGGTTGGCTTTTTTCCCCACCCTTCCCTCCCTTGGGCTGTGCAGTGTTTTTTTTTTGGAAAGCTCTGTAAAATGTGCTGTTTGTGCTGCAAATGCTGTCATCCTTGGCATTGCTGTTCTCTCTAGCTACAGTAGGAAGTGAAAAAGCACCAACTGACATTCTAGCAAGGATGGGAAAGCCAAGGAAAACAACACAGGTACCAAAAAACATTTTGAAAATATGCGAGCTCATGCCAATTTTTTTGGCATCTGCATTCTCAATGTTTGGCATATGGTGAGAGCGAGAATAGAATATTATATGCAGTGCTCACAGAAAACAATTTATTATATTCATTTAATATTTATTTACAAGTATTATTATAAATATTCCCATGCAACTATTTCCCTGACAAAATGATTTCATCTTCGTAATAACCAGTAATACTATTAATTTTATTTTCTTACCATTGCCAAGATGTTAACTACTTGGAATTTTGCTTCTAGATCCTTGATACCTGCAAATGACACAGAGCCAAGGTAAAAGCATGACGGCAAAGACCTTTCACATTTAAAGACTTTCATATATGTATGTGATGAAGACAAAATGTTTTGCAAGGTTTTTACTGTTTCTATCATCATTCTAAAGGCTGATATACATACTACAACTTTTGCTTACAACTGTTACATGCAATCTGCTTATGCCACGCTTACAACACAAATTGCTTCATGTAAATCAACCCTACAACTGTTGTGTATGACAAGAAGAAAGTTGTAGCAAGTTGTAGGGTTGATTTACATGGCGCAATTTGTGTTGTAAGCGTGGCATAAGCAGATTGCATGTAACAGTTGTAAGCAAAAGTTGTTCTGTGTAATTCAGCTTTTAAGCTGTCACAAGAACAGCCGAAATATCAATGACACTGTTTTATACTCATACATGTATGGAAACTGTAAAACCTAGCAAAATGCAAAGACATATCTTACAGTGTACCTATTAACTAAATTAATAATATTCACTAAATAAGTATTACTAACAACAGACCTTGTTGTGAGCTTGGTGCAGACTGTGATACCAGTGCTTGAAAGATAGACTTCAAGTGGCCAAGATGTACTGCAATGTCATCTAACATCAGCAACATCTGGTCATCAGGAGTCCCACCACCTCCATCAAATAACGGCACAGCTGGAGAAAAAAACAGCCAGAATAGTGAATGAATTAGGCAGGGAGCAATTTGAATCTTAGGAGCAAACAATTAAAACATGGATGGATGGATGGAAGGTTGATGGATGAATGGAACGGATGGATGGATGGGTGAATGGATGGATGAATGGACAGATGGATGGATAAATGGACAGATGGATGGATGGAATAATAATCTAATCAATGAAAAGAGGAATAAGGAGTGGGTGAATGGATAAAGAAAGGAAAAGAAGGTGCAATTTATGTATCATATCAATATTTTATCCTACTTATGTAACAATAATTATTATTCTAAGTCAAAATAATTTGTTCTTACAAAGTTGGTCCAGTTGTTCTTTTATCTCCACCACTTTCTTCCATGACCAGTCAAGAATCAGCCTTAAACTACACCCTGCATGGGTAACATCTGGTAATAAGAAGATTCATCTTTATCATGGATTTTCTCAGACAAACTCACTTCAATCTCAAACATTTTTAGTAGCAGATGAAATTATACACCTTGGCATTTGATAAGCAATAAACAATATTTCACATCCAATGTGTATGGTGGGCTTTATAATGGCTCATACTCATGCCAATACTCATCAGCCTTTCATATTAGAATAGCTATTTCAAAAAAGTTTGGTGAAGGTTTTGTTGCTGTATATTTATTCAAGATTTATCTCATGTCTTGAGGGTATACACGCATCAAGCATTCTGCACTACTGCTCTAAGCGCATGCTCAGGGGATTAAAAAGTGAGATAATATTTTGTAAAACATGTTATATTTTATATTTTATAGTTGTATTTTTCTTGTCAAACACAATTTTTATTAAATATTCAAGATCACGTACCGTTAAGCAAATTTTGAGTCAAATATACCAAAAAATTGCATATTTTACAAAATATTATCCCACTTTTAAATCCCCTGAGCATGCGCTTAGAGCAGTAGCGCGGAATGCTTGATGCGTGTATATGGTATACATATTATTTACTTACTTCCAGCACCCAGTTTCAGTATGCAGGTGGTAATGAATGTAATCAGACTGTGTTCTAATGACACAGACAGGATGGCTTCAAGATGGAACTATGGACAAAAAGAAAAAAATCATTCATTTTTACAATGTAAGACTAAGTAATGCTTTGATTTTGTATAAATATGAAACTGCATAATAATGAAAAAAAGATAGATTCATGCCATTAACAGAATCCTTTAATACCTGAGAAAATATCTAATAGGAGATTCTTTTATGCAACTGTTTTTTTTTCCTTTCAATATTTTTGAATCAATAAGAAGGTTTATTTACTAGAATGAGCGTGTCAAAGCAAGTGATAAAAACATGCCATTGGGGAGATTATGGCTCTACAGGGTGTTTCTGCTTTTACAATATCTGCCCCAAAAATAACCAAACCAACCAAACCAAGGCTGCAAATATATTTTTTGATAAGCAGTTCATTTGTGAGGCCAGAGGAATATTTGATCTGTCAAACCCAAGTGTGGCTGGTAAAATATACAGAGTGTAAGGTTCTGTAGGGTTCTGAAGGAATTTACCAGTCTTGAATGAGGTCATTTTTACCAGACATTTGTCCGATGACTGGCACTTATTTGCAGCCTTGGTACAGTACAGTGCAGTGCAGTGCAGTGCAGTGCAGTGCAGTGCAGTGCAGTGCAGTGCAGTACAATACAATATCAACACAATGTACAATTGGTAGTCAAAGCATGAAATTATAGTTACGTTTTTCTCCTGTGATTTGGAGATGTCGAAGTTCCTTGGAAGCAGTCCTGCAGCCCAACACATGTTGAAATATTCATGAGCTTCAGTTAAACTAGAGAGACCTCCTTCTTTTAGACTGGACAAAATCTGATAGAAAGAAGAAATAAAAATTAATAATGTTATCATCAAACACACAAAAGACTTTTAACATAGTTATGTTATAGTTACTTGTCTCTGCATTCCATAAAACTTTGAATGAACAAGTCCAGTTTCCATGAGGCAACAAGTGTCTGTAAAAAAAATACATGTAAAATATGTTAACACAAAATACATTAATTTTCAGTTTCGGCTTGAAATATGGAGAGACCTAATGGCTAAAGGTGAAGAATGAACCTCAGGGCTCAAAATAACGGCCAGTCATATGCAGGTCAAGATGTGCAGCGTATATATATTTTTTTTTATATGACCGGTCAACATGTCCGTTCAAAACCATATTTGACTGTTCAAGTACCAAATTTGGCTTGACATTGGCCATTGATCAGCCGTTGTTTTGAGCCCTGTAACCTGACAATGAAAATTAGGAGACTAATTAACTGTAATCCAATGGTTAAAGTACTCGATTTACTTTAGTGGTCGATTTACTGTTAGTAATAACTGTGAATTATAAAATCTATTAAGCTTTGGCTGTTGTATCACAGCATGGACACTCACAACAGAGCTAAGCTCCATTTACTGTGAAGCCAAGGATCCAATTTGAATTTGAAAGTTGATTTTTAAGGACCTCGGGTGGAAAACTGGAGAACCCAGAGAAAACCCCTCGAAGCACAAGAAAGAAACAATAAACAACTCTACTCACATACAACACTGAGCCAGTGGGGCTTGAACCCAGGTCACATTGGTGAGAGGCAAGCCCTCTCACCTCTACGCCAACCCCTGCTTCCCTAAATCTAAGAGCTTCAGTAATAATTAAAGATTTCTCACCAAACTTTAGAGATGCTGGCCAGAAATGTTGCTCCAAAGGTGGTTCAATGTTTGACTTGAATCTTGTTATTTTGTTGCTGTCTATGTAAACACCCTGTTAAAAAATATAAAACTATAAATTTAAATATATAAATAAATCAAAACTGGCATCTTTTAATACATGTATAACAAATCTTTAAGCACTGCGTTTGTTACTTTACACTGTTTGAGACAAAAGTTGTGACAGGTGAACGGTTAATGTAATTGAATGCAACATTCCAATGTTTCCCATTGCTGTAGAGAGCCTTCAGTTAAGTAAGAGTTTCGTTACATTCAGATCTTATAGTAATGCTATAGCTGTTGTGTTAGCAGAGGTTGATACTTACAACAATGCCATCAGGGTTTGCGATGTCCAATATTTCAGCCAATGAGAAAAATGCAAAGAAAGGACAAGTAGAATCTTTGCTACCAAACATTGCATCCCTAGAAAAGTTAGGAAACAAGATTCATACTAATGTAAGTAATTTATTATGATAACTGTTTAACTATGATAATATTGTGACAGATTGCCCCATAAGAAACTGAGAAACAGTGGTGATGGTGGATGGAAGACATCTATGATGATGATGATGGTGATGGTGATGGTGGCATTGGTGGTGGTGATGACAATGATGATGTTGCTAATGGTGATGGTAATGAAAATGCAGATGGTGACAATGATGATCTGATGATGGTATTAATGTAGATGACATGTCATGATGGTGGTGATGATGATAAGTCAAGCGATGATGATGAATTTATTGAGAAGATGATGAAGATAATGCTAATGGCAATAAAACATGTAATGAATGGATGGATGGACGGAGGGATAGATGGATGGATGGATGGATGGAGGGATAGATGGATGGATGGATGGATGGATGGATGGATGGATGGATGGATGGATGGATGGATGGATGGATGGATGGATGGATGGATGGATGGATGGATGGATGGATGGATGGATGGATGGATGGATGGATGGATGGATGGATGGATGGATGGATGGATGGATGGATGGATGGATGGATGGATGGATGGATGGATGGATGGATGGATGGATGGATGGATGGATGGATGGATGGATGGATGGATGGATGGATGGATGGATGGATGGATGGATGGATGGATGGAGGGAGGGATGGAGGGATGGAGGGATGGATGGATGGATGGATGGATGGATGGACGGAGGGATAGATGGATGAATGGATCCATGATGGAAAGATGGATGGATGGATGGATGGAAGGGGCTACAATTTCTTTTATTTCAACCAACTTGAGCAGTTCTTGAGCAGAAGATGATGAAGATAATGCTAATGGCAATAAAACATGTAATGAATGGATGGATGGACGGAGGGATAGATGGATGAATGGATGGATGGATGGACAGAGGGATAGATGGATGAATGGATCCATGATGGAAAGATGGATGGATGGATGGATGGATGGATGGATGGATGGATGGAGGGATGGAGGGAGGGAGGGAGGGAGGGAGGGAGGGATGGAGGGATGGAGGGATGGAGGGATGGAGGGATGGATGGATGGACGGAGGGATAGATGGATGAATGGATCCATGATGGAAAGATGGATGGATGGATGGATGGAAGGGGCTACAATTTCTTTTATTTCAACCAACTTGAGCAGTTCTAACCATAATATATATTTACCTTATCGATGGCTGCATCTGAGAGTGATACCATCTGTTGACATCAAATATCCCAAGATGACACAATGGACTTGACAGAGGATCATGTGATGGAGCCTCCCAGATACACACCATTAGGGTCAAGTCTCTGGTCATACCTAGGATAATAAATAGATCACAAATAAAAGTAGCTCACAGATTGGCCTTTGCTATAACATACATGTAATACTAAGCCAAGACAGGGGTTTCAGTAGGTGGCAAATACTGGCGGTCAATCGCAGGGTACTTAACTTCATACCACCAGCTATTTTACATATCAGTCTCAATAGAGGCTTTGCACCATCACGTGATGGCAGCCATGACAGGAGGCAGGAACAATTGAATCTGGTCTAATATGATTTACATGAGAAAGAATTCAGTTTCCCAGGGGGAAAACTCTATTGTTCCTGCCTCCTGTCATGGCTGCCATCACGTGGTGGTGCAAAGCCTCTATAAATAAGAAGTAAAATTATTGGAAACAGACGCCTACATTTGAATCCCATCCCTCTATTTCAAATATTATTGAAATCCCTGCAAGGTGAACTCAATAAAGTGAAAGCTACAACACCTTCCATTCGCTTATACTGTAGACTTTTTTCAACTTGGGCACAATGTTTTCCCATTTCAGACCACATGTCATTCTTTGAGAATAAGACTCTTTGTTTGAGTTGTATCCATATTCATGTCACTGTCTTCTTATGCACAACCATCAAACAAAGAAATGATACTCTAGGGAATGACAAATTGTCTAAAATGGGAAAAAATTACATCCAAATTAAAAAGGTTTAAAAAACCTTGTAAACTATGTGTATTTCAAAATAAAAAAAGTTACTATTTTCATGCAACATTTAAAAATAACATTTGAACAAGATTCCCAAGAATACAATAGATATACTAATTAGTAGAAGCTTTTACTACCTTCATCAGCTCTTGAAACATCTTGGGAAAAGTTTTCCTTTTCTAGAAAATAATCATAAAAACTGATCATCGTCTGTTATTTCCCAATTTATTATTATATTTATATATTTTTATTCTTTACCTAGGGTGTAACAATAGATGATTTTACTGCCTACTGATGTAGCATCAGCAAGATGATGTGCATCGGCTGTTAGCTGGTGTTCAAATCGCCGACCACATCCACCAAGATCCTAAAAAAGATATTTTTGTTAATAGTTATTTATAATATATAATATAATATATAATATTATATAATATTATATAATATTATATATTATATTATATAATATTATATATTTTATTATATTATATTATATTATATATATAATTGAAAAATATTGTGAATAAATGAACCTACATGTACTACTTTCATTTCTATTATTTTCCCTATCAATCGAATGTTTATTTATCAGAAAACAAGAAACAGAATAGTTTGAATGGATTGATAGATGGGTGGGTGAATGGATGGATGACTGACAAATGAATAATGGATGGAAGGAGGATGGAAGGGAGGGAGGGATGGATGGATGGATGTCTATTGATGAATGGACAGACAGATGCATGGAAGGATGAATGGATAGAGAGATTCATGATGAATACATTTAATTTATAAAACAAGGCACACTGTTTTTGCATTTTTGCACTCTCAAAAAAAGAGCTAGATGTACAGTGTTGATGTTTTTAAGCCATAATATTGGAAAATCCATGGAGAACCATAGTGTTCATAATGTTATGAAAACCAGTCTAAAGACCAATGTTATGAAATCTGTCTAGAGACCCACAGAATTCATGACCTTATGAAATCAGTCCATGGATATATTTCCAAAATTTAACAGTTTTGGACTTGCTTGATCTTAACTTTCTTTTGAAAAGAAGAGTCAAAATCATGGAAAATATTTTTTAAATGTGCTCTTTTTCAAAATGCCACAAAGTGATTTTTTTTTTGGTTATTATATTTATCAATTTGTAACATAAAACCCATGAAATCTTTGGTGGGTGCAAAAATGCAAAATCAGAGAGCGCCTTGTTATAAATATTCACCAGATTAATTCATTTGTGCCAGCAAAGTTGACCTTGGTTTAAAGGACATTAATTTCCAGTGTAAACATTTTCAACTCCAAAAACCTGGCAAGTTAACCTTGACTTTTAAAATTCAACTCAGCTGGAGACAATATATTTAATGAAATTATTGCAAATATATTTTGGTTATCATGACAACAGATGTACAAAACACAATAAATTTATCAAAAATACCTTATACACAATGCCGTAGCCGGGTAACACTTCTCTGGTGGCAAATATCAGCTGATATAAGGTCAGGGTGGTGGCGACCTCCATCTGTGGCTCATCTTCTATCGTCAATGGTCCGCGTGCAACCCATAGATAGCTACAGCAACGAGGATCATTTTCAGGTTCCTAATAACATTAATTAAGACGTTGTTGGACGGCGTGGACTTCCATTACCTATTTAACTTTTTATATAGCGTTTTTTTTAAATTATCATATTTTGAATTTATTGTAAATATTTATATATTAATAATAATCATATATATATTTTTTGTTTCTATTTATTGTATTTTGTGTAAGTGTAGTAACAGGGCTCCTTTTGATAGCAGTGGCATATTATAGCCACTGAATGGACTACCCTGTTTTTATTTTTATTGAAGTTTAAATAAAGGTTTCTATAAGAAGAATAATCATTGAAAACATCTTATCTAGACCTAGGGACCTTTCAGTATTTATTAGAGAAGGGTGAAAGGGGGATGGGTTAGAAATTAGAACTGCAATTTTTCTCTCCAATCCCCCATTAGTATGCTCCACCATTTCTAATACATTTAATTTCATTTTCTTTCATTATCCGAGTGAACTTTTTCTGTATTTTTGAGAGGTACTGTATTCTATTACCTGATAAGCAAAATGCGTAATGGCTGACATCTCATATTGATCCACCTGACTGCTATATCTGTAATAACCCAGTAAGAAGATACATAAAAAAGAAATAGTGATTACATACTACAGTAGACATTAATTTATACTAATAAAGATAGAGGAACTCTGAGCCTGAGATGCTAGCTACCAGCTGAGTTGACCTTCCGAACAAACTCAAGGTCAACCAATCAGAATTGAGGATTTGACATCGTACTTTGATTAGCATTTCCCATTATATTCTACCAAGAGAATTTATGAAATACAAGTTCTTTCTTCTTTAAATTAATTGTAAGCACTCATCGAACTCATGGCAGAATTCTATTTCAATTAACAAGAAAAGTCTACATTGTATACTCGGGAAATGCTTGAAAAAATGCTAACCAAAAATAGTGACCCATAATTCCTTTCAGGGAAGGCGATCAACTCAGCTGGTAGACTTGAAAGAAAAAACAGGGTTTGGTCCTCTAGCTACATGTACAGTAGGCTAGGGTTTTGAGAAATCAATTCTTTGTTTAATTGTTGTGCATAAGAAGACATGTGGATATGGATATGGATCAAGGTTTGAAATTCTCACAAGATAGATCTGCATCCAATCCACTTATTCTGTAGCTGCTTATAGCACAAGATAAGTTTATCATATCTTTAAAAAAATAAAATTCTAACCCTGTGGATACGACTCAAACAAAGGATCTTATTCTCAAGAGAATGACATAATTATGGTCTGAAATAAGAAAACATTTCTTAATGTACTTACACCAGCATCATTGTATTGAGGTCCCATATTTGGAAACACCCAAAATTGTATCCAATCACAAGGCAGCCAGCTTGTCTGATGTACTTGACAGCACTTACAAATATATCACCTAAAAAAAAACATTAGTAGAATTTAATGCATGTGAAAGATAACTATTCAGTTAGTACTAGTTGATAAGAAATAAAAGAAAACAATTTATTACACATTTAGGGTCGATATCCGTGAAATAAAGCCGTGAATAAAAACCATATCAGTGAAGTGATACGATATCTCTTCACGGCAAACTGTCCAATAAAATCTCGCGATATATATAATAACATTTAATCAACCCTAATTGTGTAATAAACAAATTATTACATGTTAAGAGCTGATATCATTTTTATTCACTCGTTTTCCGTAACATATCGCTCACTAGGTCGCGGACTCGCTTGTTCGCGATATGCATGGGAAACTGGTGAATAAAAACGATATCAGACTCTTAACATGTGATAATCTCTATGTATTTAGAGTCTACTAATTAACAATTAGTCCTCGAGTCCGAATGGTCTACGAGTCAATAGCCCATGAGGCCAAAGGCCGAATGGGCTATTGACTCGTAGGCCATGAGGGCGAGAGGTCTAATTGTTTTAGTAAAAACCTACTAATCGGTCCAATAAAAGGATGCAAAAAGTTTTGGATTTTGCTTTAAATATATATTTTTTGGTTTTCAAAACTGGCGCTTTTCGCTACTAGAGGTCTATCACTAATAGACCCCTAGTAGCTCAGCCAATCACAGGGCTCGATTGGTGATAGACCATTAGTAGATTTTTTCTGATAACTATTTGTTGGCCAATTTTTTCACCGGCCAAGTAAAACCACTCTAACACTGAGCAATAGAGAATTACAGGTGTATCTAAAATCTATACCGGAGTATTATTACAAAGCTAGCTGTTGTCATTTACATACCTGAAGGATATATCTTTTTCTCCCCTGACTCTGGCTTATGGTAGTTGAATTTCCCAGACTTGTGACTTTGACCTAAATGTGCAGGTATAAATACAAGGATAGCGTCATTGTTGAAGGAATGGTGGACCTGGGACCAACACTTGAGGGACCAGTCATTATTTACAGGAAGGAGGCTGGTGCAAATACACTGTAGAGGGGGGGGGGGGGGCAGCATTTTTTATGCTCCACAAAGGATGGGGCTAAGAGAGCCAAAGCTTCAAGGAGAGGGGTCAGGAAAATTTGTGCAAGTGAAAAATCAATTCAACTTAGAATTTTGATGACAGCAATTGGAAAAAAAAACTAGATAAATCTGAATGTGTGAAACCCTCATTACTGGTAAAACTTTTCAAGTCCATCCATAGAATTTTATCAAGCAGTTGAAAGTTGCAAAATACATCCATGATGATAATCCTCACACGTGCGATCTTACATGTAGAAATTCAATGTAGCTTTTTCAGTGATTAACTCAGAGTTAAAAAAACTGCCGCTCAATGGCAGGACTGATGACCAGCCACAATAGACTGATAACATGTGACCATTCATCAATATACACGAATGGTCCAGAGAATCTGCCAGATGTTTGGCTGGACAAGTACTATTTTTGGCCAGACAGTGTCCATTGACCAGCTGTTATTTTGATCCCTGTAGCTTTAACTTTATATTGAAATGAGCTATTTGCTTTATAACAAATACCTTCAACTTCAATGGCAATGTGTGTTCCATTTCCTCTTGCTTTCTCTCTGCATGCTGCAATATATTCTTCATCACTGTTTACAAGTTCTATCTTGCTAGGATTCCATTCATCAAATTCTTCCATGTCGTCATCCAGCCTCATATCCAGGAGATATGTGTGTCCTTGTTCTGTTCCCACGGCAACAATACCAAAGTATAGTTTCAGGTGCATACTAAGATAAATAAATAAATCCATCCATGAATTGTAAGATATACTATTTATACAATGGTTTTGAGTGGCACACCATGGAATAATATTCCATCACGCACTTGTATTTTCTAATATGCATGTACAAGCATTTAGAAGAACAGAATGTAATATGGTGTAGCTTGGGTACACATTTTTTTATACATCATGCTTGTGAGGGTGTTCAGCAAAGCTAGACCCAGGATTCTGAACATGGTGCATTCTGTTCTAGGTTGGGTATAAACATATTTCAACATGAATCACATGGGTGTTCAGTAAAGCTAGACCCTGGATAGTGAACATGGTGCATTCTGGTCTAGCTTGGGTACAAGCATGTTTTGTTCGACATGAATCATATGGGTGTTCTGTAATTCTAGGCCTTGGAAAGGGAAAATGGTGGATAATTCTGTTCTAGTTTGAATACAACATATTTTGTTTCATCATGCCTAAAATGGTGTTGTTTGTACCCAAGCTAGACCAAAATGCACCATCCTGGTTATCAAACTCAATAAACACCCACGGCTTTGCATTGTTGTATGTTAGAGCAAAGATAGAGCATGAGTTTTGGTATAAGTGTGAGAAGTCAAGGCACACGGCACGGTACAGCACGGCACTGAATGTCACTTATTTTCATAAAAGGCATGGCACTGACACAGTCACGGCAAGCCACAATCCATGCCGTAAGTAACTGTATGTGTAAGTAACTGTAACTGCTCTTAACTAATGTATTAATACTTTACCTTAACAATGATGGTGGTGCATCACCTCCTCCAGTACCAACAATACTCTCTAGAGTAGTGACGGGATACGGCACAACAACTGCCTTGATGACACGCGATACATAAGGATCAAACAAGCAAACCATACCAGGTAGACCACCAGAAAGATCCTTCAACCCTACAACCAGACGATCTCGGTCACCCATTGGAAAAGCAGCTACGGCACTGATAGTAACAGCTCTCTTCTCCTTGGAGCTCCATCCAAACCTCCACGCTGCCTCTCGGAGCCCTGACTTGGTATTCACGACTTCTAAAGACGATCCTCTGGCTAGCCAGGCTAGTTTACCATTGTTAAAAGCAGAGCCAGAGATCAGTGAGCTAATATCTTCAGAAAGATCTGATCTTTCAAGGCATTCAATAGTTGCACTGGAGTAAGATATCAAACCAGATGAACCGTTTGGTGACAAAACACCTTGCATTTTGGATAGCTTTTTTAAGCCTTTTCCGTCCAAAATACTCCAAGAAATTTGGAGAATACAATCTTGGAAAGCTCTTTAGTAAGTATAAAGAAATCAAGCGTTAAAAAGTAGTTTTTCAAGGGCAAAAATAATCACATTTTCTTGGTTCAAATTCCAACAAAATCAAATTTCACGCGCCAAACACAGCAATACGCATGTGTGAAGCTTAGATTCAGCTGACTGAATTAATTGCAGGCGTATAAACACAGGCAGCCCAACAGGCGAAAAAGAATCTCAAGCGCAAATGACCAATAAAGTTTTTCAGGTTTTACAAAACTATAACATTGGCAATAGGTTCCAATTCTCAGAAGATCAAAATTCTTTTGTTTTGCCCTCCAAATTGAGCTGCTCTGACGTCACGTGCAAGAGGTCTATGTATAGTAGAAGTCTCATCAGATCGAGAATAATTTTCTTTTATGAGTTACCTAAAGCTTTGACATGGCTTTAATGCAATGAATCATATCCGCGACACTGGAAATCGCATCCAAGAGCCTCAACAGTCCAAATTTCCAGGGGGCATATTTCCCCGGACTCCTCCGAGTCTAGTCACCCAGCAGTCAACTCAAAATGCTCCGCGCTGAAAAGAGGGGTTTTCGGGGGTTTTGCAGTAATTCAACTTCTATTTAGCGGCCAGTTGTCAATAGGCAATGTGCATCAAAGCTCACAAAGCACTCTGAGAAAGTGAGTTCTTTAAAAATGGAACAGGGAAATCAAAGGAACTATCAGAAAAAAATTACTCTGTTATTTTGGTCTGCTGAAATCCTTTTATTTTCATAGAAAATGTCGAAGGAAAAATTGTAAGATGAATTTTTAGAGGAGCCAAAAAAGCGTAAGGACTCACTTTCCCAACATGCTTTGTGCTATAATTTCGAGCTCATGCACATTGGCTATTCCCCATGGTTGGGCGCTATTAATTGAGAGGTTCTGCTGTCTTCCACAGTCCAAGAGTTAATGTTTAATTAATTTAAATTGGCGCTTGTTCCATCCTTGGCGTCAGTCAAGAGGAACCTTTATCTTTTCTTGTGGTTTTTCAATGACATTGCGTTCACAATAGACCACCAGTCGTATATTTGACCTGGTATGGGGCACTTTCAATGCCGTATGACGTCATCTTTTGTAAACCGACTGAAGAGACGACCTGTAGACGAAGGTCAATATAAACGGTTCCCTCTAAGAACTACAGGGATAATAGAGCACTTTGCGCACGACTGGTGAACGTGACACTATATAGCCGCCGGGGGGACATGTCAATAGACTGTTGGAAACGCGTTCTTTACTCTTTACTGTAGCCGTGCCGTATCTTACCGTACCCAAAACAATGTGTTGTGATTGGATGATTTCTCGAAGACAATTATGGGTAAACAATTTCAATATTACGGCGTGTCGTACGGCCGGGTAGTAGTTGCGGTTAAGTTAGTACCGTATGTTTATCACTGACATGAAAAACGTTTTTATGGGAAGCCATTCCAATGTTACTGTCGTAGCTGCGTGGCCTTCTGGCTGCCAATATTATCTTAAGAAGTAAAGGAACGGAAAACGATTCACAATGAAAGGGGGAAAAGCTGATATATTACGATGCTTCAAAGGAATTAAGCATTAATTCTATTATTTTGTCTGCGATACCACTCTTCCATTCTTCGATTTTTAATTTAATTTTCCCGTTTATTGAAACTTGAATTTAAGTTTCCTCTTGCGCAGATATGTTGTGGATTTGCCTAAAAGCTTGTGACAAAAGAATGGAGATAAAACCATAAAAGCGTTTATATAATCAATAAATATCACTACCACCGGCCCATTAGTGTAGGAAGTTGTGTGAAGACATAACAATATTGTATTACAGTCTCTTTTTTGGCTTCTTGGAGATCGCAGAGATGAGAATATTATAAGGATTTGATAATCCTAGAATTAAAACAGGCTATAATCTACATGCTATGAGATCAAACCTAAAGAAAAGGGATTTTTCAAAGTACTTGAGAATTTTTCGCAAATTATTAGCACCGGAAGTGATGAAAACGAAGCACTTCCGGTTTGGGATTTGACACCCAAATCGAGGCTCGCGTCGAGTTGTTGTCTGGAAATCAGGTATTCAGTGAGGATCGACCAGAAAAATGGCGGACAAAACTGGTGATCCGGGTGTGGACAAGAATTCTAATACAACCGATGACATCTCAAGGGACTTAACTAAAGAAGCCATGCAACAATTTGACGAGATCACAAAAGAGACAGGTACGATTTCTCAATCCAGTGGTCTTGAACAAGAGAAAAGTACGGGGGGTTCTGGAAGGTTGGTTCGTAAGCAAGACGACTTGTTAGCCTGCCTTACCGTGATGCGGAGACTCATGGAACAGGCCGAATCAGAGAGTAAGCAACTGAAAGAGGAGAAGTATGTCATCGCTGCAAAAATCAATAACTCTTTAAACTCGGTAAACAGGGAGGTTGAGCATCTGAAGGCTGAACTTCGTGATCAAGATCGTAGATTAGCCGAACTTGCTTCTGAAAGACTTCAGGAAAATCCAAGCGCTGAAGAACATTCTACCGTAACTCGAACTATGAGTAATAGTTCTGAAGAAAGTGGTGATTCATTGAAGAGATTAGAGAAATTGGGAGACGAGAATCAAAGACTACGAAAGGAGAATGAGTTTCTTACGCGTGAACTTAATGAATTTCGAGGATCGAATTCAGACTTAGCGGAATTGTATGAAAGATTACACTCTTGTGAACACGAAATTAGCCGTGCCAAAGAAACTATTGTTTGTATGAAGTCCGAGAGAAAAAAGCTTAAAGGCGAAAAAATGGAATTATTAAATCAAATGAAGCAAGTTTATGGTATACTGGAAGAAAAGGAGTCAGAGTTAAGAGAATTCATTAAGAACTACGAGCAACAGATGAAAACTAGTGACATAAAAATCAAGCAACTTCTCTCCGAGAAAGAAAAATGGATTCACGAGAGAAAAGACAGTTTACAATACATTGATGATTTAAATAATAAAATACGGACTAAAGAAACTCATTTGGCTGTTGTAGAAAGTGAACTTCTTGAAGTAAAACAGCGTTTGACGCTGTTGAGAGTGAATATTCCCTCCACTCCAAGCCACCATCAGGGACATGGAGAGACGAACAATCTAAATATTTCGAACTCGAGCCGTTTTTCCAGAGCAATACAAGCGGATGTCGAAAAACTCCTTCACATTCATGCCACAGGAGAACTTGATAACATATCTAAATCACCCTACAGCACTGCTGGTAAGTTTTATTTTAGCTGATTGCGAAAATTATTACTGTACATAATGTCATTCATTATTTAAGCTAGATTCTGCCAAGCCCTGAAATGGCTTTTCCCTTCATTGACTAAATTAAAAAATGAACTCCTTAGACTCAAATAAAACGTTCAAGGCTATCAAGTTTTGTTTGAGAATTATCAGCACCTATATTATCCGAAAATTATTTTTTGATTGATTCATAGAGAGGCGAAGATTCGATGTTATATTAATTGTTTTTGATTCGTAATCAACCTACAGCTTGTACTCTTCCCTTGCCGTAATATTATCGATCTAGATCGCGTGCTTGAAATCCAAAATGTTTTAGCCATAGATTTTCACCAAGATTATTATTTTAGGAACCAAAATAGATCAGTCTTAACTTTAATTCCTATTCCCCAAAGGGGAATAATTTAATTTTCAACTTTAGAGGCTATCTATTTCACGTCTTAACAATAATAGCACTAACACGCGTCAATTTACTACTATTGTTATTTTTATTTTGCTATTTGTTTTTGGACCGGAAATGGCCTGATTCTGACTTCAGGGGTATTATTGGGACGTCTTTCATCCCTTATTCCTATCTATGGAAGTATTCATTAATGTGCTTGTGTTTTAAACCTATTTGGGAGAGTAGAATCAATATCCATTATCATGCTATATCTGGTCCTGAAATTTTTCTAGACCTTTCTCGTGCACGTACGTCTCCAAAAATAGGTCCTATTTCTTCCATATCCAAAATTTCAGAAATTCATCCTCTTACTAAATCTTAAATTGTTTATATCTCGCTTCTACGGCGTGTTGAACTACCAGCCTTGACACTGTTCTTTATTTGACAATCGTAATTAAGTAAATACCAAAGTTCAACATGTTATCGAAGTAAAAACGTATCTGTCTCGCACTGGCCTGTTTATTGATTCTAATCTCTAAGATAATACAAGTTTCTTAGCTTTTATCTCAATATTTCAACGCCTGCTGGAATAAATGATAAAGATAGGCCAATAATTTAGGCATGCTGTTGGGAGATAAAACTGACAAAGAGAGATATGTGGTGATTTAAAATTTGGGTACAAAAAATTTGTAGGGATCAATACACTAAAAATACAGTATTACATGTAGTTATTGATGTTGTTACAATTGCAAAAAAATGTAGCCATTAGAATCATCAAGTTCTTGCTTGTGTGATATATGTGTTTTTATGCATATCATTTTGAGCCTTTTAATTTTTCTTCTTCGTCAATGTTTTGAATACAGTGCCGTCGCCTTGACCCTTGCTATCCTTTTATAAATATGCAAAGTATTATTCATATCATAGTTTATTTGCTATTATTTCTGACTTTAATAAGTCTTGATATTGCAACTTAGTTTTCATTACCATTTGATTCGTGAGCTTTTTTCGCCTCAGCACTTTAAATATAAAACCCTAGAGATTATACACTAGCTAACTTGTTATTTGTCCAGTGTTCATGGTATCCATGCCCTTAAGGGTTATATAAGTACCAAGATTGACCACCAGCAAACAGACAATGGCAAAATATATTGGCCACAAAGTTGAGAATAACAATGGAGGATAAACCCATACATTTACTGCTGTTTTTGGCTTGATTATCTTGGTTTATAGTCTGATATATTTATATACCAATGTGTTATTTTAAGTGTTTATCACAGTGTTATCTGAAGAGGTGTAGTTGACTGCTTTTTTGTCTTGCACAAGACATCCTTGTATTGACTTTAATGTCCAACATGAGTCCACATACAAAATAACTCACACTTTTCATGACATACATAAGTCTTTCATAATTTAATGTTAATATTGGTACTAGACGCACCAAGATAATTTGAGAGGGGACTCGATCTATTTGAATAGTTGAATCATATTTAATAGAAGTTCCTTGTCATGATAGTATGTCAGATAAGCCAGATTTGAATGCATCAATAGATTCAGAAAAGGTTTCAAGCAACCTGTTCAAGGTTATAATACTGCTATATTTCTGATAAACTTTTCTTAAATTTCAGTTAATTTCTTTATCAATCACTGTCCAAAAAAAGATAGCTTCAGACCAAACTAAAATTTAAGTGCTGCGAAAGATTTGCTGTCTCTTAAAATTTTCATCATCTATATTTAATTGGAAAAAAAGAGATAAAATTAACAGTGATTGCACAAGTTGGCTCTTCTTCCACTAGATTCCAATTGGAATTTAGAAGTTTATTTTTGCAGAGGGAAGAAAACCAGTCCCTCCAAAAAAAATATAAAATAAAACAATTAGATATGTGTTATCATAACTTTAGCTGCTCTCTGAGTTATGACAAAAATAAAGTTATTTTTAAGCAAAATCACTGTCAGAGGATTAATAATTGGAGTACAAGATAGTTTACTTTTACTTTCAGTCAGGATTTGTTTCATTTTTCTATATTATTTTTGATCTTTACTATTCTATACTATTATTTATAGTGATCCTTATCTTTTTAAGTGGTACACACCATCTTTAATCACATTCTCAGCTTGACAAATGATATTACAATAAAGATTATTAAGGGCAGATTATTGGTAACAGCAGTCAAGCTTTAATCCTTAACATATAACCTCTACAGTATCTATAAGATTATTTTCATGTTGTCATAAATAGCCAGTTATTTTAAGAGGAGAAAGACCTTTTTTGTTTCACTTTTTTATGTGCTGCTTGTTGTTATGGTTGGTTTAATAATAATAATATAATAATAAACTCTTTATTTAAAGATGGTGGCACGGAATAGTTAAAAACTAATAAACTAGTGGCCCTCTATCTAAAATTATAAAATACATATACATATAAAACTTAGAAAAGAATAATGATTTCGTTTTCTACTGTAGCCTGCTTTCTACAGCTTTGTTCTCATGCCTTCACCATGCGTGAGGATCGAGGTGTGGAAAAGCAATATTTATAACAAGGGCTACCTTTTCCCTTGTGTGAATTACTGATACTCCTATCCATCATCATTCAGCTGTCTCCATTCAGAAGATAAGCCTCAATTTTAGCTAACTAATTAAAGTATTATATCCCCCTCCCCAGTAATAATCCTCCCTCTCCAAGTTATAAGACCACCTCAATAGTGATATCTCACATTCATAGTGTTAATGATGTACAAAAGATTAATTGTAACAATTATTAAGGTATGAAATAGCTGTTTCCTCTCCCCCCAATTTCTTTTTTCTTTCCTCATATGAGCCCATCTGAATATACATGTACATACCGCTCTGGTTATGAACTCATAAAGGGGCCCATTCACACTAGGTTGACAAATGTTGTTTGGCCACACCAATACTCTTGACAGATTTTGTCTTGAACAAAATCTGGAGTAAGTCAACATGTCTGCACTAGAAAGAGCAAAAATATTTTCCTTACCACAATATGCAGGGCCGTAGCCACTATTTGGAGAGTGGTCCAGTTTTAAAAAAAATTGTCCAGTTTTGTCGTTATCATAATGTGTACTTAATATTTCTTACAAGGGAAAAAAATGGCTCTGACAGTAAAAAGTGGTCCAGTTAAAACAGGGCCAACCATACCAGTGGCTATGGCCATGATACAATACAATACAATAAAGATTTATTCCAGATGCAACTAAGTAGATACATATACAAAATATAAAAGCTGAATAGAGCAGGCGAAACACTACAAAAATAACTAAAAAAAAAGGCATCTAGAAAGGAAGTTAAGAGGTTATCCCTATGTAAAAACTCCCTAAAATGACAAACAAATAGACGAGCAAAGCTACAAATATACGAATAAATGGATAAATATATAGTAGAGTAAACAGAATTTCACCTAGTGTAGATGGAACCAAAAGCACTTGCAAATGAGTAATTTGATAATAGCTAACTTGTGTACAGGAATATTAAATATCTTTACACTAAATCAGTTAAGCTAGGAAAATTAAGAAATCTAAAATGACTTACTTCTTTCTTTTTGTTTTTGTGTAGAAATTCTCCCAGTTCCAACTAGTACACCTGTAGACTCTCAGGCTTCAGATTCACTGTCTGAAGAAAATCAATCAGCCGCTCTTTCTCCGGGTGATGAAGTCTTTGAAGACGGTACTCCAGTCTCTACACCATCCTCTGCACGCTTTGAAAAGAAGTTGAAGAGGAAGGACAAGAGTAGAAACTTTGGCTCACTTTCAAAATTGTTTTCCAAAGGAAAACAAAGAAAATCAAGTCGACAAACATTCTCAGGTAATTTTAATATTTTGGTATTTTATGTTAATATTATATGAAGGAAATAAAATCTTATTTTGGTATTTCCACTAGACAGGTCTTACACTTCAATCAAGTGGGATCTAATAAGAACTGTTGATTGATGGAGGGAGGAAAGCCGGAAATCCTGTCAATATATCCTAGAACTAGAGAGCTTTGTTAATGTTAAATTTAATTTACTTAGCTCGATTCCTAGAAAAATCAACAAACCGCCTTCTTATATATATTTTTCAATTTTTTGCCTACTCTCCTTAATTTTGTTATTACAATACATAATTATTTCTTATTCTTATTTAATTTCATCCGTTCATGTTTTTGATAGATCATCGTTTTCTTGAATACTGTAATTTAATTTCATTATTATTGTTATAATATTTTTTCTTTTTTCAACAAAATATGAATTATAAAGATTGAAATTTTCTTATAAACACTTTCCTGCCTCGATTAGTTCATACTATTTGCAGGACAGTGGTTGTTTTCCTTTTTTTCTATGCATTAACATTCTTTTTTGCCATAATAAACTTGAACTTGAACTTGAACTTGAGCTTTGAAAAAAATGCAAAGCAAAAAATTACAAAAGAATGATTGATTCATTGATTGGCATGAGTTATGGTGCTCAAGCCCTGTGTCATGGGTTTGATCCTTGACTGAACCACATATCATTTGCGAGTTGCATTGGTTTGATGCGTTAATTGTTCTGTAGTAGTAATGCATTTGGATCAAACCTCACGGAAGAGCCCCTTATAGGGAGTGATGGTTGTAGAAAATCCAGGTTTTTTTAAACAAGGAACAAATCAAGCAATCTTTAATCTATAATATCTTTATATTATCTTTAATGTACAGGTGTGGAATATCACTCAGCAGATGAACTGCTTGATAATTACACCCCTGGGACAAGTTTTTCCAGCAAACAGCACATTTACGAACTTAACAAAGATGTTGCAATGTCTTGTTGGAAAGCAAACATGGTTCTTGCATGGTTAGAAGTGGAATGTAAAATGCCAATGTACGTGCAGATGTGTCATGACAATGTGAAAAGTGGGCGTGTCCTGCTAGACCTCAGTGATGCCGAACTTGAGTCTGGGTTAGGAATTTCTAATGCTATGCACAGAAGAAAGCTGAGACTAGCCATTGAAGATTATAGGAACCCTAATGCTGTGTAAGTAAAGGCTTTTTATTCTTTGTTAACTTGTCACTTCAAAAGGATGGAGGATAGGTGCCTAACAGCAAAACTGGGTGATAAGCAAGGCTAACAACAAGCAAGAGGTGACCATGGCAACCTCGCCACAGGTCAACCTCGGCACCTGTCACACTGTAATTGAAGGGGTTATAATGAAAACGGCCTAAGTGACTTTTTAGGTTTTTTTTGAGGTGGTTTTTAGAATTATTTCAGTGGAATTGTTTATACTTACCACATCCAGTCTCCAGAGAGCGGAAGGGTGGGGCCAAAGTGAGAAAACACAAGCGAGTGGTAAAGGAGAAGCAAACAGTGATAGCACAGCAAACCAGGTGGCCGAGCAAAAACTATTGAAATGGGCATCCCAAACTTTCTATCAGCTGTGAGATTTAGGAATAGACATGATTAGAATGAAAAATTATTTGGACCATTTAATTTGAGATATGTTTGAATACATCTGAAGAGTGAAAATTGATTTTGCAACTTTTTTTTTTTTTTTTTGGGGGGGGGGGCTTTTCGTTGTTCAATTGAAAGTTTATTTATAGCAGTTTTCATTAATTATCCTGTAAATTCATTGGCTGCATTCAAGGTTAGCTGCACACTGAGATTTGCTTTCTTGTGTCAATCAAAAGTAATAAGGACTTTGGTACGTTTTATATTTTTGACTGGTAGCAGTGAAAACCAAATTCCAATGGGCAACTTGCATCTACTGAGTTCACCCAATGTAATGCTTTTCTGTAATGCTTTCTTCCTTTTTTAATAACAGCAAGTTTCCCTGTATTTCTCAAATTGATCATTTCTGGGTGGCACGGACATGGATAAGAGACCTTGGGCTCAGTCAATATGGACCTGTTTTTGAATCACAAATGATTGATGGTCGCATGCTCAATGTGTTAACCAAGAAGGATATAGAGAAATACCTGAATGTCAATAAGAAATTCCACCAGGTAAATCTAGTTTAAAGTGCTGAATATTTTCTGAGGAACATAATCATTAAGATAATGATAAAAACAGGGATGTTTGCATGCTTGGTGGTGATGATGGTTACGGTGATGATGATAACAGTGGTGACGATGTTGTGATGATCATGATAAATGGTGGTGATGATAGTTATGGAGGTGGTAATGATGAATGATGATAATAGCGGTGTTACAATTTGACGTTTTTATGACAGCGAGGTCTAACCATTTGTAGATATTTTAAGAGCAAACGCAGCAACTTCTACTTAGGCATTTTCAAAGGCCCTGATTGTAGGTCCAGCCGTGGAGGCTTGAAACAACAACCTCCCACACAACAGACCGGTTTCCAACCAACTGAGCCAACCAGGAGGGCGTTTGATGAAGATCATGATGTGCATGATGGTGACAACAATGTGATAATACTAACCTTGTTAATGAGGATACTTATGGTAGACTTGTTTACAATTCCACAGATCAGTATCTTGCACGGTGTGGAGCTTCTTAGGATGATATCATTTGACAAGCAGGTTGGTCTGTTTTATCTTGGTGGATTGCTTTTACAAACACGATGGGTCCTCACAGAAAAGCGAACCTGTAGAAATTATATTGATTATCCTTTTTTTTTTTCTTTTTTTTTTTCAAACTTTTTATTCACTCATAAGAACTTTTTTACAATTTACATTTTACATATTGATTATCATATTGGAACAATTTTTACAGGTTCTTCATGATCGCCGGAAGAAATGCGAAGACAACAACACAGACTCCTTGGTTTGGACCAACGAGAAAGTAATAAGATGGTGTCGATCTATAGATTTAGGGGTAAGAAAATAATAGCTTCCACAATACACTTTATTCGTCTTGATACAATGTTCTCCCATTCAGACCACGTTTCATTTCCTAGAGTATCATTTCTTTGTTTAACGGTTGCGCAGTTGAAAGTTGGCAATAGCTTTTATTACGGATACATGCAAATGAGATACGAATGAGATATTCTTTTGTTTTAAGAATCATACAAGTGAGGCTATCGGGTCGATACGATGCTTGTTGTCTCATTTGCACCTCATTTGCATGCATCCGTAATAACAGCTATTGAAATTTCGTTTTCCCCCCATGATAAGTTGGTACCTTCAGTATTTTTGACTGGCGCCAGCGGGGGAAAAAGAATTCAGAGTGTATCTCGCAGCCTCTGAGTTCCCAGAGTTTTCAGCTTGAAAACTGCTATAATCAATACGTGAATATCATCTGTTGTTTTAGGAATATGCAGAAAGTCTTCGTGACAGTGGTGTCCATGGAGCTGTCATGGTTCTAGAACCATCTTTCGGATCCGAGGAGATGGCTCAAGCTCTCGCAATCCACTCGTCCAAGAACATTATCCGACGTCACCTTACTAGCGAAATGACAGCACTTATCATCACTGCCAGGTTTGTAATACATCCTATCTGCCTGGTCATAGGCCTTTTCTGAGATAGCGCCGAACATGGTGCATTGTGCTCTCTCTCTCTCTCTTGGGTACAAACATCTTTTGTTCATCATACCTTCCCATTTGCACTAAGTACGAAAGTATAGTATAAGGCAGTTCAAAGTTTAAGAATCGTTTTCAGTGCGCATGCGATTTTATCCCGAATTTCTCACCTTCTTTTGTTTAAACCTCTTTAATTCTTTTTTAATTAAACAAAAGAAGGTAAGAAATTCGGGATAAAATCGCATGCGCACTGAAAACAATTCTTAAACTTTGAACTGGCTTATAATTTTCCTTGTCTCGTAATCCTAATACTGGCATAGTTCCTATAATTTGCGCGTTCCTCGACACTTGACATTAACAATATAAATCGTATTTATTTATACAGGGCAACCTTGAATTTCCCAATTGACCAAGCTAAAGACAAGAAGCAACGTCGACGTCGCTCGTTTAGTTTTAATGTCGGTGCGAGGCGAAGTACGTCTGAAGATACTAAACGACACAGCTTCCGGGTAAGTTACACAGTGCGCTTGCGCATCAATAAAGATTGTATAATTATGATTGGATACTATACGCTCTGGTACAATATGATTGGCTCAAAATGAAAACCATTCGAGTGTACTCGAGTTTTGAATTCTCTGTTGCTCAGGGTTAGTTTAGATTTTGTGTAGAATATTCACGTGTTCCAATGAAGGCCCGTGGAATTTCAAAGTGTTTAGACGTGAAATTTTATTTTCCGAATCAAATGCATAGGGTCCTAAAGTGGGTAAAATGGGAGCTGGGATCCGCCCTTTTTTGGACTGGGAAAATGGGATTTTATGCACTGGAACTGGGATTTAGCCAAAATCTCTAACTCTATAACTCGGACTGGGATTTTACATGACTAGGACTGGAATTTTACGTGACTACGACTGGGATTTTACATGACTAGGACTGGGATTTTACGTGACTACGACTGGGATTTTACATGACTACGACTGGGATTTTACATGACTAGGACTGGGATTTTACGTGACTAGGACTGGGATTTTACATGACTAGGACTGGGATTTTACGTGACTAGGACTGAGATTTTACATGACTACGACTGGGATTTTACATGACTACGACTGGGATTTTACATGACTACGACTGGGATTTTACATGACTAGGACTGGGATTTTACGTGACTAGGACTGGGATTTTACATGACTAGGACTGGGATTTTACATGACTACGACTGGGATTTTACGTGACTAGGACTGGGATTTTACGTGACTAGGACTGGGATTTGACATGACTAGGACTGGGATTTTACATGACTACGACTGGGATTTTACATGACTAGGACTGGGATTTTACATGACTAGGACTGAGATTTTACATGACTAGGACTGGGATTTTACATGACTACGACTGGGATTTTACATGACTAGGACTGGGATTTTACGTGACTAGAACTGGGATTTTACGTGACTACGACTGGGATTTTACATGACTAGGACTGGGATTTTACGTGACTACGACTGGGATTTTACATGACTAGGACTGGGATTTTACGTGACTAGGACTGAGATTTTACATGACTACGACTGGGATTTTACATGACTACGACTGGGATTTTACATGACTAGGACTGGGATTTTACGTGACTAGGACTGGGATTTTACGTGACTACGACTGGGATTTTACATGACTAGGACTGGGATTTTACATGACTACGACTGGGATTTTACATGACTACGACTGGGATTTTACATGACTAGGACTGGGATTTTACGTGACTACGACTGGGATTTTACATGACTAGGACTGGGATTTTACGTGACTACGACTGGGATTTTACATGACTACGACTGGGATTTTACGTGACTAGGACTGGGATTTTACGTGACTACGACTGGGATTTTACATGACTAGGACTGGGATTTTACGTGACTACGACTGGGATTTTACATGACTACGACTGGGATTTTACATGACTAGGACTGGGATTTTACGTGACTAGGACTGGGATTTTACATGACTAGGACTGGGATTTTACGTGACTAGGACTGGGATTTTACGTGACTAGGACTGGGATTTTGCAAAATGTTTGGCTGGGAAATGATATTAGTAACCGTGAAAAATACTATTGGTTTTGCATTAGATTCGACATGTAAAATTCGACTTTTAAACCTGGCCTTACTTTTTATGGTTGGCATTTGTGAATATTTTGAAAATGTACTATTACTATTAATAAATTATATAATTATTTCTAATAATATTATTATTATTATTATTATTATTATTATTATTATTATTATTATTATCTTAAGAATTTGATGCGCGATATTTTTTTTCCATAATTATTTAAAAAATAGATAAATCAATTTTACTAACTATTTCTAACGTTGAAATTTAGGTAATTTTTGTTTTTCACTTTGCTTATTTGTATTATTTTTTTTGTTTTCAAAATAAGAGCTCTTAAAATATTTTTACCAAATAATACCTTTAACTTTTAAAGCTGGCTTGCTAAAGATAAACTTAATTTTTTACAACTCAAATATCTTAAATACTTAAAATAATTTATCCACTAACTAAGAAATATTTTTTTAATTTGTGACTTCTATATTGTCACCATTTCGGGCTGTTCTTACTTTTAACCCTTTTAATTCTCCAAAATAACCTCAAAAATGTTCAAACTTTACATTCACTCGTCCCCAGAAAGCTGATGTACACACAAAGGATGCTGGGAAATAATGGGCTCATATCCCATCATGCCCCGCGTATATAATGTATGGCTGTCGGCGCCTGGGGACTGTTGTTTGTTTTCCTTCCTGTTATCTTCTTTGTTCTTCTCTAACTCATATTCTCTTACAGAAAACTAAACTCTCTTCTCGTCCAGATGAATCTCATCCACTTTAACTAAGGTATCTAAAAACAGGATTAACAGGCTTCTAAAGAATAAAGCACAACTAACAAAACCGGTATATCAGGATAAATAATACGACATAAAAACTGGACTTTGAGTGGTAGTTTTATCATAATATCTGATTGGTTGTTAGTTTTCACTCTATATTTTGTAAACACGGTTTAACCTTGCTGAGCGAAGACTGGAGCTGAATCGTTTGTTGCAGGATTTTCCTTAAATATTATTCATTTTTTTACGTAAAGTTCCTTTTTCACTTGCACTCTCGTACTTTGTCCGTCATTTTCTCTTTCAGTAACACTTGCACAAACCTTTCCATTTCGTTCTGCTTCGCCTTCTCTTTTCCTACAACTCCCCTCCCACTGTTTATTTTATATTGACATATTTGGTGCATATTCATCTAAACGTTTATTGCACAAGGCTCTCGCACGACTGAGTGATCTCTAGATCAAGCACTGCAACGTCACCTCCAAAGCTCTTCAGAGTAACCAATGTATCACTAATCGAGGCACTGGCTTGCACACGATAGAGCAGTTTTCGTATGACTATGAGAAACTTCACGGACAGCGCCTTGCCATGACCGTGTCAGTGTCGTTGCTTGCGTGAAAACATTCGACATTTGGTGTCGTGTACGCGCCGCGCAGTAACCGTGCTCGGCGTGCCGTGACTTTTCACACTCATACGAAACCTGCATGATCTTGAAAGAAGATCCCATTGCAAATTTTACATTTTGACAAACTGCAATCTTATTGATGGATTTTGTTTATCTCATCGATTATGTCCTGAACAAACCCCACTTCCTGTTTTCCGTCACGTCCAAGCTGAGGATACTTTTAGACATGATACTTTGATGCACTGTTTATCCACACTCGATATCAGTCTGAGATGATCTCCCTGTGAGCAGCTTTGTGATCACAAAGCAATCTGAGGGAGGATTTTTTGGGGGAGGGGACAGAAAGGAAGAAATTGCCTATGTTTGTCCTTTTAATTTTAACAGCGTTTTTCATGTTTTCATAAATCAACTCAGACTGTTGATTTGTGTGTTAAGAATAGCGCTGCGCCTGAAGTTGACCATGTCGTAGAATCATGAAAAGCACATTGGACATCATGCACTAGGAGTTTATGCACATGTACGCACTTTCATATTTTCCTCCCTCCGCAAAAATCAACTTCTAAATTGCAATTCGATCGTGTGTCGAACGCTCTAAACTCGAGCCTCTGGCTTGGGAGAGGGGCCATCACTCCCTGCTCCCTGCGTTATTAAAAAATTACCTATTCACGCATCACGAGGGAAATAGTCACTGCAAATGACGCATCATTAATCATGTTGCACGCACGACTTACTCACTGTTAAATAACGATATTCGTGCCTGAAATAACAGTCTTTCCATGCATTATTCTCATAATATTCTTTGCCTTTTGTTAATCTTAATAGGTTTCTTGGAACAATACCAATTTTGCCAATAGCCGTTCGACAAACTCTCTCGAAAGACCGATTAAACCAAAATGTGAGAGTACTTCAGCACTACAGATTAACCAGCACTCAAATACACTGCAGCTACCAACCAGAGGTGGAACAGGATCGTTGCAACGTCCTCTTCGACCAAGATCCTCAGTCCATTAAGTCCATGGTCCTCTTAAGGCAACTGCTAACTTGATCCAAGATCCTCTCTCCATTTTATCCATGTCTGGATTTTAGCCAGCTGTTGATTTGATCCTCAGTACATTAAGTCCATGGTCTTCTTAAGGCAACTGCTAACGTGATCCAAGATCCTCAGTCCATTCTATATCCATATCCTTTTTTTAAGGCAACCGCTAATTTGATCCAAGTTCCGCAATCCAACGAAATCAAAGGCTTCTGCTGAATGTGGAATACTTGTCGATGCTTTTGTAAAATAGCATTATTTGTAAGAAACTTAAAATTCGAATTTTTAACCTTTTTTATTATAATTTTTACTGCCATAATATCTTCTGACTTCCTTCTCTTTTTATTTCAAAACTAAATCTCGTCTCCAGAGCTTGCGTTCCTCAAGGTAAACAGCAAGTAACTGACCATAAGGAACGCAGGCTCTGTGGACGAGATTGCTCAGAGCTCTTAGGTGGTAGTGTCGCCAAATGCAAAAATCCAATATTATTGCTACTTTTCTGTCGAGAAAATATAGTCAGCATCTTCATTACAATATTCCTAAATACTTGAAAGTATATTCGAGTGATAGGGATATTTTTACTCTTAATAGAATAACCGAATTCGAATGTGAGCTATCAGTAATAATTGCTGTCGATTTACTGAGGCTGCTAAATATTTTATTTCCAAGCATTTTAGGTTTTAAAATTATCTTGATATTATTTAGGCATTGTGTTAAAGGATTGTTTCTTTCTTTCCTTTCTTTCTCTCTTTTTTCTTGTTTGTTTGCTTCCTTTGCTTCTCGATCTCTTTTTCTTCGTTCTCTTTTTTTCTCTCTCTCTTTCTTTCTTGTAAATAATCCATCTATACGTGACTGTGTCTTGTCAATTCCCAGTTTTAACCAGAAGAAACAATTATCAGTAAACAACAATAGCTGCTTTTTATTAAAAAAATAAAATATTTCATGAGCAGTATAAAGCCATTTCTTTTACAATTCAGATTTTAGCCACTTGTAATATTTATAGTAATTAGACGCTTCATGAGCGTGAACTCGGGCTTCCAAGGTCTTGTTTTTAGGACCTTGTGAATGCTGCAAGCCTTCATTGAGCTCGACTACAAAACATGCCTTCTTAATACAAATCCACGATTTGTTACGGATGGAGAAAAAACCGCCATTTTATACATCGGGCATTCCACAGGGAGTCCGAGTAATAAGTAAAAAGCTCGCTACCAGGCCTTCACAGCGATTTTAGAAGACTTGGCACTAAGATGAGGCTGACTAAATTATAATTTTTGGTTTCCAGAATTTGATAGTAAACTATTGACGTAAAGACAAAAGGAACTCTTTAATTTATTAAAGTGAATGTTTTATGAATGTGTAAATAAAGTGTTCTAAAGAACTATGATATTGGTTGTTGTCATTACTGTTGATAGGGATGTTTTACAACTATACTAGTGCGACTACTCGAACCAAGGCCACCCAAACAAATTTTAAATCAAATTCATTAATCAACTTTTTGTCGCTGAATAACAGGATGGTGATAGACGACTTCTGGAGTTTAAACTGTTTCTTTTTCACGTAATTCTGATCATAAATACACAAGTACAAAGTCAAATGTATCCTTTTAAAGGGAAAAATGTAAAAATTTGTGCAGATTCGATTGTTTAAATACTCAATCGTGATTGGCTAATTTGTATGAAAATTTGCTTGGGTGGAGTAGTATCACTTTGGTTGGAGTAGTATCACTGTAACTCGTGGATACGCGACGCGTTGAAACGAGTTATTGTGAGGGGTCTGTCGATTATGCAAATGTGTCACCACTCACTCACTAAGATGTTAGCAGATCGATATCTAAACGATTGTCAGTCGTATTAAGTTATTTATTTTATATAGTTCATGGGTTTGTTTTTTTGTTTTTTTTTGTATAAAGGGGTAATTTTAACTCTAAAGAAGAGAGTTTGGGCGTGGTCCTGGTTTAATTTTAACCCTTTAATATAGCACTTTGAAACACAACATCAATCATTTAATTAAGACAGAAATCACGGTTTATTGCAACGTACACTGAAAGTCACCATATATAGGTTTTGGTACCACTCCCAGTCGCGCAACCCTAAAAGATTCCGTACGTGCTGATAGGACAATAACATGACTTTTGGAGGGCATATTGTTTATTTGTGGCCCGAGTAGCATCAATTTTGCGCCCGAGCGCAGCGAGTCATGTTATTATCATTATCATTAATATACAAGACCAAATTATACAAAGTCTTCAATATCAAAAGTTAAAATTTTAATAAAACATTTTCCTTCAAAAATAAAGTTTTTATACATACAATACAAGAAAACATCAAACGCAACCGCTTTGAAATTGTTTCCTTAATATCTGATTGGCTGACAGCAGTCGTAAGATATTCTCTCAACCAATCAGATCGAAGCAGGGCGGTAAATGCATTTGCAGCCCGCGCGCTTGGCGTTTGGCCCGCTAGACTGAACGTTTTAGTGAAGGCAGTTTAATATTTGGCCTTGTATACTAATGATAATCACCTACAGCTTGTCCTTTTTCACTCCTATAAAAGAGAGAATTACTTACGCATACACTAACTAAAATATGTTTTTTTGTATATTGTTACCATTTGAAGCTGTTCTTACTTCTAGCCTACTTTGAATTTTCCAAAATAACATGCATGTCATGAAACGGATTTCAAGCTTTACATTCACTCGTTCCCAGATAGCTGAGGTACTCGCACAGGATGTTGGGAAATAATGGGGTCACACACTCCGCATGCAAATTATCCAAACTGTCCAATTCACCCACACATTTTTAAAATATCTATCTATATGGCTTTATCCCATGCTTGCATCGTTTCATACATCTAATTTATTTCTGCTAGGCCTAATTCAATTTGTAATTCACTATCCATTTATGACTTCCTTCCTTCCTTCCTTCTTTCCTTCCTTATATCTGCTATATTCTTTTGTTCTACTACCTACTTTTTAGATCACATTCAGATCTCATGCAAAGTAAATATGAAGGCTATAGTCTGTTTTTTTTTTTGTGTGTGTGGACAAAATATCATTGCTTTTATTCCTGGCTTGAGTACGGATTGGCCGTGAAGTCTTCATCATACTGCATTATAAAGGAAAACAGAAACATTGACGTTATTCACTAGATTTAAGAAAATGGGATTTTTTTCGTCGGTTATTGTCGTTGTGCTCAACGATTTAGTTGTTCAAGTTTCAAATTGTTTCTGGTTGCTTTTATTTTTGTTACTGTTATTGATAATGATAATAATGTTGATGATGATGAAAATAATATTTGTGTTGATGATGATGTTCATGATTATGTTGAACAAGTTGGGAATTGATGATGATGAGATTGGTGAAGGTGATGATTATGTTGATAATCTTGTTAATGATGTTGATGAGAACAAGATGGTGATGATGATGTTGATAATTGTGATAATATTGTTGTTGTTATAGTTGTTATTGCAAATGCAATGCTAGCACACTTACAAATTGCTTGTAATCTGGAACTTCTTTCTGCAGAACTTTCATAGACCTGCAAAAAGAATAAACAGACAGTTGCCATCAGAAATGAACTAGAAAAACAGATGGAAGCTTTTTTCAGTCGATCGCATTATCGCACTATTCATCCACTACATTCATATATTGAGAATATCGAATTTTTTGGTTTATATAGTAAGCGCTCCCTCAGTAGCTAGAGATGGGTCATGTAAAACACTTGATGGTCAAACTAGAGAAAACTACAGATGAATTAAGAAGACATTCTTAACATTATCTTTACTGTCCGCCATCTTATATTACAACGAAGGCTCCGCTCTCGTCAGCGGTATCTAATGTCCTGAACACAGGAAACCCATCCTGGTTTCATGATATCTCAACAGGTCACTCTCAAGATTACTCTAGCAAGGGGTTTTAGGGTATAAACGTAGCAAGTTTAGAATTGAGGTATTCCAAAAGAAAGTTGGGCTTTTATATTACATACCCTTCAAGCCTCCCCACTCCCCCTTGGGATTCCCTCCATGGTATATACCTTTCTAAGTGTCACTGATAAAGAAAGTAATGATACTCAAGGAAATGGGTAGGCCTTATAATAACAAACATTCTACTTGTATAAGACATTGCAGGGTTTCAATCAGCTGATAACAGTTTTTGAATCTCATCTGCTCCAAATGGTGCTCAAATGAAAGAATTATATTGATGAAAACTTCGGCTAATAAACATTCTGCACGAGGCAGGAAATGATCTTTAGTAAAATAAAACAATTGTCATACCTCGGCTTGTTGAAGGATTCGCTACCTGCAAAGAAAAATAAAAAATGTAAATATATATCCTACCTATTCATATAAAAAAATATAAAAAATGTCGTTTGAATAAAAGAATTAACTTAAAGTAAAATGTTATCGCGAAAAAAAAATTGAAAAAAAAAACAACAACATGATTTTCACAATTCATGCACGAGAAAAAAAGCTATTTCGCATATTAGCGGGAAGAGAGAAGGACGTTCACGAATTAAAAAAGAATCAAAATGCGAAAACGTTAACCTTCCTCAATTATAACTCACCTTTTGAGGTGCGGCGCATCTTCCACAATTTCCATCCAATGACAGTGACCAGTAATATCATCAATACGACAATAACACATAGAATGGCTATTGGTACCGTACCTATAATACAGTAAGGGATTGGTCATGGTAATAAGACAGTAACAGTAATTGCTTAATTGCTTAACAGTAATTGCTTAATTATTGAGAATACGTAAGGGTAGATAAACAGATTTGATACTGACGAACCTGTAGATACTGATCTTGAAGACCCACGCTGTTTACTCTGGGTGGATGATCCCACTGCGAAAATATAATAGTCAATGCAGAATAAGAAAGTAACCAGGAACATAACTAGGAACGTAACCACGAATTTCCTTTGGGTTCAAATATCATGCAACAAATCATACCGACTCCCCCTCAGTTTCAAGGTACTTCTTTTTACCTTTCTCCGGGTCCATTGTTGTTATGACAACGGTACTCTTCGGTCCATTACTAACAGTATATGCCAGTATACTGAATGAATATGACAACGACGGTCCAAATCCTTCTAATGTCAATATACAGCCACGTGTAGTGTTGTCTTTAACGTCCAGTACTTTGGCAGGACCTGTGTCTCCTATGTTGCGATAGAATATCTTGAAACCTCGGATCATACCGTTTCTAGATTCAGGTGTTGGTAATTCCCATGACACGTTAACACTTGTAGAGTTGATCATCTTTACAATGAAATTCATAGGAGATCCACTTGGAGCTGGAGAGAAATATTTGTCAGAGTTCTTAAGCTTTGAAGCTTTGAAACGGTATTTTTCTATATATTTTGAAAAATTTCAAAAAGGGATAAAATTCGTTCACTGCCTTGTTGACCACCCGAGACGTCCCCTACAACTTAACAAAAAGCACTGTTTGAGTGGTATCCTTTTTTCATGTTTCTTCTCATGCGCAACCGTTAAACAAAGAAATGATACTCTATAGACTGCGAATGACAGGTGGTCTAAAATGGAGAAATATTACGCCCTGAAGATAAAGAGATATATTGTTGAACTATATACTTACCATCTTCAAGTGTTTGGACAGTTTTTGGAGGACTTTGAGGACCAGTTGTAGTAAGAGTGAAGGGTGTAACTGTCACTTTATAAACAGTCCACTTCTGTAAAGAATCTATGGTGACCGTTCCATTAAATAACTCGCATATTCTTGTCAGTCTTTTTCCATTTGCTGACTGCAGCTTCACTTTGAGGAATTTTACTTTGCTCTTCAGACCAGCAAAGATTCCCTAGAATGTGTTAATAATAATAATGATAATAATAATTATAATGATGATGATAATAATAATGATAATAATAATAATAATAATAATAATAATAATGATGATGATGATGATGATAATAATAATAATAATAATAATAATGATAATGATGATGACAATGATAAAGATGACGATGGTGATGATAATGACTAATGTTAATAAAAATAAAAATAAAAATAATATAATGATTATAATAAAAACAACAACAATTTTGGCATTAAGTCGAGCATGCGCAGTAACAAATAAAGGGCTCTAGGCCAAGACTAGTGTCCCAGAGGCAAAATGTACTCACATCCCAAGTTAAGACTATACTTTGTGAAGAAGAAGCGTGGATACTTGTTATCGTGATGTCCATTTTAGAAGCTAAAAACAAAGACAACATGTTATATAGTACTGAACCACTAAAAAGCGAGTAAATACTCGGGCTTCGTGACTTTTTTCCGTGGATCCGTAATTAACAACTCGTTCGCGTCCTAGCTCTAGACTCTAAGCCACATTCGCTCTGTGCCACTGTGATCCATCCTATCATCTAACATGGCTGCCGTCACGTGATAATATAAAACCTCTATACACCAATTTACTTACCGGAAGGAAGTCCATATACCTCTACTCTTAATGCCGCTTCGATGTTGCTGTCAGTCGGATAGACTCGTAGCATTCTTGTCAAGATAGGCCCTCTATCAGAAACCGAGAAAATATGCTTGACTATGCTTGAGCGATCTCTGTTTCCTGTGTATATCTTAGAATGAGAAACAAAGTCAGTACTGAAAATCCCGTGCATACTGAATAGTGAGTAGTGCATTCCAAGACCGAAATGCATTTGGGGTCATGTAAAGGAAAATGAATATTGATAACTTATTTTATTTTTAGTGCATTCCATCCGAAACAATTTACTAGCTACATAGAGAGAGCAAATCGCTGTATATTTACTTTTTATTTCAAATCCATGAGACCCACAATGCCCTTTGGTCTTGGAATGCACTATTCACTAATTAGTATTCAACGTTTAAAGTAAACAGACAAATCAACCTGCCTTATTCTGAATATTTACATCACAAACATGTTGGACTTTGTTAAAAAGCTGGCCACATATCTAAACCTAATGTAATAAAAGAAAGAGTTTGCGCAGGTTACGTACCATAACGGTGTTTGAAGTTTCGTTCCTTACAAAGTCCCACGTAACACCATCCAAAGTCCATTTCAATTTGTATAGTTTTGTCCTCTCGTCAACGTTTGGGTCACCTTGTGTAGCCACAGCACACACGTAGTAAATCTTTCCAAGGTCTATTTGTAACCATGGGTTGGGATCATCGTCATGTGGTCTCCATGAACTGTTGCCAAGAAGCCTGGCTGCATCTACAGATCTCATGTTGCTATGGGTAGAGCTTGCTGTCCATATGGTATTTTGTATTTTGGTAGAGGAAGCTATTTTAAGACGACTAGAGGCTAAAACCACAAACAAATTAAAAGAAAAAAAAATTCTATGAGAACGGTTATTTTAAAAGGGGCTGATCTGAAATATTGACGTAGAAATTAAATGACGTCACCGCAAAAACAAAGGTGTCATGAAGCCTGTGAAAATTTTCTCATAAAAGTTTAAAGCTATTTAAAAAAAAAGGTTAAACGGAAGTTTTACTATGGACTGTCTCGCATAATCTATAGGGATGTTAATGACATGGTATATGTATTGATCAAATTACACGGTATTTTCAACATTTGATTCACTTGTGTTAGTCTCAAGTATGATTTACCATTATCGTGAATTGAGTTGCGAAGGGGGAGGGGAGGGGAGGGGGGCTTATTTGAGAGGGGGGGGCCTTAATAGAGGATTTGCGGTAGCTTTTTTTTACAACTTTCTTTGATCGTTACCTTTGGTATAAACCTCTACTTCACAAAATGAAAGTGCGCCATAAAGTTGCACTTGTCTTATTGTAAGATATCGTCCATACATGGGTGGTTCGCACACTATAGTAATGCGCCTTGTTGCAGGTAGTATTCCATACTGAACGCCACATCTTGGATTAGACACAGGGCTCGAAGTGCTGTAACCTATAAGGAATTTATAACATGGGATATATAAGATTATAAAATAACTGTTAAAAATCTGTGGTTTCGATATGAGAGCACACAGCACAGCACTTTTTCTTTCGTCATTGGTGTCAAAAATAATTATATTTCTCATAAAAGAAATAAAAAATTTGCTTGTTCTGCTGTGCTTTCTGCAGTTATAAAGCACTTGGGTATTGGCAGAACACTCGAGAAGTGTTGAGAATTACAATTAAAAAAAAAGCTCATATATTTTAAGCTCTGAATATCTCGTAAGTTTAGTGCGGATTTGATTAGATATAATAAAGTTTTAAAATATGTAAAAAAAATTGCCCTTCCACTCCCCCCTGAGTACCAAATTTGCCTCCCCCTGAATGAAATCGAGGTGGGCCCATAGCTAAAATCAATCAACTTGTCCTATGCTATCATCGTGCCAAGTTTGGTGCCTTTAACCAAAAGTGCACAATTCAACCATTCTTTTGCACCATATTGCTGGACTATTCATTTGGCTCCGACAACCAAGCTTTTTTGAAATGAATACGCTTGAACAGAAGCACAAAATGAACACCTCTTACCAATTCTAACTTCAAATAGACTATCCCATAAATATAGCCCCCATCTTGGATGAGTTCTTGTGAAAACAGACAACTCAGACACTAGTATTCCAGCTCCAAGATCAACACGCCACCATTCCGGATGTCCTGTAAAGTCAGAATGCGAACAAGAGCCCCCTGACCATGCACCGTTACGATTCCCATCAACAGCCCTTGAAGCTTGTCCATTATGTGAAATACTGGACTGTACTGCTGGTTTATGCAATGCTACGTTCTCTGTTTGGTACAGCAAATAACAGAACAGAAGATTTACTTTATCTTACATCAATAGTATTCTGAAGACCCGAATAAAACCCTTCGTCCCCTCTAATTCCCCAGGCTTTAAGAATTTGTTTAGGTTTATAAAGTGGTGTGCTAAGCTGGCAAGGAAAAGAAAATAAACAACAACAATAACAAAAAAACAAGAAACAAGAAAAAATGGCAGAAGAGAATTAAGAGAGAAAGAAAAGAACAAAATAAGAGGGAACGCCGAACAAAAAGACTCAACAGAAGGGTGTGCAAATGGAGAAAATCGTATTGGAAGTATGGCTAGCGAAAGCATGTAAAGATTTTTTTGGGAAAAACATAAATTTCGCGTCGTTTTGAGTGTTCAACACTCGCCTCAGTCTTGTTTTATCAGAGAAAGGAACATAGCCAATCCTGATCTTTTGCTTTATCTAATAGATTTTGTGGATGCTAAAAATAGCCCAACCGGGAGTTCACATGGCGCGCGCGGTATTAAGAAGTTTTCCCCTCTTATTCATGCTCATTTATATTATTATTATTATTATTACGATAGAAAGATTCACTCTATTACCTGATTGTATTTGTACTCCATATATCTCAGCTCTCATACAGACAGCCCCGTGGTGCATCATGGGTAAGATACGTAGATATCTGGCAGTGATTCCTTGGTACAGAATCTGCTTGACGATCCCAGAACCATCCACGTTACCATAAAATGTCTAAAATATAAAAAAATCCAAGTATGTGAAATTCAAGGGAAAATCTTTGATTACAAATAATGCGTAATAGTACTATTACTGTTACAATAATAATAATAATAACAACAACAACAACAATAATAATAACAATGATGATAATAATAATAATAATAATAATAATAATAATAATAATAATAATAATATAATTGACCAATGCTTTGCGATTTCATTTAGGGCCCAGTCCCCAACTCGTTTTGATAAACTGGCAAATACAGTAAAATAGTTTAGAGAAAACGAGTAGCAGTGATATCGAAATTAAACAACTTGAAGTGGATTATAAATGCCGAGGAATTAGAAAATAAAACGCAAACATTTTCAAACGGATTCTCGAACTCAAGTGGACAACGTTTCTAACTTCTGAAAATGCAGAAATTTCTTGTTTTTTCCCCCTTATAAATTACAAATAAGACCAAAAAAATATGACATATACCTGAACAACAGACCCCATGTATCCTTTATAAGACAAAAAAGTTTGCCCATCTCGAGAATAACTCAATTTGAAAGTCTTGACCCATTTTTTCGCTTGGTGGTCACCCTGTGTTGCCACAGCACAAATGATGTGGGGTGTCCCTAAGTCAATCTGTAGATAAGGGTTAGTATCATTTCCCATAGTACACCACGATGGTCCATGAGTGTAGTTTATTCTGGCCTGGTCACCTGCTGTTCCTGAAGATGCTGTAATCTTGTCAGCTGGTATGACGCTGTTCTGCATGCCTACAGGAACATCTCGGCAATAAAGATCTGTGAAAGACATATAGAGTTGACGTACACAAATGAAACCCAAACCAATTTTAAAGCAATCTATCAAATACAATTTATCAGTACTAGGTCTTAGTTTTTCTCCGTCATAATTTATTGTATAGCAAATATATTAACCTAACTATTAAACTAACCTTGGTATTTATTAATTTATCTATCGCATTTCCTTCGTCGTTTGGCTGCCCTTTTTATACAGGGTTAGAATTATCTCGTCAAAGTAGTTTAGTTAAAGAAGGTTTGAAAGTTAGTTAGGCGTTCGAGCTGTGTGAATTAACGAGCACTAGTTCAACTAAACAACCTTTAAACATGTTTAAAGGTTCGGTAAGAATGGGGTATTAGACTCCATTGCCTTCAAACAGTTGTTTTAATCGAGGCATTTGGGTCAACAACACATGCAGTAAATTCATAGAAACTTACCCAAATGCTATCGGTACGACTGAAAGCATGAAATGCAACTCTAATATTAGCCTCATACGCAAATGCTCTTAGTTTATTAGGTTCGTCATGCAATGATTCTCTCAGAAACGTTGCGTGACGACGTGACGATTCTACGAACGTCTGCAAAGGAGGCTACTCTAATATCTGCTATTTATTTAAAAACTGTTATGAATAGGCTTATTGACCAATCGGTAAGCTTCTGCTCTTGGGGTAAATATGAGAATGTGAAGCTTAGTCCAGAACCTGCCCCCTCCATTCCGAGACATAAGAGATGAGAACCCAGTGCCATATGTACCAATACAAGCAGAATTATAGGACATTTTTACGTTTGTTTTTTTACCTGCTTTTGTGAATGGAAAAATAAGGCAGGCCAAGAAGATCCAGGTTTGGAAAATAGCGAAGATCAAGGCCATGTTAAACTGAAATAGGACACGACTTCTCTGTTGAATAAAGCTTGTTATTAATATTAACTTGTGTTATAGGCAAAAACACTGAAACAAAACAAAGAACTATGATCACCGTATCCTTTAAGCCCTGGCTAAACGAGGAAGCATGTTTCCAGAATCATGTTTCACTGCGCGCGCATGCTTCCTCGATGTTTCCAACTTTAGCTCCGGCGAAACATTGCTACCGAGAAGCAAAATATGTTTCAGCTGAACGGCAGAAATATTTCGTGTTTCCCCGAGGGAGCAATGTTACACTTCTTTCACAATGCTTCCTGACAGTTCCTAGCCAGCCTAGTTTTATTTTGTTTGTTAGTTTTGTTTTGTTTTGTTTTGTTTTGTTTTGTTTTGTTTTGTTTTGTTTTGTTTTGTTTTGTTTTGTTTTGTTTTGTTTTGTTTTGTTTTGTTTTGTTTTGTTTTGTTTTGTTTTGTTTTGTTTTGTTTTGTTTTGTTTTGTTTTGTTTTGTTTTGTTTTGTTTTGTTTTGTTTTGTTTTGTTTTGTTTTGTTTTGTTTTGTTTTGTTTTGTTTTGTTTTGTTTTGTTTTGTTTTGTTTTGTTTTGTTTTGTTTTGTTTTGTTTTGTTTTGTTTTGTTTTGTTTTGTTTTGTTTTGTTTTGTTTTGTTTTGTTTTGTTTTGTTTTGTTTTGTTTTGTTTTGTTTTGTTTTGTTTTGTTTTGTTTTGTTTTGTTTTGTTTTGTTTTGTTTTGTTTTGTTTTGTTTTGTTTTGTTTTGTTTTGTTTTGTTTTGTTTTGTTTTGTTTTGTTTTGTTTTGTTTTGTTTTGTTTTGTTTTGTTTTGTTTTGTTTTGTTTTGTTTTGTTTTGTTTTGTTTTGTTTTGTTTTGTTTTGTTTTGTTTTGTTTTGTTTTGTTTTGTTTTGTTTTGTTTTGTTTTGTTTTGTTTTGTTTTGTTTTGTTTTGTTTTGTTTTGTTTTGTTTTGTTTTGTTTTGTTTTGTTTTGTTTTGTTTTGTTTTGTTTTGTTTTGTTTTGTTTTGTTTTGTTTTGTTTTGTTTTGTTTTGTTTTGTTTTGTTTTGTTTTGTTTTGTTTTGTTTTGTTTTGTTTTGTTTTGTTTTGTTTTGTTTTGTTTTGTTTTGTTTTGTTTTGTTTTGTTTTGTTTTGTTTTGTTTTGTTTTGTTTTGTTTTGTTTTGTTTTGTTTTGTTTTGTTTTGTTTTGTTTTGTTTTGTTTTGTTTTGTTTTGTTTTGTTTTGTTTTGTTTTGTTTTGTTTTGTTTTGTTTTGTTTTGTTTTGTTTTGTTTTGTTTTGTTTTGTTTTGTTTTGTTTTGTTTTGTTTTGTTTTGTTTTGTTTTGTTTTGTTTTGTTTTGTTTTGTTTTGTTTTGTTTTGTTTTGTTTTGTTTTGTTTTGTTTTGTTTTGTTTTGTTTTGTTTTGTTTTGTTTTGTTTTGTTTTGTTTTGTTTTGTTTTGTTTTGTTTTGTTTTGTTTTGTTTTGTTTTGTTTTGTTTTGTTTTGTTTTGTTTTGTTTTGTTTTGTTTTGTTTTGTTTTGTTTTGTTTTGTTTTGTTTTGTTTTGTTTTGTTTTGTTTTGTTTTGTTTTGTTTTGTTTTGTTTTGTTTTGTTTTGTTTTGTTTTGTTTTGTTTTGTTTTGTTTTGTTTTGTTTTGTTTTGTTTTGTTTTGTTTTGTTTTGTTTTGTTTTGTTTTGTTTTGTTTTGTTTTGTTTTGTTTTGTTTTGTTTTGTTTTGTTTTGTTTTGTTTTGTTTTGTTTTGTTTTGTTTTGTTTTGTTTTGTTTTGTTTTGTTTTGTTTTGTTTTGTTTTGTTTTGTTTTGTTTTGTTTTGTTTTGTTTTGTTTTGTTTTGTTTTGTTTTGTTTTGTTTTGTTTTGTTTTGTTTTGTTTTGTTTTGTTTTGTTTTGTTTTGTTTTGTTTTGTTTTGTTTTGTTTTGTTTTGTTTTGTTTTGTTTTGTTTTGTTTTGTTTTGTTTTGTTTTGTTTTGTTTTGTTTTGTTTTGTTTTGTTTTGTTTTGTTTTGTTTTGTTTTGTTTTGTTTTGTTTTGTTTTGTTTTGTTTTGTTTTGTTTTGTTTTGTTTTGTTTTGTTTTGTTTTGTTTTGTTTTGTTTTGTTTTGTTTTGTTTTGTTTTGTTTTGTTTTGTTTTGTTTTGTTTTGTTTTGTTTTGTTTTGTTTTGTTTTGTTTTGTTTTGTTTTGTTTTGTTTTGTTTTGTTTTGTTTTGTTTTGTTTTGTTTTGTTTTGTTTTGTTTTGTTTTGTTTTGTTTTGTTTTGTTTTGTTTTGTTTTGTTTTGTTTTGTTTTGTTTTGTTTTGTTTTGTTTTGTTTTGTTTTGTTTTGTTTTGTTTTGTTTTGTTTTGTTTTGTTTTGTTTTGTTTTGTTTTGTTTTGTTTTGTTTTGTTTTGTTTTGTTTTGTTTTGTTTTGTTTTGTTTTGTTTTGTTTTGTTTTGTTTTGTTTTGTTTTGTTTTGTTTTGTTTTGTTTTGTTTTGTTTTGTTTTGTTTTGTTTTTGTTTTGTTTTGTTTTGTTTTGAAAAACCATAAAGTAGAAGTATTGTTGTCTCAACTTTCTATATAAATAATAATAATAATAATAATAATAATAATAATAATAATAATTTAATAATTTATATAGCGTAAATTACATGGATTATGACCAAATACGCTTTACAATAATCATGATAAAATAAGCAATAATAATAAAAAATAGATAAATAATTAATTGATTATAATTTATATTATAATGCTACATTTCATTAATTACTAGATAAGAATAATAAAGCCTTAAAAAGCTACTATATATATTAAAAAATATATATACTCATAACTAGCCATAAGCTTGCCTAAAAAGATATGTCTTAAGACGTGATTTAAATGTTTCAATACACTGGATTAAACGTAGTTCTTTCGGTAAGTTATTCCATAGTTTAGGAGCAGCAAATGCAAAGGCTGCATAAAGTTTTCTTCGAGTTTTCATTCAAATACTCGACTTAAATATATTCCGAACGGTTTGATTGACGGAAGAGAATCGACAAATTTGCAATGCCATTTGGACTGGCGCGAGTGTATAGTTATGTACATGGTGGCAAACCATATTAATTGGTGATCGAAACAACGTACCTGATGTTCAGCAGTAGTCCTTCTCGCTATATTCAGCCGACAACGCGAGATTTCTTTAGGAAAAATCCACAAATTTATATTTATCCGCAAAGCCTAGTTCACCACACGATTATTTCACTACAACTAAAGCTGACCTCTTTCATATAGCTTATATATTAAGTGCAATTACAAAGGCACAGCATATATTTAATAATATACACAGTATCCATTGAACCAATCGCAGCGAGCGGATTTTATAATTATGCAATCAGAGTGCACAGACATGCTAATGCCGACCTTCAGGTTCGACTACGAGCTCAAGAACGAGTACGAGTATGGGTTTTGAAGCGCGTGCTTTACACAGAATCGTATTCAATTTCCTATTTTTAACAATCTTAAGTTTCAATCTACGTACTCCTACGAAATTCTAGTGCCAATATTTGAGAGTTTAAAACTCGTCTCGTAAGATTAGAAAATATGAAAGACTAGTATGTTATAGGAGGAAATTGTGTGGGGGGTCTCCACCGTCTCTGCATGCGAGGAAAAATGCCGTTGGCTTAGTGTTGCTTCTTTTGTTTGTTATTGTTGTGGTCTGCTACCTAATGAAAGCTTCTTTGAATTCTGCTTACACGAGGTTGAACAGAGCAGAGAGGAAGCGATCAAGGAGGATGGAGAAACAACAGAAAAGTATAAGAAGAAAGGAGAGCCAGCACAAAAAAGGAGAGGGAAAAATCATTATTATCCATTTAATTAATATTTTATTACTGAAGTTTTTCGTTTTTGTTGTTGTTGATTGCTTTGAGAAGGGGGAAACGGATGAATGAATTAGGGAAGAGGGAGAAAATGGTATAAAAATAGGGAGAGACAATATTTAAGTTCCTGTTCATATCAAAATCACTGGTGACAAATGCCATACATCTTCCGGTGGGTTCACTTCCGGTACTAAGCTCATATGTCGAGCTCGAAAATACACGAATTTTTCCGACTCTTTTCCGCTCTCTCGTGAATTTGAGTAAACTGGCCTTTCATTTACCAATGGATCTAAGTAAAGCATTATGTTAGCTATGACTAGTAGTAATATGAAAGGGTTTAAGGCGTGTTTCGATACGTCAAATCTGTGTTTTCCGAGTACGGTTGAGGACCGATTTTACAAGGTGTTACTAGATTCTCGACTACCTAGCAGCGAATAACTGGGCCTTTACCGCCAACTTTGAAATCTTGAACGAATTATCTTTGTTTTCATATTTTACATGTCGTTTTTTGTGAGGTTTTTGGTACGTCAAATGGCTGCTAAACTACAGCATGTGGCCTTTATCCTTTGGATTTTCAACTTCTTTCTTTCCCTATCGACTTCAACAATCTCAACATCATAAAGGTTTTTGTCCTTTTTTTGCTTTCGCTTCATTCGTGTTTCTTTTTTATCACTACATTCCTCAATGTAACGTCTTGGTGGACGAGAAACACGTTGTACATGGTCCGCCATCTTATTTCCGATCAGTCATTACGGAGCATGCGCACAAGTACTGCACTAGCTAGTGTTATTGTTACCAATATCAAATGTAATGTTAATCTGTGGAATGACTTTCATATGCTCTCCGCTCTGAACAGTTTAGGATGCTTGACCTCACAACAGGAAATTAAACTACTTCCGGTATTACTGATTGTTAAACCCTGAAGCAGGCAGATTTCGTATTAAATTGTGTAGCTAGTACTTACAAACGTTTGAACGTGACATTGACATTTCTGCGTATTCTGATTTGATGATTACGAAATCCGCTCGCGTATTTTTTGCACTCATTATATAAGAGGTCAGTGAATAGTGTAGTGAAATAATCGTGCTTAGCTTCCGTCTGGAAGCAACAACGATAACTTGCCGTTTTTTCCTCGTGTTTTTGGCTGAATGGCGAGACAGACTAACTGACCTTCAAATTGTTATCAATACCAAGAAATAGTCTCTGGCCTGATCAAAGTCAGGGCAACACTATCTCACTCGACAGATCGAATTGGAATTTAGCGTGAAAACAAGCTGAGCATCAGGTTAGTTCGATTGTTGATTATATTTTAAGTAAAAATGCGCGTAAGAAGTAGGCAACTCTTTATTGTTCTGCGGCAATAGCAACTTCCCCACATAAGAATGGCTTAGTTTTCAGACTGAAAGTATAGAGTAAAGGCATTTAACCCGTGAAATAAAAATTGCTTGTTAAAGTGTAATAGTCAAATAGACACACACAACAAAAAACAATGGAATTAGGGTCTACTAATAAAGTGTATTAGTCTAATATCTATGTCACGGGTTAAGTGACTTCACTCTATCAGCTTATAGGTAACACATTTTAAAAATATAATGTGCAAAAACTCTGTTTCTTTTGTACTACAAGATCTCGTCCAATCATAAGCGTTTATAATTCGATATGTTCCCCACATAGAAATTTTGATATATTAAGGCTCAGGAAATCTTAGATGAAAAGGGAATCAGAATGACACGGGGTCTTAAATGGGCAAAACATTATGCCCAAGGTAAAGAGGTTTATTCTCTATAGACCCCTTGCAGGACAAAACAATAGGTTCCAATCCTCAAAATTCTTTTGTTTTATCCTCCAAATTGAGCAATTCTGACGTCACTTGCAAGGGGTCTATACAAGACAGACAGACTGAATGCAAAACGAAATTTAATAATCACAACTCAAGTACGTTACGTCAGTGACACAGGTCAACGGGGCGAAACCGGAAAGAAATTTGCCTGTCGCTATGAAAACTGTGAAAAGCGCCTCACCTGGCAGCAGCTGTGCAATACATGTATGACCATGTATGACCCACGCCCGGGGGGGGGGGGGGGGGGGGTTCTTCCTATAATGGACTATACGGCAAAGCTCCGCCCAGAGGAGGATGGTCACCTCTCACGTGATAATTTCATCCAATCATAGGGCTTAAATTTAGGCTCATCTCAACACAACAATAGACCTCTTTACCTTCGTATGCAAATTGCCCATTTCAGACCACATGTCATTCCCTTGAGAAATATTCTTTTGTTGAAATATTTACACATGAAAGAATCAACTCCCAAGAGTGGCATCACATGGTCTGAAATGGGCACAACAAACAACGAAGGTAAAGAGGTCTATTTCTATGTTTTGAACACTATGCCATGCAGTGTTTTGAATTTTATTGATGTAAAGAACAAATATTTTACCTAACAGACCAAGAAACTCAATTCTAGGATTATCACTTTATATGAGGAAACAATTATTAGAGGCGTAAGTGATATTTTCAAAGATATTTAAACGTCTTTCTGAGGCACATGTAACTTGATCGTGGACACTACAACTCTCAAAAGTACATGTCTTTAAAATAAAGAGAATGAATTATAGTTGTAAATTTTCTCATATATTCTTATCTAGATATAAAGAAGAGATGTTAGGCATACATTTGAAGGGGTCGGCCCCCATCGAACCCTCAATAGTTTTGGAGATACAGAGCAATGAAAACTGAGTATCTTACGTATAAGTGCATAACAAAAATTGCGTTACGTGATCTCTTCGCCTATCTAAATATTCAAACACGCATCATTTTTGGCTGCTCTTTTTTTAAGTAAAGGTCTAAAGAATATACTTACGTATCTGAACGATGTTAAGCGCAGATATTGAAGTTTACGGATTCAGGGAAGATATTTAGTCATGTCACGGCGCTGTCCAGTTTGGCGGCAGTATACAGTAACGCAATTCTACAAACATAGCTACATAAGTACAGTGACCTTTAGGAAGCTTACGGAATCGTTAAATGAAGGAATTAAGACAACCCATGAAATTCTAAGGACACTTCTTAAATTTAAAAGCACAACTACTCTCCCTAATCGCAAAAATATGGATATATTTTGAGTTGGATCACGTTTAAGCGGAGCTCTTCTCTTCACGACGGTTGGAGCTCGACTGATTAAATTTAGATTATTACCCATGATGCACTGCGAAGGAGTGACCATCCTCCTCTGTGCTCCGCCCAAAAGGGTACCTTTTTTCAGGCCGCAGGTATAAAAAAGAGGTGGGAATTTGTAAGTTTTTCTTATAAAAAGGGATAGCTTTTCTTCAAAGTTATCAGAAAAGGTACTACCTTTTCAGGCAAAAAGGTATATAAAAGGCGTACCTTTTTGCTAAAATTTGGTACTTAAAAGGGTAAGGGTTCGAGAGTCCGGGCGGAGCATCCCCGTATGAAACGACCCGAAGTACCCCCCCCCCCCCCCTCCCTAGGACCCATGGAGCACAGCCCTAACCAGTTTGAATTAGTATTATATATTAGGATTAGTTTGTTATGTTTCAGTGTTTTAACCGAAACATTAATATTCAACAAAGAAGCTTGTTCGTTATTCCAGTTTACCATGGCTTTCGCTATTCCCTATACCTGGATCGTCATGGCATGCTTTATGTTCCCATTCACGAAAGCAGGTAAATTTTACAAGAGCTAAAAATTCCCAACCAGTTTCTTTCTTTCTTTCTTTCTTTCTTTCTTTCTTTCTTTCTTTCTTTCTTTCTTTCTTTCTTTCTTTCTTTCTTTCTTTCTATTTTTTATTGTATAAGTCTGGCGGGTTCATTCGTCTTGAATTGCTTTTGCAATGATAGCTCAACCAGAACATCGAAAGTGGCTATTCACTGCAGCCATCCTAAACTTAGATTATGCAGGCCTGAGGTTAATTGTCAGGGCTCGATTGATGACATCTGCTTTTATCTGGCTTTCACAGATCTTTATTGCCGAGGTGTTCCTGTCGGCATGCAGAACAGCGTCATACCAGCTGACAAGATTACAGCATCTTCAGGAACAGCAGGCGACCAGGCCAGACTAAAATACACTAATGGAACATCCTGGTGTGCTATGGGAAATGATACTAACCCTTATCTACAGATTGACTTAGGGACACCCCACATCATTTGTGCTGTGTCAACACAGGGTGACCACCAGGCAGAACAATGGGTCAGGACTTTCAAGTTGAGTTATTCGTTAGATGGGCAAGTTTTCTTGTCTTATAAAGGATACATCGGGTCTGCGTTTCAGGTATGTTAATTTGTCAAATTCATTATCAAATAATATGGAGAAAACAAGAAATTTCAAGAAGTTCAGAAATCCGTCATTTAGTTTGCATAATTTAATTTTGTTTCCTTTTAATTTCGTCATTTAGAACCGTTTTTCGATCAATTCCTCAGATCAGTGTTTAGAATCCATTTAAAAAAAAAAGTTTTTGAATAGCACTAGGTACGCTGAAATTGTCATATCAATCATCCCCCCTTCTATTAAGAAAGTTTTTGGTTCTGGGCAAAATACACATTAACTGATCTTCAGTAAATATCATGCTTCCTTCAATCAAGCTGAGTATTATATTCATAATCTTTTTTTAAAATATATTTTAGACATTTTATGGTAACGTGGATGGTTCCGGGATCGTTAAACAGATTCTGTACCAAGGAATCACTGCCAGATATCTACGTATCCTACCCATGATGCACCACGGGGCTGTTTGTATGAGAGCTGAGATATATGGAGTACAAATACAATCAGGTAATAGTTAGAATAGGCATGCATAAATCTCTATTAGCGAAATTCCGAGGAACGCCGAACTTCCCCGGGCCATTTGTATACCCATACGTTGAGTCTTTTTGTTCAACCGTTTCCGCAATTTTGTTATTTTCTTTCTTTCTTTTTTCTTTCTGTCTGTCTTTCTTTCTTTCTTTCTTTCTTGCTTTCTTTCTTTCTTGCTTTCTTTCTTCCTTTCTTCCTTTCTTCCTATTTTTCTTTCTTTCTTTCTCTCTCTCTTTCTTTCTTTCTTTCTTTCTTGCGTACAGAGTAGTTCCTTTTGCGCACTTGTATCCATACCCATGTGTCTTCTCTTGTACAACCATTAAACAAAGAAATGATAATTTAGAAATTTGCAAATGGGAAACATTCCGCCCGTGGAAAAGATGTGTATTGATGTAAGGTATTGATAGTTCGGGGTCCCTCTTCATGTACCGCAAACCATGCCTATTGTTTATTATTTTGCTTCATTCTATTCAATAATTAGGAATCTTTTCTTGTTTCTCTTGAATTATCAATTACTTAAAGGGGCACTTGGATGAAAATCGATGAAAATTGGAAATGCCTTGAAACTTGGTTAAACTTATCTATATGGCCCCAATAGTAGCCAAGCAACATACTTGAACTATTCGGACTTTCAAAAAATGGGGCGTTTTCATCCAAGTGCCCCTTTAAACTGTGATCTTACCCGCAGACTTTACCGAACTTTCTGTTTTTTTAATTTGTTTTACCAAATAGAGAACATAGCATTACATAAACCAACAGTCCAATCTAGTTCTAGACATAATGGACAAGCTTCAAAGGCGGTTGATGGGAATCGTAACGGTGCATGGTCAGCGGGTACTTGTACACATTCTGACTATGGCGGACATGACATGGAATGGTGGCGAGTTGATCTTGGCGCTGGAATACTAGTATCTGAAGTGTCTGTTTTCACAAGAACTCATCCAAGATGGGGGCTTCGTTTGTGGGATAGTCTGTTTGAAGTAAGAATTGGTAAGAGGTCGCTGTATATACTCAGTTACATTGTATAATAAACAGCCCTTTTCAAAAAATAGGTTGGTGAAGGTTTTGTTGCATGTTACATACCTAGCCCGAAATGTATTGTGAAATGTATTGCGAAGGAGACTAATGCAAATGATGCCAACACAAAAGAAAATAGACCAAAAACACGTGCTGAAAAAGTTTGGAGTATATATTGTTGTGCTCTTTTGCCCATAGTTCATTTCGGGCTTGTATGCAACACCAAACAAAGTTATCACATCAGATGCATTTCAGTCAAGAATTGAGCCCGCGACCCCAGCCTTGAACTAGACAGCGGTGTGATACAGCGCCGTAGCAGTGCATGCGCATGTCACCAACATGTCACTTATGCCACCATTTATATATCCTCTTTAGGTTACAGCACTTCGAGCCCTGTGTCTAATCCAAGATGTGGCGTTCAGTATGGAATACTGCCAGCAACAGGGAGTATTACTATAGTGTGCGAGCCACCCATGTATGGACGATATCTTACTTTAAGGCAACTGGAACTTAATGGTGTGGCTTCATTTTGTGAAGTAGAGGTCTATGCCAAAGGTAACGACCAAACAAAAGTACCCTTTGCAGCTTCATAATTATGTTTATTCACTCATTATTTGGTCATTCATTATTATATGTTCTTTTTTAAAAGCCTAGTTCGTAATCTTCGAAGCCTTTTTGGAGTCGATATGAAAATAATTTATGAGACTTTTCGCTACCAATATTCTGAAAATAATGATGAATTATCCAAAAGACAAGCCAGATTCCAATTCGATCTATGAGTTAGCCATGCTCTGACTTTGATCATCCCAGAGGTTGTTTCAGGGGTTCAATCTGTGAGTTAGCCATGTCCTGACTTGGATCAGCCCAGAGGTTGTTTCAGGGGTTCAATCTGTGAGTTAGCCATGCCCTGACTTGGATCAGCCCAGAGGTTGTTTCAGGGGTTCAATCTGTGAGTTAGCTGTGCCCTGACTTGGATCAGCCCAGAGGTTGTTTCAGGGTTCGATGAGAAACAATTGAAGGTTTTGAAGAGTGTTGTTAATTAGCAACGCATACGGGAGGCAGCTTCTGCTTCTAGTGGGGACCAACTTTCCTAGCTAGTCCTCATTACGAGCATTTTTCTATTTTTCATCTTTCTTTTTGTTTTGTTTTAGCCTCTAGTCGCCTTAAAATAGCTTCCTCTACCAAAATACAAAATACCATATGGACAGCAAGCTCTACCCATAGCAACATAAGATCTGTAGATGCAGCCAGGCTCCTTGGCAACAGTTCATGGAGACCACGTGACGATGATCCCAACCCATGGTTGCAAATAGACCTTGGAAAGATTTACTACGTGTGTGCTGTGGCTACACAAGGTGACCCGAGCAGTGACGAGAGGACAAAACTATACAAATTGAAATGGACTTTGGATGGTGTTACGTGGGACTTTGTAAGGAACGAAACTTCAAACACCGTTATGGTACGTAACCTGCGCAGCCTCTTTCTTTTCTTGACAGTAGGTTTAAATAAATATACGGCCAGGTTTTCAAAACTAGACCCACATGCATGTGATGTATTCGAAATAAGGCAGATTGAATTGTCCCATAACTTTTTTAAGTTGTGTGCGATACAACGTAGATTTACATAGTTGTTTTTTATTCTGGATACAGAAATATATTTCAGAAAGATTGCGATCGCTGCGTAGGTGGATTACGTAAGCAACTGTGATCAGTTTACTTATTAAATACAGAACAGTTCTTGACCAATCAAAGCACCCGTACTATCTAAGCTACATAACTAAACATATCACAGAATCTTGCATCATTGCAAACTACACATTTATCCTAATCCAAAATTTAGTGTGAAAATTTGATCAATCTAAGGTAGAACTATAATTATTTACCAGCTTAAGATCAGAAGTGTGAAGATCGTAGTGATCGTAGAAGATCGAAGTGTGGATTGAGCCACCTTAAATTTCGGTGCCGTTAATACATTGCTTTGCTAATGCTATGTAAATTTTCTCTCGTACAAGTTTACTCAGAAGGCAAAATATCAGACTTTTTTGGAATTAATGAAAAAAAATGTGGCCCTGAAACACCTGAGTAAACTGGAACGAGAGAAAAATTGCATTAGCAAAGTAGTGTATTAAACGTTTCTTTGATCTAATTTTGAGTGATGCCGAATATTTTGACCAATCAGAGAGCATCCGCGTGATTTTACTGACTTTATTTCTCATTTAAAGATATACACAGGAAACAGAGATCGCTCAAGCATAGTCAAGCATATTTTCTCGATTTCTGATAGAGGGCCTATCTTGACAAGAATGCTACGAGTCTATCCGACTGACAACAACATCGACGTGGCATTAAGAGTAGAGGTATATGGACTTCCTTCTGGTAAGTAAATTGGTGTATAGAGTTTTTGGTATTATCACGTGACGGCAGCCATGTTGGATGACAGCAAAAATACAATTGTTTTGATTTACATTAGAAAGAATACGATTCCCCGGAAAAAGATTGAAACAATTTCATAAACTGATTGTACATTGCAATGCTCGAAACTAAAGTCAAACATCGAACTTCACATGAGCCTAACCTAATGACATCAAAGAAGGCCGCCTTATTGTCCATTATTTTCAATGCGTACGGCTCATGTGAAGTTTGATGTTTGACATTAGTTTGACTGAGTTTATTACAACAATCCACCCCAGCTAGTTGACCTTCAGAACAAACTCAAGGTCAACCAATCAGAATTGAGGATCGTATTTTGATTAGCATTTCCCATTATTCTGCCAAGAGAATTTATGAAATACGAGTTCTTCCTTCTTTAGATTAATCGTAAACGCTAGTCGAATTCATGGCGGAATTTTATTTCGATCAACAAGAAAAGTCTACATGTATACTCGGAAAATGCTTGAAAATGCTAACCAAAAATAGTGACCCATAATTCCTTTCGGGGAAGGCGATCAACTGTTCAGCTGGCCCGCTCCATGTATTTTTGATTTAACTATACGCATTACTGCGTTCACTCGGTAGACATAGATTGGAAGATATAGATTTTCCTTAACGACACCTTGAGTAAGGAAATTTTTACAAATAGTTAATTCGCCTCGCTCGGAGAATATTTTGGGATGTGAGCTTTCATTCTTATCTCATCAGCACAGAGCACATGTATCTTACAGCCCAGAGGGACCACGACAGCAACAACAACAAACAATTTTCACCTCACAGGAAACCTGAGTATCTATTTGTTTTTCTCCAGTAGTTCAGTATTAATAAAATGTTTTCTTTGTTTTTAGCTTCTAAAATGGACATCACGATAACAAGTATCCACGCTTCTTCTTCACAAAGTATAGTCTTAACTTGGGATGTGAGTACATTTTGGGACACTCTGGAATATTTTCACTCTCGGCCCCAGAATCCTTCCTCTGTTACTGCGCATGCTCGATTTAATGCCAAAGTTGTTGTTGTTTTTCTTATAATCATTATATTATTATTATTTTATTATTATTATTTTTTTATTAATCATTATCATCATTATCATCATTATCATTATCATCGTCATCTTTATCATTATCATCATCATTATCATAATTATTATTATTATTATTATTATTATATTGATATTATTTTCATTATCATCATTATAATTATTATAATTACTATTATTATTATTATTAACACATTCTAGGGAATCTTTGCTGGTCTGAAGAGCAAAGTAAAATTCCTCAAAGTGAAGCTGCAGTCAGCAAAGGGAGAAAGACTGACAAGAATATGCGAGTTATTTAATGGAACGGTCACCATAGATTCTTTACAGAAGTGGACTGTTTATAAAGTGACAGTTACACCCTCCACTCTTACTACAACTGGTCCTCAAAGTCCTTCAAAAACTGTCCAAACACTTGAAGATGGTAAGAGTTTTCAACAGTAGACCTCTAACTTGGGCGTAATATTTCTTCACTTCAGACCACGTGTCATTCCTTAGAGTATCACTTTTTAACGGTTGCGCATTAAAAGACACATAAATATATGGATAGACTCAAACAGTACTTTATCTTTCTTTCTGTGAAGGGCGTAAGGGACGTCTCGGGTGGGCAACAAGGCAGTGAACGAATTTTATCCCTTTTTGAAATTTTTCAAAATATATAGAAAAATACCGAAGTTTAAAAGCTTAAGAACTCTGACAAATATTTCTCTCCAGCTCCAAGTGGATCTCCTATGAATTTCATTGTAAAGATGATCAACTCAACAAGTATCAACGTGTCATGGGAATTACCAACACCTGAATCTAGAAACGGTATGATCCGAGGTTTTAAGATATTCTATCGGAACATAAGAGACCCAGGTCCTGCCAAAGTACTGGACGTTAAAGACAACACTACACGTGGCTGTATATTGACATTAGAAGGGGTTGGACAGTTGTTGTCATATTCATTCAGTATACTGGCATATACTGTTAGTAATGGACCGAAGAGTACCGTTGTCATAACAACAATGGACCCGGAGAAAGGTAACACGATGTACGGTATGATTGTTGCATGATGTTTGAACTAGACCAATTCACGGCTTTCGGCGGCAAAATATATAGAAATCTAGATCTCTTTGACTTCTAGTAAATCCGCTCAATTTTTCGCAGGGGGAACATCCACCCAGAGCAAACAGAGTGGGTCTTCAAGATCGGTATCTACAGGTACGTCAGTCTCAAATCTGTTTATCTACCCTTACGTATTCTCAATGTTCAAGCAAATATATGCCACTACAAGTACACTCCACTACAACATGACTAATCCCTTACTGTATTGTAGGTACAGTACCGATAGCTATTCTATGTGTTATTGCCGTATTCCTGGTATTCCTGGTCATTCTATTGTCATACCCCCCTCCACTACAACATGACCAATCCCTTACTGTATTGTAGGTACAGTACCGATAGCTATTCTATGTGTTATTGCCGTATTCCTGGTATTCCTGGTCATTCTATTGTCATACCCCCCATCCACTACACCATGACCAATCCCTTACTGTATTATAGGTACGGTACCAATAGCCATTCTATGTGTTATTGTCGTATTGATGATATTACTGGTCACTGTCATTGGATGGAAATTGTGGAAGATGCGCCGCACCTCAAAAGGTGAGTTACTTGAGGAAGGTAAATTTATTTAAAGTTTTGAATTTGTTTCTATTCTTTCTTTCTTTCTTTTTTCTTTTTAGAATTGCGATCTAGACCCCTGTATACTACTATTATTTTCCGTAACTATATTTTTTAAATTTTCTAATAAAAAAGGAATTGTATTTTATGAATGTCCATGCTGTTTATACGATATATTTTTTGAAAAAATATGTATATGATCGTGCCTGAAATTCTCAGAATTTCTCAGAATATTTTCTGAGTCCATTTCAGTATGGTACGATCTATACATATTTCTCATTCTATCATACACATGTCATGTTTATCATATATTTCCTTAGACATTTCAGTGACTATACAGTACGTTTGTCACAATATACCCTTACTAACAACCTTACTCGCCATTAGAGTCTCCTGTAGCTCAGTGGCAGAGCATCCGACTAGCATACGGAGGGTCGTGGGTTCGATTCCCATCTGGGGCTCTGAGTCCATTTCAGTATGGTACGATCATATACATATTTTCTGATTCTATCATCATATGCATATCATGTTTATCAGATATTTATTTTTATTTTAATTTGCAGGTAGTGGATCGTTCATCAAGCCGAGGTATGACTATTGTTTTATTTTACTAGAGATCATTTCCTGCCTCGTGCAGAGTTCATCAGCTGAATCGCAATTCAAATTTTCTAGAGAATTCTTTCTGGCTGACAGCACATGGTGGTCAGTGTTTGACCAGCATTTGGAGCAGATAATGAGATTCAAAGACTGATTGAAACCCTGCAATATCGTATACATTCATGTAGAAAGTTTGTTGGTGTTAGGCCTACCCATTTCTTGAGTACCATTACTTTCTTTATTGGTGATCCAATTAAAAAGGTACTATGGAGGGGAGGCCTTAAGGGGATCCCAACTTTTCTTTTGGAATATTACCACATAGTACCATATAATCTTGAAAGAGTGATTCAACTACAGGGGAGCGCTTATACAAAGGATATTATTCTCAATTTGAATGTAGTGGATAAATATAATAGTGCAATAATGCGACTGTAAAGGATTCTGTTCTTCTAGTTTTCGTTTTTTTATGACAATTGCCTGTTTGTTTGGATCGGCAGGTCTATGAAAGTTCTACAGAAAGAAGTTCCAGATTACGAGCTATTCGTAAGTGTGCTTCCATTACGATAATAACGACAATAATGCCATTGGTGTTACATCATCATCGTCATCATCACCATCATCCTCATCATCCTCATCCTCATCATCATCATCATCGTCATCATGATCATTATCATCATCATCATCATCACCCTCATCATCATCATCATCATCGTCATCATCACCATCATCATCATCATCACATCACCATCACTATCATCATCATCATCATCACCATGATCATGATCATGATCATCATCATCATTATCATCATCATCATCAACAATCGCACCGATAAAAAGAATTACCAAAATCAATTATAATAACTTTACAACGATGGCAACAGCAACAACGGCATTAACAGGTTAAAAACCACAAATCTCTTTGATATCATGTATTTATTATCCTTAATGGTGCCAATATACTTAATCAGCTAACGCCTTGCTATGTACGTTTCCACCCAATTCAAAATCTCTGGGAATAAGAACTTTTACCCGAACAATTTTCCACGTCATATCAAAATACAATAGACAAAGAATCTTATTCCCAGAGGTTTTGAATTGGGTGGAAAAGTACATAGCAACGCGTTAGCCGATTAGGTCTATTTCAAATCTCAGTTCAGGCGAAATCATGTAATAGTCAGTTGATTCAGCGATTTAAGGTTAACAATTCTGTTTTCCTTTATGCAGTATAATGAAGATCTCACGTCCAATCAGTATCAAGCCAGTGATAGAGGTCAATGATGTTTTGCTCCAAACCTCAGACTATAGCCTTGCTTTTCCTGCGCATGAAGTTCGAGTACGTGTTTGTCGAACTATGACATTAGAAGTAGTAGATAGAAGTACTTAGTTGAAGGAAGGGAGGAAGGGAGGAAGAAATGAAGGAAGGATGCATATGGATGGATAGTAGACCCTTTGGCAAAATGGCGACCGCAAATTCAAATGCCTGAGTTAAAATTAAACTGAGTGAAAACCCAATACAAGCACTAGAAAGAGCACCTTTACTTTAATAAACTTACAAAGATTCATTTTTCTGGGTGTTATATTGGCTGAGAAAACTATTTTTGAAAAGTCAGTCAATTGCGTGACTGTAGTGCTATCCTGAGCCTTTCGTTGTTGCGAGAAATAGATTTAATTCATTTTTCTTTGCAGTGCTATCGAATTTTTTTGGATTTTTATTTGTTTGTTTTTGCTTTACTTGTTTTATAAATGCTTTGTTTTCCTTCATTTTGTCTTGCTTAAGTAAATAGCTGACTCGTTAGCAACAGGGACTTCCCATCAATACACATAAATTTGCCCATCAAGCATGGAGTGTAGTGAAGGGTAAAGCAAGAAGTGTTTCTCAAAGGCTGAGAGTTCGTTAACATTGAATTTTGGGTGGAGCTAATGCTCCATAAAGAAGCTTTTAAGCTTTTTAAACTTTTAAGCTTTTAAGAATTAAAATTCTTCTTTACTTTGTTTTATTCTAGGGATTATGCATGATAATGACAGCTGTCTAAGTATTGACGCTTATTCAGGCTCAGTGTTTTCAATATTCAGTCAATCAATCAATGGTAAGCCTGCTTGCACCCCCACTTAAACTCTGGTTAAGAGTTTAGTCGGGCTGCATGCACGCAAGCTATATGAATGGTTGGATGAGTGGCAAACAGTAAACATTTTCTCGATTGAATATCTTTCCTTTCGGTTTGTATTTTCCTGTTAGTCTCACATCTAAGAAAATCTTAAAAGGGTTTCTCAAAGGACGTTCAATAAACTGCAATCTAGCCTAGAATGGTCTCTTATTAGCATTTATTACTACTATTTATTACTATTTGGTGATATTGAAGTAATTAACATGTTATTTGCTTTTGGTAAAACGTGTTACGGATTGCTTTTTCCTCTTGTTCTCGTTCTTTCAGCCAACGATCACATTGGCTCTCCTTTGTACACTAAGTCCTTAAATACGTAAAATTTTAAGTTTTTAACGTCGAGGAAAAAGATGCATGCTGGCGATTCATACTCATAGTCTTTAGGGACATAGAATTTGAAATCTGAGAAGTGCATTACGACATTCTCTACAAAGGCATCAATCTTTGGAGATATTTTCTTCAAGTGCTCCTTTGTAATTATTCCCTCTTCGATAGCGAAACGAAAACTTTTCGTAACTCTATCCTTGACATCCTTTTTTGACGTAATTGTGGAATCTTCTTCTAGCTTGTTGGCAGAAATGACGTTGTATTCTTCGATGTACTTCGGTGGTTCTGTTTGGGGACGTTCCTCTACCTTATTGCCTCCGATTAGTGATTCATCTATCGAGTGATCTGAAATTAGCTTACGGACTTCAAGTTGGTATAGGAAATCGTCTACCACTTTTATCTCGTACACGCGTACGTCAGTAAACACTATTTTGTTAGTAACCACGTCGATGTAACCCACCATCCCTTCGACGCCATTGACGAGCAATAGCAATACAGCGATCTTCAAAGCCAACATTTTGGTGTCTTTAGGTACTGGAGTTTGTAGCTAATGGAAGTTGAAGTCTTCACGAGACCTCAAAGTGAATAATAAAAGACTTGTTAATAATGTATAGCCGTAGTGTATTAAAAGCAGAAGTCTTTTGTTCGTTGTTTTGTTTTGGTATTGGAGTCTATCCAGTAGTGTGCATTTCTTTCTGGCTCATTAGCAACCATGCAGCATTTTCCATCAACACGTCACGGAGTGATGATTCCATTAAACCTTTTTGCTTTATCACTATTTTCGACTTCGTGCGCTTCAAGAACAATAGGTGCATCAAAGATTGTACGGAATTTGGACATCTTTAAAATTTGAACAAATGATGCTTGTATTTCATTGTTGTTGAACAATAGTTGTAGTCAAGTCATAATTTCAGCATACGTAAGTGTCGTGCATTGGTATGGCCCGACTCGTTGTTAATCACAACAATGAAATACAATCATCTTTTGTTCAAATTCTAAAGATGTTCAAATTCCGTACAATCTTGGATCTCACCTATTGTTTTTAAAGTGCACGAAGTCGAAAATAGTATGTGATAGAGCAAAAAGGTCTATTTGCAATAGACCCCATGCAGCACGTCGGAATGCAGCTAATATTATTGCGTCTTTTTGTTTTACCCTCCAAATTGAGCTGCATTCCGAAGTGCTGCTTATTGAGGTGACAGCAGTAAGTTTTTGCCCGTTCCAAATGACCAGTCTTCGAGTAGTTTTTGTTCGTGAAAGTCAAGGCCAAATACACGTTTATATTGACTGTTAGATGTATAAGTCTTTTTATGATTTTGCTGTACATAGGTTCAAAGAATTTATTTTATTTAGTTACTTCTACGTTGAGAATTCTAACAACAATTGTTATCCAAGCTTAAAACCGTTGACCCATCATCAGGGGAAGAGAAAAGAATTCGGTAAAAAAAAGTATTTTGTTTGTTTGTTTTGCTGTTTCCAAGGAACGATCCCTCGCTGCTGTTATATGTAGGTTATGTATTCCTGCTTAGCACTTCAGTGTACTTTCACGGTACGGAATTGCTGGGTTTCACTTGACGTCATTTCCTGTCTCGTGCGGAATGTTCATCAGTTGAATCACAAGTTTTCAATAGAATTCTTTCTGACTGACAGCACATGGTGGTCAGTGTTTGTCCACCATTTGGAGCAGGTAATGGTTCAAAGACTTTTATCAGCTGATTGAAACCCAGCAATAGACCTTGCCCATATTCCCTTGAATGACCATGAAACAATATGGCTCCAAGTCGAGATTGGCTTCGATGTGTTCATACATTAACTGTCTTTCTTCAAGTCCAGTTAACCTCGACTTGGAGCCATTGTTTCAGTTCCTATGATCGATGAAATGATTATATTGCATCTGAAAACGAAAGGAATAGCAATAAGTGGCTGTCACTTCTCATATGAAGAGACTTCTTTATTGGCTGATTTACAGGCTTTAAACAAATCGTAAAAATAAGAAAGAATGTATGAATTTGGGGGGACGCTGTCCTTAAACCCCATACATACATTCTCTCTTATTTTTGCGACTTTCAAAAGCTTGCCACTCAGTAAGTTCTCATCCAGACATGATCAAACTCGGTAATTTTCCAGTTTTGCATTCCATGTATACCGCTGGTTTTGATGACCACAGACTCATCCGTAAATTTTTAGCCTCGTTTCTAACTCCGGCAGCTATTCACACATACCACACATGCATTTAATGTATTCGCATACTTCTATGCATGAACGTTTTGATGCCAAACGAGCTTTTACACGCCTCATTTGGTAAAACCAGAAAGCTTCGCATCGAAAAGCCCGTGCATGGAAGTATGTGAATACATTAAATGTGCTGTATGTGTGAATAGCTGACCTAGAAGCAAGGCTAAAAACTTACAGCTGAGTCTGTAGTCAAGATACACAGCGGTATTTACCGAATAAGAAAAGGGACTATAGACCCCTTGCACGTGACGTCAGAGCAGCTCAATTTGGATGGCAAATCAACAGAATTTCAATCTCCTGAGGATTGGAACCTATTTTTTTTGCCCTCCAAATTGAACTGCATTCCGACGTGTTGCAAGGGGTATATAGTACTAATATTGGTTAATCTTTTTTGTTATGAGGATGAATTCTTAATTAGATTAATATTTGCAATAGGCCTAAGTCCCTTCCCCAACCTCGGAACGGCTCATCGTTGTATCTTCACAGTTATTTACCCCGAGTAAGTTACGATACACGGAGAACGTCAACAAAGGTTTTTCGTTTTGCTTCTTGTGGTTTAGTAACGGTATAGAAAGTGAATAGTGGCTAGTGTTAGATATAGGACCAAAGGAACCACAAACCAAAGAAATTGCAAACACAATAGATGTTGAAGTACCAAAGTTGTTCCTTTAGTAACGTGTTCGGTATGAGCCTGCCCAGTTTAAAGTTTAAGAATCGTTTTCAGTACGCATGTCATTTTATCCCGAATTTCTCACCTTATTTTGTTTAAACCTTCTTTTGTTTATTTAAAATTAAAACAAAAGAAGGTTTAAACAAAAGAAGGTGAGAAATTCGGGATAAAATCGCATGCGCACTGAAAACGATTCTTAAACTTTGAACTGGCTTATAGAAAGTGAATAGTGGCTAGTGTTAGATATAGAACCAAAGAAACCTCAAACCCAAGAAATTGCAATCACAATAGATGTTGAAGTAGCAAAATACACTTAAATGTGTTTTGGCAAGAAAGTAAAAAAATAAACTGAACACGAGAAGAAATCACAGTTCAAAAGTTTAAGATGTCATGCCTTTGTCATGCTTGAAATGGCTTCGTTAATATTTCTTGGATAAATTCAAGACAGAAGTTGACCATGTCGTATGCTAATTAAGACCCCGGCCAAACCATTAGCTGAGATAGTGCGCGAGTTTCCTTGTATTTTTTTCTTCATAATATATTATTGGCTTTATGTTCAGGATTTTGATTAACGACTTTATTTTAACATGGAGGTTTCCAAACCTTTTTCTTTACGGTTCAGCTAATGATCCAACTAAACACTGATCCAAGAATAGAAAACCACAGTTAAGCTGAAAATGCGGGAATGCTGTTTACAGGGAGTTTCCTATCTTTAACCAAGCTAAATTTGATCAGCTACAATCGAAACTAAAGAGATGAAATAGCATTTGATTCGTGTGATGATGGATGACTCGTTAGGCATGGACATTGCTTGGCGTACTGCCTTTATAATATCTATATACTTGTATCTTTCTAGTATGTATTGCTCGGGTAAGTATATATGTTGTTCGTTCTTAACGCTTTCTTTAGTGTAAAAATGAAAACTCTTGATCAACTTTTCGGTGGTCAAATCTCGGATGCGAGGCTAACATGAAACACAAAAGAAATCACACTTTGGAATCACACGATGTAATTTGTGACATTTCTTTTGTGTTCCATGCTAGCCTCGCATTCAAGATAATTTTGAGAAGGGTACATTCTAAGGTGCACTCTAAATTCTTGGGGTCCACATTACTCAAGACATTACTCAAAACCTCTTGAGATATGAATAACAATGAAACAGCCGACATTGGTTGATCTAACAAGAGAAGCTAATGAGGATGCTTTGTTATCGTCAACAAGCATGACGGCTATGACATAACATGCACCCCAAGAATTGCTATGTTTAATCTCTGTTTATGTGTTGCTGGAGTTACTGACTGTCCGCTACCGAGAGATGTGTTACCATGTGTTCCCCGAGCGACACATGAGTGCCCAACCCTAGTTCATTCAAAACAAATCAAGTTTCAATTTGGGTACGCTTATTATTCACGGGTCAAAGTGAAATTTAGCATGTTAGGCTTTGAAGGGGGAGGAATAACCAACTCTATAATTTGAATATCGTTTCTCAGCCCAGAATTGTCGTGAGATCTCTATTGGCATGCAGAACAGCGTCATGCCAGCTGACAAGATTACAGCATCTTCAGGAACAGCAGGCGACCAGGCCAGACTAAACTACAATAAAGGACCATCGTGGTGTGCTATGGGAAATGATGCTAACCCTTATCTACAGATTGAGTTAGGGACACCCCACATCATCTGTGCTGTGTCAACACAGGGTGACCGACGAGGGGAAAAGTGGGTCAAGGCTTTCCAGGTTAATTCTTCTGATGATGGGAATACTTACAATTTATACATGGAGAACGGGAATACACAACAGGTAACACGATGCATTATATAACATTGCAAAAAATTCCAGCCATGAGGTCCACCAGTTCTTTTGTTCAGCGATATTCTCTCTGATTTGTTTGCAAGTTTGCAAGAATTCCAGGGAAATTACATAAAATAATGATAGAATTGTTTTGGAACATTTGCAGTTATTTTATGGTAGCATGGACAATTCCGGGATCGTTAAGCAGATTCTGTACCAAGGAATCATTGCCAGATATCTACGTATCTTACCCATGATGCACCACGGGGCTGTCTGTATGAGAGCTGAGATATATGGAGTACAAATACAATCAGGTAATAGAGAGATACTATATGGTTTATAGTTTTCATGATTCCATTTTTGTGCTATACACAAGGACAGTGCCTGCCGATCAAAAGCAAACTAATTGTTTTAGAGGCATTGAATTTTTGAAAATTAAAGTGTGTGACGAGCGTGACATAGCTTACGAAACAGCGTGACAGACCATATTTTTGGTGTGTATGCATTTCAAGCATGCAGCTTCCTGTAAGCAAAAAAAACAAAACAAAAAAAACAACATAGAAAACCTGCATTTTTTACCTCACAAGCGCCAGAAAAACTATTCTATTTAAAGTAACGTCACTCTAACTTTATAGGAGAAAGGAATCCCTGGAACATTTGGTACGTAAAATGATTTTTTAGATTGAAAGTCAAAAGCGAACGACTTTCTGCTCATGGCCAAAGTTTTTAGTCTGAAGGCAAATTTAAGAACAAGCACATTGTTCGAATTCCTTTAATTCTAATATAGGCAAATTCTGAATGTATTATATGTCTATTACGTTATTTGATTCAACTTTCGTGTGTTAAATATAAGAATTGAGGTTGAGGAAATTTGAAGAATTGAGGATGGAAGTATAATCCTTTATATCTTAAAACAACGCAACACTGAATTTAGAAATATCTTCATCATTTAATGATTTACCTCACGTAGAATCAATATTGAAAGTACTGAATCAGGGGTTATTGGCATTTAAATCTTATTATATTGATAATGGAAGGGATATTAGATGAATGATGGTGATTATAGTGGTAGTAGTAACGAATGATCAGTTGATGATGATGATGATGATGATGATGATGGTGATGATGATGATGATGATGGCGATGATGATGATGGTGATGATGATGGTGATGATGATGGTGATGATGATGATGATGATTGCCAGTGGTGATAATTTATGGCGATGATGATGATTGTGATGATGATGATGATGATGATGATGATGATGATGATGGTGATGATGATGATGATGATGGCGATGATGATGATGGTGATGATGATGGTGATGATGATGGTGATGATGATGATGATGATTGCCAGTGGTGATAATTTATGAAGATGATGATGATGATTGTGATGATGATGATGATGATGATGATGATGGTGATGGTGATGGTGGTGGCCATATGCATTCTTACCTAAGTTCAAAAAGTTTACCTAGTTAGTAGGTAAGTTTTTTGAACATGTTCAAAATTCTTACTTAGACATAGTAAACATTTTGAACAGGTTCAAAAAGTTTACCTATTCTTAAGTAACTTTTTTGAACATAGTAAATTTTTTGAACATGTTCAAAATTTATACTCTTTTGTTTTCCTCTCATATTTCCGGAAATTGTAGATGGTGTGCTTTGCCTTTGCAAAATAGTATATCCCAACTCTAGGCCCTTCACCCTTGTGTATTTCTATAGTCGAATTAACGTATTTATAACTTTTTAACAGCACCTTCGTAAGATCTTGAGTTATCTGGTAGATAATCTTTGGAGGTTTTATTTATTTTTTAATGCAAAGTCACAGATGTAAAGACGAATTAATTCAATATTTGTTGCCATCCGCTGTTATTTTCTTGGTTGTAAATTTTTCTTAACTTTTCGACGCTGAATGACTTTCAAAAACCTCTAGTATTGTGGATTTCCTAAGCATGTACTCCAGCTCCCTGTCATCTCTGAATGCCTTTTGTAAATCTTCGCTGTCCTATTTATTCCATTTCATTTCATTTTCGTCGGAAACGAGCTAACTCAGTCTGTTGCTTTTTTCTTGTTTTTTTTTTTGAAGCCATTCGTAAACCAGGCTTCATGGATATATCGATCTATTCTGCTGTCTCAGTGGTAGATGTGGCTAACTTTCTTTCGTAACTGAAACACTCGGCTTCTTTTTTCTTCAACAGAGTATGCTTACTGAAAGTCTTAGACATGTTGCTGATGTCTTTAACATGACATGTACCGCGATTTAAAAAAAAGATAAGCTCTTCATTGTATCTATTTTTTTAACGAAAATTTTATTTCAGGATAAAATTAAGCTGATGCTCTAAAAGCTGCATTTCACCAAGTTTTTGTGTCTTAGGATCTTCTGTTGTCTCTACTTAACAATTAGAAGACGAACTCGACATTTCTATCGGCTGATAGTTGACGAGGGGCTCCGGCCCCGAGTCAACTATCAAAGCCGATAGAAATCGAGAGTGAGTCTTCTAATTGTTTTAGTAAAAATCTCAACTAAACTATACTATACTAAACTAAACTAAACTTCACAAAAGCGCGAAGGAAAAGCCGCCATTTTTTCAAAAACATTCCGGCTTTCTCTACCCACTATCTATCGGCTGATAGATAGTGAGTACGTTAGCCAATCAGAATGCAGGATTTGCAATAGTATAGTAGTAGAATTTTACTAATACTATATAGAAGAGGGTTTTCTAAGTGATTGCAGTGTGGGAGTAGTCTTTTTTCGATGGCCGCAAGTTTCTTGCAAATTCGACTTATCTTTCAGTCCTGCTGGATAGGAATTATTTTGTATCCTTAATAGAATGATTTAGCAGCAGTCTACACACAGCTCAATGCCTTAAAGTGCATCTAATCCATGAGAAAATATTTTCAGTACTAGTTCTACATAAGTAATTAGTTTCATGGTAAAGTGTTTGTTGATTTGAGTGATGTGTCTTTAAGTTATGAAGGTTTATACTTCCAATATGTTAATGACTGTGACGTCAGGTAAGATGTTTGAGTGTATTTGTTATAACTAGTAATACTACATACTAGCTATTATGAGAACAAATTTAAAATAACCTTTACCGTAAACCGTGAGTAAAATAATGATGCTTTTTGAATACTGTTTGTGTGAACCAGTTAAATGTTGTATATTAATTGAAGCCTTGCCTGACGTCACCGTTATTAACGTAATGTAAGTATTTATAAACCTTCATAATTTGAAGATGCAACACTCATGCAAATCAAGAAATATTTTACCATTCAACTACAGTATTTACTTCATGTAGAACCAGTACTGAAAGTATTGTCTCAGGGATAAGGTGCACCTCAACAGATGTAAGGGTTGGATACGATAAGTATCATATAGAACTAGCTGCCCATCTAGAACAACGACGTGTTCCTTGTTTTCTGCACTTCTTCTAACGTAAGATTCTGACATATCAAAACACAACATCTGCACACTATCAGTCAATAAATACTCTTGCAATAAGCTAAAGATAGTCTCTTGCCATCACCATTTCAGGTAACGCCCACTCCTACTTTCCGTACATTTTCTTAAGAAATTGGATTCTGATCTTAATGGCATTCATGTGTGTCAGTAGTAGTATGTTTTTTAGTTTTTCTTCCAATGGTATCTAATCTAATGCTTTACCTATTTTTTCTGGGTTTCTCTCGCTTTTAACCGATATTCAAGTACTTCCCTAACCTTAACCCACCCCTCCCCCCTTAAAAACGCTGGCCACTGAGAAATTTTGCAAATTTATCAGAAATGCCCAGTATATCTTCAAAAGGTATAGGCAGGCTTCGTAGGAAGTTTAATTAGTGCAATATGTCAACAACATTTCCATCGCATGTTATTTTCTTTGATTTTTTTCCCCAATTTTCTTCTTCCAAAAAATTCAATATTTTTCAAAAATAACCAAACATTAGCTACTTCTCGTACTTTGTCTCAACTATTTGTTCACTATTAAGCTTCATAGCAAGGAATGAGACATTTTGAACAAATTTTGGAAGATTTAGAAGCTACTAATGTTTTTTTCAAAAATATGAAATAAAAAATCAAAATATGCTCGTTTTACATAAACAATCTTATACACTGTAAGAGGACGCTTGTTTTTATCTATTCCATAAAATATTGTTGTTTATTTCATATATATTTTGGTAGGTAAGCGCCAAAGAACAATTTTGAACATGTTCAAAAAGTTTACCATCACCTGTATTTTGTGTAAAATTACAAAATCTAAGCAGATTTTTCTTCACACCTCGTTCCTAACTCTCAAAAAACATGTCTAGCAAGTTTCATAATTTTGCGCCATGTTTTAGGCAATATTTTTTCAAGATGAAAAAATTGACATAACTTTGAAAATTAGGGTTCCAAGTGGTTATTGGACTAACACTGGACTTGCAAGGTTCGTAAATTTAACGTGAAACATAAAAAAGGTGGAGAGCCTAGGTTGAACCAGCATAAAGAGTACTCTATAGATCTCCAGGTTTTTTAAAGAAAAAACGAATAAAAGTATTTTTTTCGAATTTTGCGGCAAAAGTTTACCTATTTGAACATTGTACTTTGATTACAAGCTCAAAAATAGATGGTGAGCCTTCAAAATCTTGATGCCAAAACTTTCGATCAAAAACAGAATAATCACGAAAAAAGTTTTTGAAAACTAACCATTTTCTACTTATAATGAGTATTTGAACATGTCCGTGGTGATGTTCAAAAAATTTACACGGATGCATCTAGTGATGGTGATGGTGATGGTGATGGTGATGGTGATGGTGATGGTGATGGTGATGGTGATGATGATGATGATGATGATGATGATGATGTTGTTGATGATGATGGCCAGTGGTGATAATTTATGAAGATGATGATGATGATGGTGATGATGATGGTGATGATGATGATGATGATTGCCAGTGGTGACAATTTATGAAGATGATGATGATGATTGTGATGATGATGATGATGATGATGATGATGGTGATGGTGATGGTGATGGTGATGGTGATGGTGATGGTGATGGTGATGGTGATGGTGATGGTGATGGTGATGGTGATGGTGATGGTGATGGTGATGGTGATGGTGATGGTGATGGTGATGGTGATGATGATGATGATGATGATGATGATGTTGTTGATGATGATGGCCAGTGGTGATAATTTATGAAGATAATGATGATGATGGTGATGATGATGATGATGATGATGATGATGGTGATGGTGATGGTGATGGTGATGATGATGGTGATGGTGATGATGAAGGTGATGATGATGATGATGATTGCCAGTGGTGATAATTTATGGCGATGATGATGATGGTGATGATAAATGATCAGTGATAATGATAATTATTATATTATCTACTTTTTCAGCCTCAACGACAAACTATGCATACCAGAAATCAACAACGCAGTCTAGTGTGGATTGGGGCGGTGAAGCTGGCCGCGCAGTGGATGGTAATAGTGACGCTAACTATTTTCATACCAGCTGTAGTCACACTAGTTCAGAATGGGAGCCCTGGTGGATGGTTGACCTTGGTCAGAGTGTATCTGTATTCAAGGTCTATATTGTCAATAGGGGATATATTAGCTTTAATCGGCTGCGAAACTTTCAAATTGACATTGGTGAGTTAACTCATGCCTCTTGTCAGTTAAATTGTCATTTGTACACAAGAGAACACAGCCTAGAGAAAGGAGAAAGGAGAAATGGAAGAACTGTAGTAGAAAAGGAGGTAAAAGGCAATAGGAGGGAAAGAAGGGGAGGGAGGGGAGGAAGGGAAAAGAGGATGGGAGGCCATGCAAATAGTTTGGTGATATTCTATGAAAAAATAATGCAAAAAACTGCGACAGTTGGTTTTTTGGATATTATGATTACAATAAATATGATGATAATAATGATGATGATTGATGATGACGACGATGATACTGTAGCTGCTGATGGTGATGTTAATGATGATAATTATGATGGTGATAATGTTGCAATGAAGATAACGATGATGTTGATGCAGTGATGATGATGTTGGTGGTGAGAATGATAATGATGAAAATTGGTCATGTTAATGACGCATGGTGATCATGATGTTGATAATGATGATGCTGATGGTGATGCTATGATCGTCGAACACTAAATGTTCCAAAAATCCCTTATTTCATATAAAGGAGAAAACAAACTAAATGGTGGTAGTTCTAACCCTATGTGTGGTGGTTTGTACACGATACCCATTGGACAAGGCAGGTCCATTTTCTGTGCGCCAAGCATGATTGGACGATACTTGACTATCAGGTTAAAGGGTCGTATTGAAAGCATGTCATTATGCGAAGTGGAAGTTTATACAGAAGATAATCTAGGTAATGCTATCAATGCTGTAAAATATAACAGTCAACTTTCATGTGGAGTTTGAACACCAGAAAAATGTCCCTATATCCCCTTTCACGCTTGAGGATCAAACCTCGGGTCTGAAATCAACATGCCGGCGTTATATTCTTCTACCTCTTTAGGTCTTGCTATTGGTGTATCCAACAGCAGTACAGTGCCAGACAACAGATTGTCAGCAAGTTCTATTTATAATAACACAAGGTCTGCAGTTAAAGCCAGACTTTTCAGTGACAGTTCATGGAGACCACGTGATGATGATCCCAACCCATGGTTACAAATAGACCTTGATGAGATTTACTACGTGTGTGCTGTGGCTACACAAGGTGATCCAAACAGTGACGAGAGGACAACAAAGTACAAAGTTAAAGGATCTATAGATCAACAAAGATGGGTATTTGCAAAAAGCCAAACTTTGGAAAAAGAAATGGTATTAATCAATTACTGATCAATTGAAAATTCCATCACAAAAAATGATACTTAAATCACGTCTTTACGATCAGAAATCGTTGGTGAAATTTAAGTTTGGCATTATTCAAAAATCTTAATGCAAAATTAATAAAAGAAGCTTTGAGAGATTTTGTTCAACATGTAATCTCAAGTTTGTGACCTCTGGAGAAGCGGCGGAGTTTCGTCATTTTGTTTTTAAACTTTGTTATTTTCAACATCCGATCGAGGGATAAGGATAGAATCCTTTCAATCTTCTTCTTTGTCACTCCAATAATAGTTTTCTCGATATTCTCAGATTTTTACTGGTAACGAAAACAAGTCGAAAAGCATCATCAAGCATATCTTGCCTTTTCCCTTGGCTGCTAGAATGGTACGGTTCTATCTTGTAGAAAAGAACGAAGCACTCGCCCTTAGAGTAGAAATATATGGTGTTACCAACAAACAAGGTACACATGTTAATTGTCTTGTTGAACAGGGAATATAAAATTCCCGGGGGGGGGGGGGTACTCCCTATAATGGACTATACGGGGATGCTCCGCCCGAAAGGGGTACTTTTTTCAGGCCGCAAAGTATAGCAAAGGAGTGGAAATTTGTGAGTTTTGGTATAAAAAGGGGTAGATTTTCTTCAAAGGTCAGTATGAAAGGGGTACCTTTTGAGGCAAAAAGGTATATAAAAGGAGTACTTTTTTGCTGAAATTTGGTATAGAAAAGGGTAAGGGGTCGAGAATCCGGGAGGAGAATCCCCGTATTAAACGACCCAAAGTACCCTCCCGGGATAAAATTGTTGAAGGTAGGAGATAGGGATCACTTCAGAAACAAATGTCAATTAGGTATTCTCAGAATTGCTATATTCTCCCATAATTTCAAGTGCCTATGACACATCTGACAATATTCTCAGTAAAGATTCTACATGAGATGAGTTGTTTAATGACCAAAAAAAAAAAAATAGTTTCAGCGATGCGTGTTGAAATTATAAAGAGTTTTCCATGCCAATATGCTAATGACTGTGACGTCAGGGGAGCCATCATTTAATATACAAAACCTAACTAAAAATAAATTATATTTGGAAAGCATCACTGTTTCACCCATGACTTTCATAAAAAAAAATTGGTAACTATTTTCCGCACAGTTGCCAGTGTTTTGAATAGACCATTGTCGAGATGCACGAGCGCTTTCAAAAATATTGCAGGCGCAGACATGATCTCGAAGCATTTTCGGGCAGCTTCAATAGTGCGCGCGATTTTGCCCGAAAATGCCTCTTTTTGATGCCTGCGCCTGCGATATTTTTGAAAGCGCTCGTGCATCTCGACAATGGTCTATTACAAGGAACAGCAAATAAACATAAATGCCTACTGATGTTATAGTCATTAGCATATGACAAGAATAAACCTTCATAACTTCAAGATGCATCACTCAAATTATGTAATTTCTAGATTTGGGGCCAGTCAACAGCCCAACTCATGTAGACTGTATTCTGAGAATATTGTCAGATGTGTCATAGGCACTTTAAAGAACATTCTAGGCGCAAGAAGGTGGTGGTGGTGGTGGTGAATCACGGGCTCCAATGAACCCTTCCCTGATTCCGTTACCTGAAATGTTCCTCATACGTGTCAATAATGTGACACATCTAATGAATCTCACCTGCAAGTTTGTGATTTTATTTAGTTATTACAGCTATTTGAGGAAACAAATGTTGGCGAAGGTTTTGTTTGATGTTACATACCAAGCCCGAAATCCACTATGCGCGATGTGAATGCAATCAGCGAAAGGTCACAACAATATGGAATTTACCCAAAACTCTCTCTGCAACTTTCACCAAATGTTTTCCTTAGTTGACTATAAAGATGACTTCCGTTCAGGTTGGCCGGCGAAACAGCATTCACTAAAAACAAAAGTCTTTCTGAAGGCTACGAATGTCACACGGATGATCACACTCAACGCAGAATAAACCTCTTCGGCTTGGGCGTAATGTTTTCCCATTTCAGACCACGTGTCATTCCCCAGAGTATCATTGTTTAACGGTTGCACATGAGAAGACACATCAATATGGATACAACTCAAACAAAGAATCTTATTCTCAAGAGAATGACACGTGGTCTGAAATGGGACAACATTAACCCCAAGCCGAAGTGGTTTATTGTATTCTAAAGTTACAAAATCAGACAGCTTCTCAAACGACTAACGTAAGCAAACATTCAAAAAAAGCTTTCTGTTTATACTTTTTTTTAGCTCCCCTGATACCACCACAGATAGAGAAAAAACAACTGCGTCCCAGACAGGGTTCACATGTAGAGTTGGTTTGCAGAGCTGAAAGGGGACTGAATATCAAATGGTACCATAACGATACAGACATAACAAGTTACTCTATGGGTACAGTAAAAACAGGATCAATACTCATATCAACACTACGTGTAAGCTACACATCAGCTGATGATGTTTATGACAAATATTCTTGTGACAAAGCGAAAATATACTGTACCAGCTTGGATTACGTTTGTCAGATCGATTACGGCTCACACAGAAAGCTGCAAAGCAGAGGAAAAATCACGATATTCTTTGGTATGTATAGTATATATAGTTATTGTGTTTGTATTTCAGGTTAATCTTTAAAAAACGACCTCGGGGCAATGGAGACTTGAGGCACCCTTTCAACATAATTTTTGGGGTCTCCAAATGAATGAGTTATTTTGAAAATCAGTGAAATATACGTAGTTAAGAAGATAGAAGTTATTTATTAGGAAGAAAATTGTGTCAGTTTAGAGTACATTTGTCAGGTCAACTATGGTGCCTACTGAACATTACAATTCCCACGTAGAGGAAGCTTCATTGTCTAGCGCAGCATGGTACGCGTACGGAGGTAAGTATCGTGTGCTTCTGAAGTAAGTATGGGTTCTATATGGCCAACAAGTGGCCAATACACATCATAAAAATGTGCATGCTACTATATTTTGTCACGATGGCGCATGCGCAAGGAGATGCTGGATTAGAGATTTCCTGCTCCCCAAATCTCCTTGCGTCGATGTGTAGCCGTTTTAATAATTATAATTGATTTTGACTGTACTCACGGATAGTGGAGCCACTAAGCTAGCCATGTAAAATCCCCATTTAGTACCGTCATCGTGCATAGGAGCAGACGTAGCTCAGTTGGTTAGTGCGCGGCCTTCGGAGCTAGAGGTCCATGGTTCGATCCTCAGGATCTCCACGTCTGTTTCGACTTTTTTCTAATCCGTGTAGCTTCAGCTTTGAATACTCTTAAAACAGAGCACTGGGAGCTTTCTGGGATACCAGCTACGTAGCTGAAGGAACTACCGACGTTAAATATAGTTTCTTTACCTTTATATATTAAACTTTGAATATATGCACAATGACGTTGGTCTACAACACTGGTAAGATATACGTAAATATATATATATTTGGAGTTTGTTTGTCACTTCAGTTTGTAAAAACTTGCCGAAAGTTTTGGCGGAAAAGGAAAAAAAACGATCTAAATATTTTATACACATTTTATTCTGAATATTAGAGTAAATATAAACCCTCGAGCTTTTTAAAAACCCTCTAAAATCCGATTTCAAACCCGTTTCAGGATATTGAGAAGAATAGATCCCTGGTACGTGACGTCAGAGCAGCTCAATTTGGATGGCAAAACAAAAGAATTTTAATCTCCTGAGAATTGGAATCTATTTTTTCCCCCTCCAAATTGAACTGCATTCCTACGTGCTGCAAGGGGTCTATATTGGCTTCGACCGTTTGGCTATATCTTTTTCCGTCTCAGAGATATTGATTTATTCTAAGTTATCATGTAGCAGTGAAGATACTGGTTGTATTAGTTGGATTCATTTCTGTTACTTCTTATCCAAAAATTAAGTATTTCTTTTCGGCAGAAAACAAGGTTAGAATCTTCCAAGATGTATAATATTCTATTTAGTCCAAAAATTTCAGTTGACACGGATTTATTGGATCAGTTTAAGAGGCTAAGTGATAATAATATTATCCTGGCTTTCTCTTCAATTTTCAATTTCGAATTCGTTTGAAGTTGAGTGCTTGCAGCTGAATATCGCACTTAATCGAGGCTCTTAGGAAGGTGACGTGTCGAAGAGGGGTTGACCTAAGATTAGCTAAGTTTAAGTCAACAAAAAAGAAGGAGAAGGAGAAGGAGGAGGAGGAGGAGAAAACATCGAATATAAAGGTAATTTTATTAAAAATGCTACGGCCTCGAGATACTTCGAAAATAAATCTTAACTTGTGGCTTTTATCTTCTTTCTTTTCAGCAAGACATTACAGATTACTCTTAACCACAAATCGTATGTATTTTCACAATTGACTTTCTGTTACGACAGTATCATTAGTAAAGCTGAAGGCAAATGAATAGGAAATCACGTAATGCCAGATGTAGAAACACCATGTTTAATTTGAATAAAAATATTGAAACAAAAACACTTTCCGTTAAAGCAAAATATTTTTCCAAATCGTATGTATTTTCACAATTGACTTTCTGTTACGACAGTATCATTAGTAAAGCTGAAGGCAAAGGAATAGGAAATCACGTAATGCCAGATGTAGAAACACCATGTTTAATTTGAATAAAAATATTGAAACAAAAACACTTTCCTCCGTGACTATTGGGTATTTAATTAATAAATTTAAAAAAATCCTTCCACAAGAGAAGACACGAGGAAAGAAATTGAAGGTAAGGGAAAGGAAAGGCATAAAACCCCTTTATCAAATTCGGCGGAAAAGGGTTGAAATGATTAATGAAGTTAGCTACTGGGAGTTCATCAATGCTAGGCTATTAGCGTCACAGACTAATGCATGTAAAACTCAATTTTCCTCCTGATGCCTTAGCACGACCCAGACGCCCTTGCGAGAGTCAAGTTCGTAAGTGCATAAAGAAAATATGTGTTTAAAAGTGCGACAACCTTTAGCAAACACAGATTCCACTTTACTTACACCTTGATTTCGTCTTCCAGATGGCAGTAGTTCAAGCTTTAGCCATATTATTCTACATCCTTTCTATTACTACATGTGTCTCGTCTGCAGGTAAGGATTCAACATTACTTGCTTTCCAATAATATTCCATCCTATCTAAATAGTAAATGACTTATAAATAATGAATATATAGTGCAAAGTAAATATAGTATTAATTAGTTTTGAAAACTATTGCAAAATAAGGTATAAAAGTATGGTCCCTACTCATACAAAGTTTATATGTGCAACATAACACATTCAAAACATCTTGAGTTAGTCTCAGCTGGCTTTGATTTCCAGTTATTTCCACAATGATCTGATAACTTTACTCTTTGAGAATCAAAAATACGATCAGCTACTCTATAACGAAGTACCAACATTGAAAGTACTTAATTGTAATAGAGAGAAAACGAAGTCACAAGTGAATGGGTTGAAATAATTTTACTTAAAATGACAGTCGTCTGTTTAAGTCGTGGTTTTTAAAATTGTATTCCATTTGAAAGCAAGATACTTAAACTGCCAAAACAAACATTTGAATTATTTAAGGTAACGATACCAAAAAGACACGATCGTTTCTGTTCTTTAAGGACATATCGATTCATCTCGTCATGAATCTTGTGACGACTTTGTTTCCAAAACGAAAGAAAGGATCGATGAGGCGAACTACTTCTGTAGGCCAATTTTGTCCATTTTTATCAATTTACCTTAATCTTCTTGCTCAATCTAGTTTAGACCTCTGGGCCTATATTTGGATTTTTTTAAAATACTATTTTTTTAATTGGTCTAGTGGCTACATACTAGGAAATGTTTCCATTGATATTTTTAAATTCTGTAAAAAAATCTACATTTTTACACAACAAGACTTACACGAACATAAGCTGAAGCCCTTTTAAAATAACTAAAAGCATTTCAGAAATAAGGTTGAACCATCAAGCTTCTCGTGTGACTAGTTTTCCCAACAAGAAATTAAGAAGAAGATAGAACTTTGCCTGATTGCTAAGATTTGGTTGCGATTTTTTGAAATCGGTATTCATACTAATAATTTCGAATGAGATGAACACTTGAGAGTTTTCTTTTCTACTTTCAACTTCTTTTTGTTCATTGAGGTTTCGATATACGAAACTACAAGAAAGAAACTTTTTCTTGAAAAGGAAGCTGACGACAGGCTTTTGAGTTCGAGACAATGGTATCTTTCGATTTAACCTATTCGTTACGAAATTCTATCATCTGGTTTCGAAATAACAACAAATGTTATTATAAAACTCATGAATGATTAATGAGGAAACTGACACAATAGAAATCATTGTACGTGGAGGAGTTGTATATCTGATACAAAATCGTCCTGATTTGCATAAACTTTAACTCCAATTTTCTCAGCCAAATTCAATTTTATCTTTAATATTTTAGTAGAACATCAATGTATACGCCTAGACCTTTCATAAGTAATATACCGATGAGTGTCCGTGTTGTATCAGATATACAATCACTCGCCTTCGGCTCGTGGTTGTATATCTGATACAACACGGCTACTCATATTGTATATATTACTTGTTAAGAAAATATCAACATCATAGATTTTGCTACCTAAGCTTAGAAATATTACAGATTTTTCTCGGAAAAGGATCTTTGTGTATTGAGACACACACCTTCGAAAGCTTCCCTGACCTTTCCCTCGTAGGACGTAGCTTTTTGGACTGAATGCAGGATATTCTAGCAATATTTAGAAGAAAATCAATGTGTCGTGGTTCGTGCGTTCGACTTTCAGCATGCAAAGATAAACAAATGTCCCCTTCAATCAGTCGATATTCTGTGACTTTAATTTATACTTGTTTGGAATTCGACCACAAACTCGCTAGTAATCGTATAGCTTTGGTTTTGAAGGACGGTTCCAGGACATTTTGAGGGGGTGGGGATTGTCCTAATGCATACTAAGCAAAAAAGAACCTATTTCAATAAAATGAATTCAAAAATAGGGGAAACCAAAAACAACTGAAAAAATAGCGCTATGAGAAGGATCACTTTAAATAAATAAATAGCACCAGACCTATTTTAAATAAATCTTTATGGTCTCAAAAAAATGTTATTGTAGGATTTTCATGCTCTCGGTGTAATCCTGTTTTTTTTTTTTACGACGTTTTGAAGTTTCGTGAAAGCTAGCGTCCAGTCACTCTCGAAGTTTCAGTACCGCGCCTGAAAACTAGTATTTGCTTACATCATCGGGGTGAGATGTATCTTTTTGTTTTGTTTTGGTGTTTTGGAGAGAAAAAGATGCCTAAATATTGCATCGTTACCCATTGACACTTCCTTCTGATCGTTCCTTAGATTCTTTGAGAACTGTCGAAGTCCGCTCACCCCAATGACGTCATAGGCACTAGTCTCCAAGCGGCGCGGCTGTGAGATTTATTGGGACATTTTCAAAACGCGCTAAAAAATCATGATTACACCGAAAGCGGGAAAATCCTTCAAAAACATGTTTTTAAGACCATAAGGATTTATTCAAAATACGTCTGGTGCTATTTATTAAGGGCACATAAAGAGGGTGTCAGTTATTGTGAGCTTGGATAAAGGCTGCATCTTCATTCCATTGACCATGTCCACTTTGACAAAAGGTAGTGTTAGGTTTTCAATGGCATGATTAGATCTTAGGATCGGTTACCTAGTGATAAGCCTAATGACTCAAAATGGCCACAGAAAAAATACATTGTGCTAAGTTAATAACATGCGAAACTTTCTATTTCAGTAGATTGTAGAGACCTTGCTCTTGGCATGCAGAACAATGTCATACTAGATGACAAGATTACAGCATCTTCAGGAACAGCAGGCGACCAGGCCAGACTAAAATACACTCATGGACCATCGTGGTGTGCTCTGGGAAATGATGCTAACCCTTATCTACAGATTGACTTAGGGACCTCCCACATCATATGTGCTGTGTCAACACAGGGTGAAGGTCAAGGGGAAAAGTGGGTCAAGGCTTTCCAGGTTAATTCTTCTGATGATGGGAATACTTATAATCCATATAGGGAGAACGGCAATGCACAACAGGTAACAGGGTGTATAAGCCAGTTCAAAGTTTAAGAATCTTTTTCAGTGCGCATACGATTTTATTCCGAATTTCTCACCTTCTTTTTTTTTAACTCTCTTTTGTTTTTAAATAAACAAAAGAAGGTGAGAAATTCGGGATAAAATCGCATGCACACTAAAAACGATTCTTAAACTTTGAATTGGCTTATCAATTCATTTGATTTTTGCAAAATTAATAAAGCGCTTTTCATGAAACTTTCTCCATGTTCTCACGCTGCAGCCATGTTGACCAGTAGAATAGACCCCTCACACCATGTCGAAATGCAGCTCAATTTAGAGGACAAAACAATAGGCTCCAATTCTCAGGCGATTGAAATTGTTTTGTTTTGTCCTCCAAATTCATCTGAGGTCTATAAAGTTGCCCCGAGAAGCCTCGTATGCAAGGACGAAGTGACGCGGTTTATTAAACAAATTTTTTATTCTTAAGGGAATAAACATTATGAAGTTCCATGTTTTTGCGGTTCTTGTTTTAAATTCTGTCCATCAAATTTCCAACTCTCTTAGTTTTTTCAAACTTTTTGAATCGCGGAAGCCAAAATACCTAACGTCTGGAAGTTAAAGAGGTCGCCAAAAATGGAAACGTGAAAACCTTAAAGTATTTTTTATTGTTTTGGGGACATTTCTAGATATTTTATGGTAACGTGGATGGTTCAGGGATCGTCAAGCAGATTCTGTACCAAGGAATCATTGCCAGATATCTACGTATATTACCCATGATGCACCACGGGGCTGTTTGTATGAGAGCTGAGATATACGGAGTACAAATGCAACCAGGTAAAATAGATATACCTTATAGCTATCTTAGAATAAATCGAATATACCTTTATAGTTAGTTTGGGCGTATTTTGTTTTGCGATTTCAGACAACGCGACATTCTTTTGATAATAAGAATCTTTGTTTGAGTTGTATCACTTAGAAATATTAGGAGAGGATTTTTAAAACACCATAGTTTTTATCTACTGTTGCCTCAATCTTTCTTCAGTGAGTCAAAACGTGTGCATGTTTTTTTGCATTGTGTTCAGTTCATATGAAGACAATGTGACATTCATCCAGTACGTATATTCGTTCATCCAATATCGCTTTCACTACCATCATCATGACATCATGATTATTTGTATGATTACCTCTGTGATTATTATTACGATTACGATTATGACTTTGATGATTATTATTATGGTGATGGTAAAGATGATGATGTTTATCATCATGATCAATAGTAATACTAATAATTGTGATGATTATCTGCTATTTTTAATATCTTCTATTTTTATTTTTTCTCCACAGGCTCTAGAGTAAACTACGCCTACCATAAAACAGCAACACAGTCGAGTATCAGTCATAATGGAATACCTAGTCGTGCAGTGGATGGGAATCGTGATCCATACTATTTTCGTTACAGCTGTACCCACACCAGAACTGAGTATGAGGCCTGGTGGATGGTTGATCTTGGTCACAGTGTACCTGTATATGAGGTGTTCATTGTTAGTAGGAAAGCTGACCTAAGAAGGCTGCGTGAATTTGAAATTCTTATTGGTAAGTAAGTTTATTACAAACTAAAGTTGCAAATGTAGCAAATGGGAAAATATTAGTTTGTACAAGGGAATCGTTTAAATTGTTTCTCACACAGGATAAGGCCAACCATTATGGTTATTAGAAATTAAGGGTTGTGTAGCGGTATTGCACTTGCCTCTCACCTCTAGGGGGTCTCGAGTTCGATTCTTGGACTCACCTTCTCATGTGAGTAGAGTTTATTAGCTCTCTCCCTTGTTTCGAGGGTTTTTCTCCGGTGCTCCGGTCTTCTTCGCTCTGCAAATCCTAGCAAGCTAAATTCCAATTCGATCTGAGCCATTCCCTGACTTTGATCAGACCAGAGGTTCTTTCAGAGCATCGATAAAAGTTGAAGAAAGATTGATATGTATGTTGGATTAGGATCACCCTACGTTCTTGCGCACGTGCTCATTTCATAAGTCGATTGGCTCTAACGTACAAACTTTCCTGGATATGTATTAGTCATTTGCACTTGATAAAGTAAGTAAATAACCGGAAACATGGTACAGTTGTTTCGTGTAACACTGGCCAACACTGCATTAAACCAGGAAATTGCAGTGTCCAAACCTGCAACTCATTTGCTCAAACAATCCTGCAGGCAATGCTGAAGATTGAAGTTTAAATCGGAAAACCAGAGATCTACTTTATTACCGTAGCACGTAAATTGTCAGTAATGCTTTTAATTCTGAATTTTAGGATATATAGGTAGCCTTCCGTATTCATAGCAAGGAAAGTTTTACAATTTGCCGTAACAAGAGTTAGACCGTGAACTCTTTCAGTCTTCCGGAATTCAATTTCTTTTTAGTAAAGCAAAGCCAAATTAGGATGTAACTTTTTATCCTTTCGTAGGACAATAGCTGTGCCAGTGGCATTGCAGTTAATAATCAACATAAACACAAATATCTTTCATTTCTATAGGTGAGACCTCAGCAAACGCTGGTAAATCAAATCCCATTTGTAAAAAAGTGCAGCGGACACTGCCCCCTGGGATTGGATCGTCTTTCTACTGCCCGCAAAGCATGATGGGACGGTTCTTGACTATCAAGTTCAAGAAGAACCGTTATGACCCACTTACATTATGTGAAGTTGAGGTTCACACTGAAGGTGAGTGATTACAAAATATCTGGCCATAAAGGAAGTATTACAGTCGCAGTCGCAGTCGCAGTTGTTTTTTCAACCTCTATGCTTATTTGTGTCATCAATGTAAAATCGTTAAGGCAAACGAAGAATGTATAAAAGATATGTAATATATGTTTTTCTTTGTCCATTTCCAGTTTATATGGGATCAGCCATGGGTGTATCCAACAGCAGGATAGTGCCAGACAACAGATTGTCAGCAAGTACTTCTTATAGTAACACGAGGTCTGCAGACCAAGCTAGACTTTTTGATAGCAGTTCATGGAGACCACGTGACGATGATACCAACCCATGGTTACAAATAGACCTTGATGAGATTTACTACGTGTGTGCTGTGGCTACACAAGGTGACCCGAACAGTGACGATAGGACAACAAAGTACAAAGTTAAAGGATCTATAGATCGCCAAAGATGGGTATCTGTAAAAAGCAAACCTTCGGGAAAGGAAATGGTAAATCAAATTGAGGATAAAAATATAATATACAACCACTGATCAATTTAAATTTCTCTCACATGAGGGAAGAGGGAAGAGGGAGGAGGGAGGAGGAAGAGGGAGGAGGGAGGAGGAAGAGGGAGGAGGGAGGAGGAAGAGGTAGGAGGGAGGAGGAAGAGGGAGGAGGGAGGAGGAAGAGGGAGGAGGGAGGAGGAAGAGGGAGGAGGGAGGAGGGATGAAGGGAGAGGAAGGAGAGAGGAGGGAAGAGGGAAGAGGGAGGAGGGAGGAGGGAGGTCATAACAACTTCAATCCTCTCTTTGATCCTCCGACTGTAATTTTGTTTCTCGATGTTTTCAGGTTTATCCTGGTAACAAATATAACTCGACGAGCATCATCAAGCATATCTTGCCTATTCCCTTGGCAGCTACAGTGGTACGGTTCTATCCTGTAGAAACCAACCAAGCACACGCCCTTAGAGTTGAAATATATGGTGTTATCAAGGATCGAGGTATATTCATTGCTAATTGTCTTGTTCAAAAGCCAGATATAAGATTTTAAGTTGTGGGGTGGGGGTAGGGGTCACTTCAGAAACAACAACAACAATTTTAGTGTAATTTACATGAAATCGGTGGGAAAAAAATGCAAAAGGAAGCACAGCTACCTAAAATAGCTAGTATGCTAAACGGACTGGGCAGCTCATGGCCATAATTGAATGTCAATCATGCAAATATTCTAAGAAATTCATTGTTCCCCACATTTTAAAGAAACTTATAGGCAGATAGATGGTGGTGGTGGTGGCGATTAGCCGTTTCGAGGTTGAGGAGAGAACTGGATCGAGCTGGAATTGCAGTGCATTGTGGGACATTTAGGGGACATTTTTCCCAGATGGCGTCTATTTCGTCCCCTAAAACAGTCCCACAATGCACTGCAATTCCAGCACGACCCAGTTTCTTCCTTAATCTCGGAACGGCTAATAGACGGGCTCCTATTAAACCTCCTTAGATTCTTGCCTGGAATGTTCCGAATGTAAATACCGTAAATAGATCTAATGAATTTGCAAGTTTAGGATTTGTTTTAGTCATATTATACTTACTAACTGCCCATAATGCCTGGCTGGCATGTAGGGCAGCAACAAAGGATGACCAACGTTTTCCTTTGTTGCTGTTTCCGTAACATACATATTTTTTACAAGTTAGGGTTGTTAGCCCTCTGCTCAACCCCCGGCCCTAACCTGGAGGTCCGGTTGATCGCGCTTCGTCCGGCCTCTACCCTTTGACCTGTCTGGCTTGGGTGACCCTACCAGGAGACTAAGCTCCCGCCAGCATAGCTCTAGGGGTCATAGAGGCACGCAAGCTCTCCAACCACGAAAGGTGGCGATCTGCCGGAGAAAGTCATGTTATGAACCAATGGTATTGTCAATTGACTCTGAAGATAACCTCCGTTCTGGTTGTCGAAATGTCAGTCAGTCAATAAAACAACAGTCTTTCTGAAGACTACACACGTCACACCTAACATGTACACAGAATTGTATTCTCCAGTCACAAAATTAGACTCTCAACAACTAAAGTAAGCAAACATTTAAAGTTTTTTGTACTTTTTGTCATATTTTAGTTCCCCCGATACCACCACAGATAGGTAAAAAAGAACTGCGTCCAAGTCAGGGTTCACATGTAGACTTGGAGTGCAAAGCTGAAAAAGGACTGAATATCAAATGGTACCATAACGATACAGACATTACAAGTTACTCTATCGGTAAAGTGAGAACAGGATCAATACTCATATCAACACTACGTGTAAACTACACATCAGCTGATGATGTTTATGACAAATATTCTTGTGACAAAGCGAAAAGACACTGTACCAGCTTGGATTACATTTGTCAAATCGATTATGGTTCCTACAGAAAATTGCAGAGCAGAGGAAAAATCACCACATTATTAGGTATGTATTGTTAATGAATGAGTTACAGCGCTTTTCATATTCTACGACCTAACCACCTCTAAGCTTTTGGCGTTTTGGCTTCCATCGATCCAGCTGCGACGGACCGAGTTCATTCTGATCACGAGCGTTAAACAAATTCCCTGAAAATGGCTGTTGAGTCGCGGAAATTTCTCGACAGCCAGTTTCGCATGGGAATTTCTTTGTCGCTCCCGATCGGAATGAACACGTCATAGCTTGATTGATGGAAGCCAAAACGCCAAAGGCCTAGAAGCGGTTAGGTCGTAGAATTTTGAAAAGCGCTGTAATAAGATAGAAGTTATTCAATAGGAAGAACATCGTTCAGTTTAGAGTACATTTGTCATGTCAACTATAGTGCTTACTGAACATTACAACTACAGGAAGGTAAGTATTGTGTGCTAATGGGGTTCTTTTTATGGCCAAGAAGTGGCCAATATACCTCATAGAATAATACTTAGCCTACTATATTTTACCACGAAATATAAAATGCAATTTGAAAAGGAAATGCGGGATAAAACACAATTCCCGCTCATATTGGAAAGTATCCTAGGCACCCTAGCTGCTGCAACAGAAAACGACCTTTCGCATCACACGAATATTTGTACATTAACTGAAGCAAAGGTCTGTAGTCATAGGTGAGGTAATTCTAATCCCGAATTCTTGTTTCTCGAGCTCATGTGTTACTAACTGTGAAGTTCCGTGTAATTTCATAGTTGTGTATTCTTTACTGTACTGTTGGTTTTTGTGACATATTTGTTGCTGAAATGATGCTTGCCCTAAGTAAATAAGCTATTGCATTCAGGCCACTTAACAAGAATTGATTTATATAAAGATGTGAATATTTGTTTCTCTTCAAGTTATTTTTATCGGAAAAAATTCCGAGCTCCTGGTGGGATTTAAACCACGACTAGCAGACGCTCTAACCAACTGAGCTACAGGGACTCATGTTGGCGAACGAGGTCTATTTTGGTTCATGAATTGATTTCTCTATTTCTTTTGCAACACGTAGTTCCCACCAGACCAAGAAATCTTAACGCTACAGTCAACCCTCAACGTGGGAACAACAGACCAACTGTGACGTTGAAGTGGGAGAAACCAGTGAGAGTCATTGGCAAAATAACAGGCTACACCCTATTTTCTAATTACGTCATCGATAATGTTAGCAAAATGACGTCATTGATCATTACGGATTTTACGAGCATGAGCTATACGACTGATGTTATTGGTGGAGTTCGATTTGGATTATATTTGAGAGCAAGAGCCAGTGGTCTTATTGGAGATCCTTCTGAAACTTGGACTGCAAATATTCAGGAATGTAGTAAGTATCTTATTATATGTTTGCATAATGTTATTTTAATGTTCAGATACGTGCTAATCCTAAAAAAAAAACGTTAAATTTTATTGATACCCTGAAACAACCTTTACGAGGATCAAAGTTGCGTTAAGGCTAATTCACGGATCGAATTGGAATTTAGCGTGTGGAGGAAGAATAACCGGAGAACCCAGGAAAAAAGTCTCTCGAATCAAGTGAGAGACCTTAGGAACTCTACTAACGTGTGATGGCGAGTCCATGAATCGAATCCGAGAACCCAGAGTTGAGAGACAAGTGTACTACTGTATGCCACCATTGATTCCCTCAACTCCTTTGGATGCATTAAAAAACGAAGGATGCTTTGATGAACCCACTATTTTAGTGCAGGAATAATGATAAGACGAAGAAATAGTCACTATTATTTTCACTGCTTTTAAAACAGAACCGTCATCTGCTCCAGCAAACGTAAAAGTGACCAAGTCCGACAACGGAAAGTACAAAGTGTCATGGCAAGAAATACCGCGAGAGCTAAGCAATGGGAAGGTTATTACTTACGAGGTGAAGTGGTCTTCCATAGCTAGTCGAAAGCGTCGATCACCTGTCGTACCCCATGCAGCTAATGCTAGCGAATCACCTTACATGCTGGTGAACATAAGCCTTGCAGACAACATGAAATACAACATTATTGTACGAGGATACACCGAGGCAGGCCCTGGTCCATTTAGCGACCCTATTGTTCTTGAAAAAGGTAAACTATGCTAACAAGGATTAATTCAAAGTATATATTACCTTTAATTTGTGAATGATGTTAGCGACATTTACACAGTTGAGGGTAAAAGGTTTGAAAGAGGCGAGCGTATGAGTGTTTGGCTGTTGTTTTTTTTGTGCGCGCGAGGGTTTCCGCCAAAACCTCGGGACTCCATCGGTTTATGCCATCGACAAAACCATTTAGTCGTCCATTCTTTCCTTTCGACATTTTTTCTCTTGAGTTGGATTTTGGTAGTAAAAGGGTAAAGGGTTTGAAAGGAACTTCGATTCATTGGTATATGGGCCAGTAAACCATTAAAGGGTGGTAATAGCAAAATACGTTAGTTCTTCTTCGAAGAAAAAGGCCTTTTTTCTTCACAGAGAGAGCTGAAGGACGAAACCAGGATAAAGTATCTGATTCAGTCATAGCGGTTGCTGTACTTTTCTCTATATTCTTCGTCTTCGCCGTTGGGATAGTCTTTTATATTTTCTGGTATAAAAAGTAAGCGTTCAAAATTGTGTTCATTTACCTGTCATCCAAAGTTTTTGTTGCAACTCCATATGTAGTATGATTGATCATTCATGGCTTCATTTTAACTTTAGAAAGTGAATAGTTTAGTGATACTAAAAAAGATAATCTCTTTTTGAAGACGTAGAGGCGAAGAGATAGTGATACTTGGACGAACTATTTGTGGAACGTCTCGCAAAAATGCCCCTCAAGAGGCAAGCGCAGAAGGGCAAGAAACAAACTACCTTGTTCCAGTCGGTAAGAAAACAGTGTTTTGCAGTATTATAAAGTAACGACAATTAATTCCAAACTTGAGTAAATGGCTTTATGCACATGATGATTTACTTCCGGTCACGTGGTAATATTTCTAGACCTGCAATTGTGTGACACAGCATCTGTCCTCTTTCCTTCCCCTTCACCTCCCTATGAGGGAAATTACATCGTGATGGTTCTTTTGCCCTCACTTTTGTTGTCTGCTTGTCAAGGTCTGACAACTTCAGCGAGGAGTATTTAGAAATAATATACTATTTATTTTAAATAATACTATTTTACTATACGGAACTTAACGCTGATTCCAAAAATGAAAAGAAAAATGGGGTGTTCCGAGCTCGTTTTCGAGATAACGAGTGTTGAATATTACCAATTTGCCAAGCTTTCGAATAAAAAATGGCGGAAACCATTTTTCGGAAGCTAGGTTTGCACGTAACTCAAAAACTACAAAAGCTAGGGAAGTAATTTTGTCAGGACGTCAACTTTAAGCACTGTTTTCGAAGATTTACTAAAAATATTTGAAAAAAGTATAAAAAATAAGCTTAAATTTCAGCATTTTGTTAGCTTAATGAACCGAAACTCATTCTCAAACGACAAGAACAAAAACACATACAACTTTGTTTATAAACTTTGACAAAAGATTGTTTTTTTACCTGTTGTTTTAGGGAATTCAAAGAAAATATAGAGCCCCGTGCAATATTTTAGGGTTTTGCCCTGTTGAAGTTCAAAACGTGTATGGTTCCTGAATAGAATATTGAAGGTTATCATGCGGTTTTGAGCGCTTTTTGTGTGCGCGCGTACATCGTGGGCTCAAATTAAACGTTCAAAAGTATTCAGTCACTTTAACTATTAATAATATGCGGAGGAAGGAATATCGGAGAACCCGGAGAGAAACCCTCGTACCTCGAGACCTAACAAACTATACTCACATGTGATACTGGTCCAGGAATAGACCTCTTTACCTTCGTTGTTTGTTGTGCCCATTTCAGACCACGTGATGCCACTCTTGGGAGTTGATTCTTTCATGTGTAAATATTTTAACAAAAGAACATTTCTCAAGGGAATGACATGTGGTCTGAAATGGGCAATTTGTATACGAAGGTAAAGAGGTCTATTGAATCCAACACCCATGAGGTATGAGAGGCTAGTGCACAACCGCTACACAACCCTGGACTCCAGATGATATAAGCACTATAAAGCTAGCATCTAATACGCCTTTCTTTTTGCTTCGAATTTAGATAGGCGACAAGGGGAGGAAAAGCGACAAGGGGAGGAAAACATTGAAATGGTAGAAGTAGAGTGCGATGCTGTTTACGAGAATAATTCAGGAATAATCGGTATCAATCAGTTTCCAGACTTTATGGCCAGAGCTAGAAGGAAGAAATATGAACTACTTATGCACCAATTCAAGGTTAGTATCAATATATCCAATAAGTTTTTGAAAACATAAAAACAAACTCAAGAAAACTAAGGGTCCATTGTGCACGAGGCTATGAGTCGATGCAATGGTCGACTTTACTCTTCTTGTCGTAAAGACTACTGATATAGTGCTATTTCAAACAAGGTTGAAGGTGCGAATGGCGATCGATCGATGAGCTGATGGGTAATAAGAATTTCTTCATATTCATTTCTTGCGCAGTAGAAAACAGAAATGTTGATTCTTGCGCAATATAAGTTAATAATAATAATAATAATAATAATAATAATAATAATAATAATAATAATAATAATAATAATAATTATTATTATTATTATTATTTTTTAAATACCTAAAAAATGGCATCAAAGGTGCTTGCTGAATTTTGCAGGCATAGTTTAGGTATTTAAAAATGGGGGAATATGAAGAATTAATTTCTTATTACCCAACAGTTCCTTTCGGTCGTGGAATCGCCAATCACCGATCACCCTTTGCTGTTCGCCTATTCATCCTTTTTTGAAATAGCTTCATATGTTTGATATTTTAATATTTTATATGGTTTATATTAGGTATTACCACAAGGTCGCCTGTACCCTTGTATTGTTGCCTCGGAACCGACGAACAAACAGAAAAATCGCTATGGCAATATCATCCCATGTAAGTCTTCTTACTAATAAAGTGTCACTTGACATGATAAATAGTGTATTGTCTGTAGGTTTTTCTGTTTTTCTGTTTTTCTGTTTTTCTGTTTTTCTGTTTTTCTGTTTTTCTGTTTTTCTGCAGATATATATTACATTTGACATGCATAACAAGTTTCAGACTTTTTTAGTTTTGGCGTAGTGACTTCCTATTTCAGGACACGTTTCGTTCTATTTATAATAACTAAAGATTCTTTGTTTGAGTATTGTCCATATTCATGTGTCTTCTCATGCGCAACCACCAAACAATTATATGATACTCTAGGGAATGAGACTTGGGATAAATTGGGAAAACATTTCGTTGAAGCTAAAAAGGTCTATGGAATTTTCATTTTTAGGTCACCAAATGTATAATAAAACAGTTATTGAATTCGGTTTTCACATAATATCGTAAATTATCAAAAAAGCTGCAGTGTTGACCATTGGAGGCACAAACACATCCACGGGAAACAAGGGCGGATCCAGGGGGAGGGTCAGGGGGTCCAGACCCCCTGTCATACCTAAGGTTCCATTGTTGGTTTTATCCTAAAATTTAGTTTTGCCACAGGTTTGAAGTAAACTTCCCATGAAGTATACATTTGGACCCCCTTTCAACGTTTGGACCCTCTCTCAAAAAATTCCTGTATCCGCCCTTGGGAAAGTTTTGCCGTTAGTTACAATCTACGCGCAACGGGTACATTATGTTCCTGAGCTTTAACAGGAGGATCCATGTAGTGCTGCATCTAATATGATATATGCTAATTCCTTTTTAGACGACAACTCGAGGGTCGTTCTTGAAAAGCTAGAGGAAGAGGAAGAATCAGATTACATAAATGCAAGCTACATACGGGTATGACCAAATTTCAGATATAGCAATGTCTTTCAATTTTTGGAATGTTTTTGTTAATCAGCTGAATTGCTGGGTTTCACTTGACAGTCATTTCCTGTCTCGTGCGGAATGTTCATCAGCTGAATCACAAGTTTTCAATAGAATTCTTTCTGGCTGACAGCACATGGTGGTCAGTGTTTGACCACCATTTGGAGCAGGTAATGGATTCAAAGACTTTTATCAGCTGATTGAAACCCGGCAATATAATTCTTTCTGTTTGACAACAAATGGTAGTCAGTGTTTGACCACCATTTGGAGCAGATAATGAGATTCAAAGACTTTTATCAGCTGATTGAAACCCAGCAATAGACCCCTTGCAGTACGTCGGAATGCAGCTCAATTTGGAGGACAAAACAATAGGTTCCAACTCTCAGGAGATTGAAATTATTTTGTATTGTCCTCCAAATTGAGCTGCTTCGACGTCACGTAAAGGGGTCTATATGCGGGCGCAGTTTTAGCGAACGAAGTCTTTAGAGTAGGTTTAGTTAACAAAGACTCTAGAGCAGATTTTGTATGACTGTGAAATATACTTTTATCATGTGTATTTTACATGATGGAATTTGACCACTCAGTGTACACAAAAAAGTATATTACTATATATGAACTTCACTAACACTTTTCTATTCAGGGATATGACTGTAAGCAGATATCCTACATTGCGGCTCAAGGTAGGCAATGTGATATTTCTTGAAATATATCTTTGAATCGATACATTCCCCCTCCCAAAATGAAAATAATTGCAATAACATTTATCAATGATTGCTTTGTGTTTTTTTTTTGTGTGTGTGTGTTCTATTTAGGGCCTCTCGTTCAAACTGTTGATGATTTTTGGCGAATGATTTGGCAAGAAAAAACCTCAGTGATCGTCATGTTAACAGGCATCAGAGAACACAACAAGGTGAATATGCAGTTCGATGATTGACATGTATACTGATATTCAAATATCTATATTATTGCAATCTATTGTTAATCTAATCTATACGATGCATTTAGTGCATAAGTTGGGAAATGAGACAACGGAGTATGTCTTTTCTATTGGAAATGAAAAAAAAATACATAGGAGTGATTTTTGTAAAAATATAGTAGTAAAGTTTGAAAAAATATAAGTAAAAGTTTGTTAAAAGTTTTTAACGTTTTCGACAATTGTCATCTCCAGAAATCTAATTACTAGTAAAGATTGTCCACTTCGCCACTATCCCCAAGTGCATTTATTTCTCATAATTTTCTTTGCAGCAACATAAACCGACTTTGCTTCTTTTCTTACAGACAAAGTGTGAAAAGTATTGGCCAGAGAACAGTAAGACGTACCAGGACCTATCTGTACATCTGCAGAAGACTGAAGTATTTGCTGACTACTCGATTCGTACTTTTGTCGTATCCAAGGTAACCGAATTATTCCCCTTTCATAGGCTCTTTGTATAAAACAGTCCGTGCTGATAGATCATCTCAATAACAAATCAATTCAGCACAAGGTCCCTTAGGGGAGGCTGTGCGGGATGGCGAACAAACTTGAAAATGTTTTGCATCAAAGAGTTGCATGTTGATATATCAACTTGGTATACGGATCATTTCTGGCCAAGATCTCATGGGGCAGGCTCAAGCAGGATGGTAAACATATACCAAATTTGCAAATTATTTGCAAAGTAATCACGTGCTGATATGATACATCATATAAAAACAAACAAACAAACAAACAAACAAACAAACAAACAAACAAACAAACAAACAAACAAACAAACAAACAAACAAACAAACAAACAAACAAACAAACAAACAAACAAACAAACAAACAAACAAACAAACAAACAAACAAACAAACAAACAAACAAACAAACAAACAAACAAACAAACAAACAAACAAACAAACAAACAAACAAACAAACAAACAAACAAACAAACAAACAAACAAACAAACAAACAAACAAACAAACAAACAAACAAACAAACAAACAAACAAACAAACAAACAAACAAACAAACAAACAAACAAACAAACAAACAAACAAACAAACAAACAATTGGACATTTGCATTAAGGTAATTATGTCCTGCAAAGCGACTATTCGTCTTCTTTTTCTTTTTTGTAATAAAATCAATTTTTATCTGTAGATGAAGACAAGAGAACAGCGTTATATCTTCCAATATCATTTCACTGCCTGGCCTGATAAAGGTGTTCCTCAATATGCAACACAGTTATTGGCCTTCAGGAGGCGGCTTGCATCAGATACAGCCATGGGATCTCCTTGGGTTGTTCACTGCAGGTACAGAACCCTTTTTGTTGTTGTTGTTGTTGTTGTTGTTGTTGTTGTTGTTGTTGTGAAACACTTCCATTTCTTTGTCGATATTTGGTCCTTTATAGTCTTCTTTCTCCTTTGAAGCAAAGCGCGATTTTTGTACTGGTTTATCTTTTGAGTAACTAAATTAATTATTGAGGTTTGAACTTTTATGTATTGTTCAAGTAGCAAATTCTTTTCACATTAAAGTTAGTTTTGCTCATAAACAAATTGTACAAATGCACCGATTGGGAAAAGTAACAAATGAAATGTTGGAGTCTTTTTTACCTACTATGTAGTATATAAAAAACGAGTAGCAGTGTTTTATCAAGGATAAAAACCCGAGCGCAGCGAGGGTTTTTGATCCTTGATAAAACACGTGCTACGAGTTTTTTATATGGCTTAAAAAAGCTCATTAATGTTCAATAGCCATTTTGTTCAATATCGATAGAAAACAATGATTAAAAAATGCTTTTGAAATAAAAAGAGATGCGTCGTTTTCACTTGGGAATTTGCTTTATTGAGCAATAACAATGAAATGGTAATGCCTTAAAAAATCTCATTAATGTTCAATAGCCATAATGCTAGTGATTTTCAGTCCTTATTTGATTTAGATTTAGATATTCCCGATGATATACTTGCAAATATATCAGAACCGTCTAGCTCTGCTAATCCTGAAAGCACATTGTCAGCACCCGGTGGAATATTTAATAATTGCGTATTTCATTTCACCCGCTAATAGAATTGAACTGACATAGTCAAGCATAGTCATAAATAAGATAAGAAATTAGGTTACCAACAAATACAATTATGTTCAAAGATAAATAGCATGATTTGCAATTCGTATGATATAAATACTGTGGAACTATAATATAAGAACGTTGTATTTCTTTATCTATCTCCACACGTACCTTTATATAAAGACACATGTAACTTTAGATATAGATTAAAGCTCATTAAAAACCATTGTCTGTGTATTATACCCCGTTATTCCCCTGGGCTGAATTCAAATCCCTCCCCGCGCTTTAAATTTGTATAGTACTTTATAGAGTATAAAGTGCTCTCCACGTGACTACTGATGAGTATCGGATTGGACAAAATGGCTATTGCTTACTATCAATAGACGTCACTTCCGGTAGTATCTCCGTTTTAACCGGCTTGGAGAATGTTGGAGGTTGTCTGTGTATCTTTTTTTCTGGTTTCATGTTGTAGAAATAGTCAAATGGAATACTTTCAGGAGTTATTTTGGCATGATTTGATTTAAGAATCACTAGTTGCCCCCCAGTCAACCATTGGTTGCCCCCCAGTCAAATCCAGAAAAGTCACGTGATTGATAGTAAGCAATTGAATATTAATGAGTTTTTTAATTACGGTTATTTATTCCAGTGCCGGTGTTGGAAGAACCGGAACTTTTCTTGCCATTGACGCCATGATAAGACAAGCACAAGAGAACAAAACAATTGATGTTGTCAACTTCGTTAAAATAATGAGACAAAACCGACAAAACATGGTGCAGACAAAGGTGACTTTTGCTGTCTAACTATCCCATCCTATCCCATCCCTCCCTCCCTTCCATAATCCATCCATCCATCGGTCCATCCCATCCCATCCCATCACATTCCTCTCTCCTACCCTTCCTCAATCCATCCATCCATCCATCCATCCTTCGTTACTTAGTTACTTAGTTACTTCCCTCCCACAATTCATCCATCGTTCGCCGGGCCCATCCCATCCCATCCCATCCCATCCCATCCCATCCCATCCCATCCCATCCCATCCCATCCCTCCCTCCTTACTTCTTTCATTCTTTTTCTTAACGCATCATGTAGCTAAAAACTGCTAAAACTATTTTTCTATCCTATTAATCAGGAACAATACCTGTTCATACACATGGCGATTCTCGAGCATCTCACTTGTGGAATCACCGAGATACAAGTACATCAACTGAGGAAGAAGATCAACAAACTGACTATAAACGATCGTAAAGAGAAAATCACGGGATTTGAAAAGGAATTCAAGGTTTTTATTAATCAATATCAATTTTACATCTATACATAAATAGCAAGTCAGGGAGTTGGTAGGAAGGACAGGTAGATCTAGGAGTGTGGTGAAGTTTTTAACTGCTGTGTTTATTATTGTCAAGCATCTTTCATCCCTGTGTCATGAGGTCCACAAAGACGAGACGAAAAATGGAAGCAAATCTTGTAACAGCAAGAAAAACAGGTTTCAAGATATCCTGCCTTGTAAGTTTAACAAATCCTTTCCTCATTATAATGAATTATATTACATCATGATTATAGCTTTTTACAAAGACAAGCAATATTCTTTCATTACATACGACATGTAACAGCTATCTTTATTATTATTTCATTATTTACTGGTGACTCTTGAGAAAGTTTTGAAAACATAAGGCATAATTAAGACAATTTATCGAAAACCATTTTCTTTTATGGGAGAAAGGCCTAGTTATAGTCACAGAGGTATTCACATCACATGTATTTTTCTTGAGTATTTTCTCTCTCTTTACTAGTGACTCATGAATAAATGGTTATGGATGTGACTAGAATAAGGTTGAAAAAAAACAGCGGCGGCGGAAGCTGAAAATCATTGGGAGGGGGGGGGGGGGACTACAATTTTTTTTACAAAATACAAAATACAAATGCCTTTAAATATATTTATGATTTATAGTTTATGATTTATCCAAACCACAATTGTTTTTTGGGGGGGGGGGGGGGGGGGGGGCTGGCCCCCCAAAAAAAATAAGTGGGGGGGGGGGGAGTGCCCCCCGGTCCCCCGCTTTCACCGCCCCTGAACCTAAAGGCCATCAATCTGCAATTGTTTTGTCTTTACAGTGGATAAAGCTAGAGTTATTCTGCAGACTGACACAGAGAAAGAGGGAACTGACTACATCAATGCCTCTTATGCCAACGTAAGTCATCTCTCTGGCTAATACATCAATAAGCTTTAATAAATAATGCGCGGTTTTTATCCTGGTTACCCCAATCCGCAATGTATTATTGGCAATGTGAAATTAAAGAATTGTAAAAATATGCAAATTTGACTTTACGAAATCCCAAAACTTAAAGTCAGTTCTTCAAACTCAAGGCTAATTCTTTCATATTGTCTTTTAGTATCTTGGTCTCACAAAAAATATATATACTCACAAGATTTTATGTATACTCGGAGACGAACATTTATTTTCTCACAAAAACTCTTCTTGGTAAACGTGTTGAAAGCCACGCATGCGCAAACGTTTTTCTCTAGTGTACATGTAACATATTTGTGTGATTTTTAGGGTTACAGACAGAAGGACGCGTACATTTTGACCCAGGCTCCCCTCGATACCACCATCGCTGATTTCTGGAAAATGATCTATGATAACAAACTGGGAACCATTGTTATGCTGAATACCTGTGAAGAGGAACAGATGGTATGGAATATAATTATCTGAATGAATTCCTTTTGTAAGCCTATATCCTATATTTATGCAAATGAATATCGACTACCAATTGTTAAAACAAATTGGGGGAAGCAAAGCCTGTCCTATCATGTCATTAAAGAATGGAACAATCTAAGTGACGTTGTTAAACAATCTTCAAAAATTTTTCAATTTAAGTCTATTTTTTTTTTGAATGAACTCTTTAAGTATGCTATTTGAATTTTTACATTTTTGCATAATTGTAATTTTTCTCATTTTGTATCGATAATTTGCCTTCTACTTTTTAACTCCATTATATGATGCATAAAAATTAGTTTACAGGACCTTGAAAATTACTAAAGTGAAGGAGCATCCTGTTAAAATATCATTATAAATAAAATAAAATAAATAAAAATAAAAATATCCCGATGAATTGATCATCCACTGAAAAGCTCAATTAAACAGATCCCTTATTCTGGGGATTAAAACAGTGAAGCAAATTTACATGAAAAATGTTTTCAGATCTCAGAATATTTATATTCTTATGAACACTTTTTATCAGAGTTACCCAACATACTGGCCTGAAAAGGAAACAATGCAGTTTGGAAACATCAAAGTTGAAATTGTCCTAGAAGAAACGGAGAATTCCATAGTATCACGAGAGTTTAACCTAACTCACAATTCAGTAAGTTATTTCACTTTCATTTCACTCTTCCTGAATCACATGCTTGAGCTTGTTTGATATCGGCTCTTCTTTTCCTTCACTTGGGAGTTTTTCTCAAGGTTTTTGAGTTTTCCTCTCTCCGTAAAAGTTAGCTTATGATTTGAGAGTTGTACTCATAGAATCAGTTGATTGTGTTTGGCAGCGCGCGTTATTCTGATTAAAAGTGGGCCAAATGACAAACCAGTGTTCATATTGAATGTCTTCATCCAAATTCATCCATGCATTCATCCATGCATCTGTTCATCCATGCATCCATGCATCCATCTATCCAACCATCTATCTTACCATCCATCCATCCATCCATCCATCCTTCCATCCATGCTTCCATTTTAGTGTTCTACTTTTCTTTATCATTGCATGACTATCAGTTTTTATCAATTATTTTACCACTTATAATTTATCATTCTTTCATACAGGATGATTCTAATAAAGCACACAAAGTGAGACATGTCCAGCACACAGAATGGTTCGATGGCTCCGTGCAGACAACTACAACATCTGTGTTGGATCTTGTTGAAAAGATACAAAGAGCACAACAACAGTCAGCCAATAAGCCAATCGTTGTACAATGCAGGTAGATACTCCCATTAAAAAAAATTGGAACCCATAATTAGTTACCTCCCCCTAAACAATTACTGTATAAAAATACCATTGCTGGGTTTCAATCAGCTGGCAAAAGTCTTTGAATCTCATTATCGGCTCCAAATGGTGGTTAAAAACTGACTACCATGTACTATCAGCCCGAGAAAGAATTATATTGAAAACTTGAGCTTCAGCTGACAAGAAATACTTTACACGAGACAGGTCCGGAAATGACGCCAAGTGTAACCAAGTAATTGCACACCGAAGACGTAGCTAAGCTAAAGGAATATAACCAAGGTCTGGATTTTATTCTAATCATCTTTCTTTGGATGTCTGTTACAGTGATGGTGTTGGTCGTAGTGGTACGTTGTGTACAATCCTGTCTCTACTAGACCGCGTCAAAACCGAACAAATGGTCGATGTCTTCCAGACTGTGAAAGCGCTGAGAATATCAAGACCTGGAGCCGTCGAGACTGCGGTGGGTTTATTGACATTATAATTCTTAACCGCACTTAAACTACTATCTTTTGAATAATACTTTTGTTTTCCAGAGCAAATTTCGTTTTTGCTGCAGCGATAATTAAGAATTGTTTCTTATCAAATATTTTCATGATTGGTTTATTTTCCCTTTTTTTTCTTCAGATCCAATACCAGTTCTGTTTTCAGGTGGTCATGGATTACCTGGAGTCATTCAGCGACTATTCAAACTTCAATGGATAAAATAAGAGCATACTAGACCTTTTTAGCTTAGGTGTAATATTTTCCCATTTCAGAGCACGTGACGTTCCCTGTAGTATCATTTCATTGTTTAACATTTGCACATGAGAAGACAAATGAAGATAGGTAGAACTAAAGTAAAGAATGACACGTACGTGGTGTCAAACGGGAAAATATTGATTACGCGCAACAGACATTTCCTCAATTTGCTTGAGTGACCACAAACAATGGTCTCAAGTCGAGGTTGGACTTGATAAATACAGTGAATGTATGAACACATCACGTTGGCATCACGTTCATCCTCGACTAGAAGCCAATTTTTGGGGTTATTCAAGTGAATTCGGAGGTCTATCTAAATAAGCTAGGCGTCATTTCCTCTTTTAAAAGAGTATCAGCTACCTAAAGTTATAGACGTCCAGCGGTTGTCATTTCAAATGGGCTGTCATCTGTTGCAGCAGGAAATTCTACTTTAAAGTTTACTTATTGTCATTTAAAATAAGAGAGAGGTTGAAAGAAACAAACAGACAGCATTAAAGGAGAATGAAACAGATTTGGCTTGTAGCGTAACTGTAAATAAAAATACTTTGAATCAACTAGAATCCTAGGCGACGGAAATGTTTTGAAAAAATGTCGAATTATGAATGGTTTTATGGACGTCATTTCTATATCTTACACATGCTCTCCTTTAAAAATCACATAAGGCTGATTTTAATAGACCTTTCCCGAATTCCTTTGACCGCCCACAAAACAATAGATTCAAGGTTAGGCTGGAGTAGACAAATCCAGTAAATGTAGTGATTTAAAAACCGCAGCCTTGACTTGAAGTCAAGCGGATTCCGGAAAGGTCAATCTCAAATACCAAGTCACATACATGAAAGGTGTCACCACACACATTTTTTATTACCTCACGGATAAACGTTCAGGCTAGTGTCCATGCTCCACTTCAAAAAAAATCCGTCGCCTTAAACGATAAATAATAATAATAAAAGAATGCGAAAGAGCTGCCATGTTTGTATTCAATAGGGAAATATTTTACTTTAATCCTTTAAATTCTAAATTCTGATTCGGCCACTCATATTGTATATTACTTATGAAACGTCTAGGTGTATACATTCATGTTCTACTAAAATTTTAAAGATAGAATTGAATTTGGCTTTGAAAATTGGAGTTAAAGTTTATGCAAATCAGGACGATTTTGTATCAGATATACAATCTCCTCCACGGACAATGATTTCTATTGTGTTTTCCTCATTAATTATTCATGAGTTTTATAAAGATAGCTATGTTTAATCTATCAAGCTGCTGAAGGTGTATAAATGACACCACACATTAGCACAGCCAAGAATAGTTCAATATCAAACCATCGACCAGGATTCCGAGTATTCAAAATATCCTTCAGAAAGCTGTATAAAGAAATGGTACTGCTGACCAACTGAAAATTTGGTGAGTAAATAAAACATTTCATAGATACTTGAAATGAAAACAGTTGTTTAAGGTGTGTACATCATGCCAAATGAAATGGTTTCCGGTGGTATTTGTGGTTCAATGCAATTAGTCTGCTACATAGCCTAATGATCTGGATCATGATCTCTTTACCCATCTTATTGAAATATACGTCCTGAGCTGTGTTGGTCGCATAAATATGAACATTAATTTTATTGTCGATCAATGACTATGACGGTTCTCCTATACTGCCACGTAGAGCGGACAGTTAGACTCCGAGTCAAACGAGTTTGTGTCGAGAAACAACAACCGCAAAAGAGTTAAAATTTTGGAACTTTGACAATTAATGACATTTAGTAAAGGTTTATAGTCAGTGAAAATATTTCCTACTATCTTATATCATATATGCCTTTTCTCTTCTTTTTCATAGCCAGAATGTGCAAAATCGTCATAACTTTAATGCAATAAATATGCTGCAAATGTTCCTCAAAATCGCCCTTCCCCAAACCCCCCTAGGTGCTCCAGCCTTTGGTGGACCTTAACCCCCCCAATCAAAATTACGCTCCGCGGCACGTCCCTGACAACCACAAGATAATTACTTTCTTTGATGGTAGATAATATATCTCCTTACAAAAAGGTAAATGACGTTCAAGTTTATCATAAAGAGACACTTTTTATTATAATTCCTAAACAGGTGCATCCATGGTATTCGCCGTCGGAAGATATACCCAATATTAGTTCCCCGATCCAAGATTAATCATTAATTAATTAATTAATTAATTAATTGATTATTCATTATCAAAAAAATTATCAGAAGCTAAATTGTTGAACGTATATAAAATAATGCTACATGATTTTGAGTTTACCAACCCTCCAAATATCCCAATAATAGTTTCAAAAGGTTCGAAACAGCAAAACATAACATTTCATTTTCGATAGGATTTCACCAAAACAAACAACGTACGTACCAATTAGACACAAAACTAAAAACCCTATGAAGTCTTATTTTAAGCGCATGGGGTTAACCTCCAATCAAGGGGTCTGTTTTATACATTATTCTTTCAGATGGATATACATTCATCAATGATGACAGTAATTCACTGGCTTGTGGTTTTCATGTACTTGCTTCCTAATGGATACGTATCAGGTGAGTATTATTATATTTTATTATCTTCCAGTTTTCGAAACACCATGTTTGACAGAGTAACTGTGGCCTAGCTAGTTTCGATTCTTAGGCGCGGTTTAGACGTCGAAGTTCACATGTGCCGAGTTCAATTCGAGATTTAAATGCAGGTGAACTTCGACGTCTAAATCAATTAAATTCGGCAGATTCCATTTAAATACGACTACTGCCGAATCTTCGACATGGCCAGATTTAAACGTCGCAATTCCCATTTGCTAAATGTATTGCATAAATTACATTTAATTATTATAATTTATGTATCGAATATATCGGGCTCTGTCATTGGTCCTTATAGATAACAAAGCAAGAAACCGAAAGTTCATATCAATCTACAACACCAGAAAAATTTATCACAAAAACCTTTAGAACTAGAAAATACAATTATCATACTCAAGATTATCACCAAGAAATGCTTCTCGGAGCTTGTAGAGTAAGAATTCTTAGGCTTCGAAATTATATTCACCTGCCGTAACGGCTACGATTTTACAATCGCTGTAACTAGCTAAATTCTCTACAAACTGGTTTCGTATCTCTCAAGGGAATCAATAAAAACTTAAAGAATAGATTGATTAATATAAGAACAATTTTCTTTTTATGTTCTATTTTTATCTTCGTTCGATCATAGCAACCAATCAGATTGCACAGAACCATAGCTTTTATTTAATTCGGCACATAAAATTCGACGTCTAAATCAAAAAACCAATTTACGTCGACTTAAATAGGAATCAAATTCGGCACATGTGAACTTCGACGTCTAAACCGGGCTTAAGTTATTCTAAGCCACGCTGTACCTGCTTACAGGTGTCAGAGCATATTAGTTTTTCCCATTTACTTAAGTGATTTACAAGTTTTCCCCTCTTCAAAGCAATTTTATATTCTATTGTTTGTGTCAGCCTTAGGTGGTTAAGAAACAGATGTAGTGTTGGTATTTTCCCTTGTGATCTATATTTATATAATAGTAGTTTGTATATAATAAGTATCTGATTGATCAAAGCTTCACACTTTTTCGACTCTACGCCCAATATAATGTTAGCAATATTTAGTTCTGGCAAGATTATATCAAATTGATAAAGCCAAGTTTTAATTTGGAAATAAAAATTTTTGGATTCCATGCACTCTATGAAAAGATGATCAACCGATTCGGTATGAGTGGAGCAGAACGAGCAATTTGGCAGTGGTATTAATTTAAAACGAAATAAATCTTTGTTTAGATACAAACAATTATTTAATATTTTGAACTGAAAGCATCTTGTGTATGTGTCTATTACTGAACTATATATGCGCAAGTATATGTTTTCCCAGTTTGTAATAACATTCCCAATTCTTTTTTCTATATTGCTTTGTGCGGTGGGCTTTTGGAATTTTTTCCCAATCATTTCCCTGTATATAAGGTTATTTTGCTTTTTCTTTGCTGCCGATGCAAGTATTTCCATTAGTGACATTTTTTGACCGTTTTCTGTGCGATCTTTTAACATCACCTTCCACTGAGGAGGAATTGCCGAAACTAAACACACCCAATAAAAATAATAGTCAGCTTCTACACCCTTGGTCTCCATAGTCTGCCAATGAAAAAGGAGAGAATCGTCACACAGGTCACTCAAGTGCCATATCCCCTTAGAAGCTAGTTGATGGTAATAACACGATGTTCCTCCAATAGTAATACACCTATTATTCCATAGTGGTTGCTCTAAGATATCCTTATAATTATCAACACGTCCTCTAGTATCAAAAACTTTTGCCCAGTTTGTTAGCAAGTTTTTATAAAACATCGTAGCTATTGTAGGGATTTTTTTTGGATCGAAGTTATACCCAATTGATTTAACTCCACCTATTCTATTTAACCATAAAGAAGGTATTATTTTCCAGGGTCTTTCCTCACCATTAAACAGTTTAAAAGCCCACTTTAAGCGATTTGTTTTAATGTAAGACTCGAAATCAGGTAGTCTTAGTCCTCCTTCTTTGTAGTCACCAATCAAAGTATTGTATTTGATTTTTGGTTTCCTACCATGCCAAATAAAATCACTTATTTCTTTTTTTACCCTTGCTATAAATTTATCAGAGACATCAATTTTTGAGCATATATAATAGAGTTTTGATAGTGCCAAAGACTTTACCACCAATATTCTGCCATAAAGTGTTAAACTACGCATTCTCCATATAGATAACACTGTTTTAAAATTTTCAAAAACCTTATCAAAGTTATTTGCATCCCTAATATTTCTATTATAAGAAAAGTGAATCCCTAAAATTTTAACACTCTGCTGATAAAGGTCAACCCATTTAATCGAATCAGTCCTCGGGTTCTCTGGATTATCTTTGCCTAGCCATGCGGCTTCTGATTTCGAATTATTCACTTTAAGTGATGAGTGCTGGTAAAAGGTGTTTAATGCCCCGAGAGCCATATCCAAGGAATTTAAATCTTTAAGAAAAAGAGTGGTGTCATCAGCAAAGAGTGTTATCTTTTTATGATTACCATCAGCTCTAAACCCGTGAATCTCTTCGTTTTTCCTAATGAGAGTGGCAAGCGTTTCAATTACAAGGATAAAGATGTACGGGGAAATAGGGTCTCCCTGTCTGGTGCCCCTCTTGATCTCAAAGAAATTTGTAGCAGTTCCGTTATTTAAAACACAAGCCATATTCTCCTTCAGAAGCACTCTAATCCATTTTATAAATTGTGGACCAAATCCAAAATGTTTTAAAGTAGCAAAAATATAATTTCTTTCTATACTGTCAAAGGCCTTCTGGAAATCTACTGCTAATAAAATCAACGATTGGTTCACTTGAACTAAGTAATCCATAATATCTTCTATTAGACGGATTGGTTCTTCAATATTCCTATCTTTTACAAAGGCTGCCTGGTCGGGGTGAGTTAATTTATCCATGTATTTAGACATTCTATTACTTAAGGCTTTACTGCATATTTTGGAATCAACATTAATCAAGCTAATAGGTCGCCACGAGTCTAATGACCTATTATCCTTATTTGGCTTTTCTATTAGGGTTATTACTGCTTGTTTTTGTGAAGTTGTTAACTCTCCTTCGTCAAAACTATTGTTTAAACAGCTAACTAGGTCTTTGCTTATACAATCCCAGAAGGCTATATAAAACTCTTTAGTAAGACCATCATTTCCCGGAGTTTTAGAAGTTCCCAATTGTTTCAAACTAGTAAAGCATTCTGCTATTGTCAAATACCCTTCACACGATAGCATTTCATCTTTTGACAATGCCGGATTATCAATATGCTTTAGAAAATCGCAACAATCAGCCTCAGTCCCCGTGCCTTTAACATCGTACAAATCTTTATAAAAACTTTCAATAACCTTTAAGATTTCTCTACTTGCTGTTATTTCAATTCCTTCATCAATAAGAAGTTTCCTAACGTGGGTTTTATTTTTGTTTCTTCTTTCCAAAGACAACGCTGTACCTCATTATGTTAATTTTCATACTATTTAAATGTAATTCTCAATCATTATTTATTTATTTATTCAATATATTTATATTATATTATCCAAATTTATTTATTATTGCTGTATTATCGTATATTATATTATCTTTTATATTCATGAATCTAAAAAGGTATCTGCTTAAAAACAATAAAAGGAAAAAGAACAGGAACAGGAACAGGAAGAACGTGAACGTCTAAATTAAAGGGAAAGAACCAAGCAGTACTGAATAAAACAGTAGGGATAATATTTATAAACAACTTATCACCTGATTAACTTTTGCAGGCCTGGACTGTGGGGATAACGCTCTTGGCATGCAGAACAGCGTCATACCAGATGACAAGATTACAGCATCTTCAGGGACAGCAGGTGACCAGGCAAGACTAAAATACACTAATGGACCATCGTGGTGTGCTATGGAAAATGATGCTAACCCTTCTCTACAGATTGACTTAGGGACACCCCACATCATCTGTGCTGTGTCAACACAGGGTGACCACCAGGCGGAACAATGGGTCAGGACTTTGAAGCTCAATTATTCTGATGATGGGAAGACTTATTCTTCATACAGGGAGAACGGAAATACACAACAGGTAACTATTATTATTGCAACATCATCATCAATTATCATCATTATAATTATCCTTATCGATATCCTTATCCTTATCCATATCGTATTATTATCGGTATCATTAATTTCATCATCATTACCATCGGACATCATCATCATCGTCACAAACTTTTCAGAAATTAGCAGGGAGGAGAGGGGGGGGGGGGGTTTGAAATTTGAAATTGAGCGTTGAAAATGATGAGACCCTCCCTAGCAATGGGAATACAATTTTCTAACCCTCCCTTTGAGCTTGGCCTTAAAAAATCATGACCCTCCCTCTTAACAGTTAATACCTCCAATACAAAACTGAAATAAGACCTGCCCTTAGCATCTTCCTTTGATGGCAAGCAATATCTGTCCTTAACTATGAATGAGAACGGTGGTGATGATGATTTTAAAAACAGTGCTACCGTGATGCTGAGAACTGTGCAAATATTTCTGAGAAATTTTGATTAATACATAAATTCATAACATGAGATCTCGCTGTTGTGTTCTCACTAGAGACAGCTTTTCATTTATTTGTTAATAGCGTTGTCTTCCTCTTGTAAACAAGTAAATCCATATTGTCTTTTAGATATGATTGTTCAGGGTTTTTTTTAGGGGGAGACGTAATGGCATCTAGGGGGGTTTGGGGGCATGCTCCCAGAGAAATTTTGAAAATGAGAGCATCGGAAATGCGATTTCCAGTGTTTTTAGGGGCATCTGCAAGAGCATAAATTTATGTGACCCTCCCTTTTCACTGCCTATTTTTTCATGACCCTACCTTTTCAGGGGCTCAAAAAGTTATGACCCTCCCCCTTTTTCCACCCCTCCCCCCTGCTCATTTCTGACCAATCCCTTATTATCGTCATCATCATCATCATCATCATCATCATCATGATTTTGACATAATACGTTAAAATTGAGTTTTTTTATGAAAAAAGTAAGAACTTAAGAGAATTGATTGTTTGAGCGTTTCGACCAAAGTCATCATCAGATTTTCTCCTAATTTCTTAAATTATTTCATAACCATTATATATTATCATTATTGCTAAAATTCTTGATAAATTTTGTTTTAAGACATTTTATGGTAACGTGGATAATTCAGGAATCGTCAAGCAGATTCTGTACCAAGGAATCATTGCCAGATATCTACGTATCCTACCCATGATGCACCACGGTGCTTCTTGTATGAGAGCTGAGCTATATGGAATCCAAATACAATCAGGTAAGTCGTAAGACCTTGATCAATAAGTCTTATTGCGCATTTAATCATATGTGCATGGAACTTCCGCATTATAAATAATAAATATTATTATTATTATTATTAATACTTATCAAACTATTGGTACCAAATGTTGGTAGAATATTTTGGATCTCTCCGTCGATCTCTTGATTTGTATCGAGGATTTTTTTCTTTTTGCAAAACTTACATAATTTAATTCGATCTGTGAGTTTGTTTCAGGGTACCATAAATTTCCAAGTAATAGATCAAACACGGGAAAGAGTGCTTCATCCGAAATCAAAACACCGAGAAGCGGGTTGAAAAAAACGAGGCGAACTCATGAATGATTCTGGGAGAAAATCAAAGCGAAAGTTTGCCAAATTTTATGCTAATTAAGATAATATTTCCAAACCACTGTCACAGTAGTGATTTACTTTGTTTTCTCCTCATTAATTATTCATGAATTTGAGAAGTAAGAAATCCAAAGGTTCTACTTTTTACTTTCTAAAAATGGTAGTTACAGCAGCCATATTGTATGGCAGGAACAATGTGATGCCTATGCATGACAAAGAATTTATCAAAAAAAAATAAAGTAACTTCTCGTCAGTTTTTTGCTCTTTGAACAACAAGACATCTATGAAACCTCTATATAAACACCAATATCAGGGATCAATACATATTTTATTTTTGTTTTCATCATACAGAAAACCTGGCATTTAATAAAAAAGCGAAACAATCTACGACCAATCACAATGGAAATGCTTCCCGAGCTGTTGACGGTAATCGAGACGGTAATTGGCTGGGTGGTTCCTGCACCCACTGCGATCATCGTTACAATTACTTTGAATGGTGGTGTGTTGATTTGGGCATAAGTGTCGAGGTGGAAGAGGTTTCAGTATTTACCAGAACTCATCCTCAATGGGGTCTTCGTTTGTGGAATGCTAAATTTGAGCTTCACATTGGTAACTAAATTAAATAAGTCTTAGAGTACTACGTACCATTTTCCAATTGAAAAGATTGAGAAGTTTGTAGAGTTGATACACACCCTATGCAAAAAGAGCGATATACTGGGAACAAGCACCACGAACGAAGCATTATTCTTATTTTTTAATCATAAGAAATTAATTACTTTTTTTTGATTACAAGAACAACATGTCTAAATTCGTAATTTGAGTTTTTTCATGGTATATTTTAAAAATCACTGCAGATCGATTTACATGCATTGGACATGTGCCAAAAACATGAAAACGGGGCTAGTCAGACCTCGGTTCTCTTTTTCATACAAATCCTTCTAATTCCAAAACGCTGTATAGCTTTTCAGGTATTTGTACTAGAACAGTGAAATTTTGCTCAATTACTAATGTAAGCATGCTTTTTCGAATGCTGGCTATAATAACTTGACCAATGTATGCAATGAAAAGACTATGTTAAACAAAAAAAGATGATCAAATGCATTTTTTTCTCAGGTCACGATGCCACTCACCTAAGGTCTAATCGCAGGCGTGGTGGTCAGTATGGCATTATACCAGCAGGCAGTATAACCATCGTCTGTAACCCAACCAGAAATGGAAGATATGTTACTATAACACAAGAGAAATTCGGAAGTCTTTCTTTGTGTGAAGTTGAAATATATGGTGAAGGTAGCATCAATCAATCAATCAAAATAAATATAAGAAACGAACGAACGAACGAACGAACGAATGAATGAGTTAATGCATGTCAATAAATGAATAATCTATAAAAAAACACTTTTTAAGTTTAACTATCAAAATTAAATCTGGTAATAATATTAATCAATATTAAATCATGAATTTCTAGTCAAACTAAGTGAATATATGTTTTCTCTCATGCAGCAAATGTTGCTTTCCGAAGGCCTGTAACACAATCAAGTCATTATGATGCTTTGTTCGCCCCGGTTGAATCTACCGTTGATGGTTTTCATAGCGATACTACTTCACATAAAAGCTGTACCAGTACTGGCATTAACAAACCTAACCCTTGGTGGAGGGTTGATCTTGGGCAATTCACACCTGTGGACATGATTTACGTCTTTACCTACTACAATATGTTATTTGATTACCTTCATATTCAGATCGGTAAGTGCATGCATAACATTAGTCCCAAACGGTCGGTTCTGAGTTTAGAAAACCGAAAAAGGAAACAAAGTTTCATATAATCAAACGATTTTTTTAAAAGTAACACCATGGCTAAGGGGATATTAGCGCGGTTAAACGTCTCTCTTGTAACAATGGATCCCAAGGTGATCATGGTATAACAGTGGTCAATTCATTAATTTATTAAATAGATCCCCTGCAACACTTCGGAATGCAGCTCCAATTTGAAGGACAAAACAATAGGTTCCAATTCTCAGGAGATTGAAACTCTTTTTTTTTATCCTTCAGATTGAGCTGCTTTGACGTCACGTGAAAAGTGACTAATACTGAAATTTGTCTTTTCCGACTACTTATTATATTTTGTCAAAGTTTCGTTTACTTATTCTATTTATTTCAATTTTATAAATATATTTCGTGTTTTTCATATAGGGAATTCTATCTTTGAGGGTGGAACATCCAAACCACTTTGTGTTTTCCAAGAAATAATAAGGATGACGAAAGGTATTAGGATGATGTGTCACGAAACTGTGCAGGGACGTTATGTAACAATCTCATTTACAAAGAATGTAAATTCGAAGTATAGATATATAGAGGAACTTGAACTATGTGAAGTTGAGGTGTACGCAAAAGGTATGCAGCAATTACAATTTTCCAAAGACCCATACTTGAAAAACAAATTTTAAATGTAAGCATGCGCAGTAGTAGCACTGAAAAGTTTGGGAGAGTGGAGGGAGGGGAGGGGAGGGGAGGGGAGGGGAGGGGAGGGGAGGGCTGGGGAGCGAACTCTTACAATTTATGTTTAATTTTCAATTCTTACTTACTTTTTGACACAAAAAGTAAAAAGAATGTGAGCAAAAATATATTTTATTCCATGTCTAGATAAGAATGAGTAAAGCCCCGCGCGACTTGTAATGGTTTAGTGGTTCTCTTCTCCCATAAAATTCACTTGAAAGTCCCTAAGAATTAAGAGTTAGACAGAATAAAAAGTTATATGTGATTGTTTGAAGCGTAATCTTTCAAAATCCGTATGTATGTCATGAATTTGTTTTCAAAGAAATGCTAAGAACCGCGTTGAAGATGCACTGGTAACAAAATTTCAGCTATTTTCTCTGTATTTGATTCTCCCGCCACCCATTAACTTCGCAATGGCTCATTGCACTCTTTGGTCTTAATGAGATGCAAAAACCAATTTGACCACTCATTCTGCGCGGATAATTGTGAGGTGGGTCTCTTTGGAGGAACCTTGGCGCAAACACTTTCACTATATATCACTGTCTTTGAGTACAATGACGGATTTTTGTTTTTATTTTGTTTTCCATTTGTAGGCCTGGTCTGTGCCAGAAAAGCGATTGGGATTTCTAACAACAAAGATCAAATAATATTAGACGACAAAAAAATAACGGAAAGCTCTATATATAGCAACATGAGATCTGAAGCCAAAGCCAGGCTCCTTGGTAACAGTTCATGGAGACCGCGTGACGATGATCCCAACCCATGGTTGCAAATAGACCTTGGAAAAATTTACTACGTGTGTGCTGTGGCTACACAAGGTGACCCGAACAGTGACGAGAGAACAAAACTATACAAATTGAAATGGACTTTGGATGGTGTTGGATGGGAATTTGTGAAAAATATATCTTCGAACACTGAACAGGTTTGTTTCATCCATAATAACTATTCTATAATTCAATAATTAAAAACAACTTTGATTACCAATAGTATATATTTATAAGTGAGTTTGTTTGTTGACTTTCTCCCTTGCTATAGCTAGAGGGCTTTTATCCCATCCTCTATTTTCTTCCCTCTCTCTCAACATGTGAGTTGAGTAGGTAGCGTGTGTGAGTGTTGCTGTGGGTAAGGAGGGGGCCTCATGGCGCCTCGTGCTCCTGGGCTTGGGCTTTATTCGAATAAAAAATATATTTGTAAGGAATATAGTATAAGTTGATACTTATGTTCAACGATATTTTATTTTAAGATATTCACAGGTAACCTAGACAAATCAAGTATCATCAAGCATATCTTCTCCACTCCTCTAACTGTCAGGAAAATACGGTTCTATCCTGTCGAGAAAAATAAAGCTTACGCCCTGAGAGTGGAACTTTATGGAGTCAAAAATCAAGGTACGGTAGATAAGCATAAGTACGCGTGTATGTCTTCAAACTAACCTGCTTCATAATGCCGTCGGATCCCAAAATAATCCGGTCATTTTTAGTTAAGAGGGATCGATATTTACACTTGGAGCCCAAGTGGATTTTGGTGGGTACTTAAGCTGTTTTAGTATCCAACAACAGTTGTACTATCAAGCACGCGGTCCGGCACCAAGTGTGAATATTCCCGGCCTTTAACACTTAGCAAAATTTTGATGAACAAGTTTTCGTCTTTGAAACGACTCTGTTATCAATCATTACTGCAGCTTGATCATTTCAGGTGTGCAGCTTATATTTTTTTATTTCATAACATTCTTATTGCACTTTCAGATACGAAATAAGCCAATCTTATTTTATAGGTCCACAAACGCCTAAAATTATTGGCAAAAGAAGACTTAATCCAAGGTGTGAATCACATGTAGACTTGGTTTGCATAGCTGAAAGAGGACTGAATATCAAATGGTACCATAACGATACAGACATTACAAGTTACTCTATCGGTACAGTAAGAACAGGATCAATACTCATATCAACACTACGTGTGAACTACACATCAGCTGATGATGTTTATGATAAATATTCTTGTGGAGAGGTGATCTCGCAGAAAAGACGTTGTTCCAGTTTAATAGAGTACGTGTGTTATGTTGATTATGGCTCCTACGGAAAGTATCAAGGCAGAGGAAAAATCACAGTAATATTAGGTACGTACGTAATGAATAGCACATGAACTAGCAAAGGTGGGTCAAGATCCATCTGCAAACATTTTCTTTCCTTCTAGCTAAACAATGTACTTACAATTTTCAGCAGAAAGATTACAAAACAGACCCTCATAGGTCATTCACTTTGATGACCGTTATTGTTATTTTCTTTTTCTTGTCTACGTTGTCCATGTATGTCAAACTTCACTGTCGTCACAAATTGCGAAGTTAAATTTAAACTCCAAAAGAGGAGGGTGCTGAGCATTACACTCTCAGAATTTTAAAAGTGAAGTTGCTAGACTAGCCCTGGCATCCCTAGTCCCCTGCGCCGCATATGGATGATTGATTGTGTGAAAGCAACCTCTTTTGGAGTCTATAAAGCGTCTGCCACTGATTAGTTTAGGTTTATAGACACTACAGCTACTAAGGAAAATCGAGGAAAAAATATTTTTGTTTTTCTTGGTTTTAATATTATTAAGAACTCAAGATGTATCCTTTCATTCTTTCCATGATAAACATGCGCGCAGGAGTACCCAACCCGCCATTCATCGAAATACAGAACTCTTCACGATCAGCGGCCCGTATAATAATAATACAGCCAAAGAGAACTGCAGATCAAGGAAACATCACAAAATATTCAATCAAACTCAATGAAAAGAAAATAGCCGACACAAGTCAAAGTACTTATTTTCTAACCGACTTGAAACCTTACACAAAGTATACAGTTAGAGTGATGGCTGCAAGTAAAATTGGGAACAGTGAATGGAGTAGGCCAGTGACATTTACAACACAACAAGCAGGTTAGTATTATCATTATTTTGCATACAACTTAATATGACGTTTGCATTATCATATTCCCCCTGTGTTAGTTAGTTAGTTAGTTAGTTAGTTAGTTAGCTAGTTAGTTAATTAGCTAGTTAGTTAGTTTACTAGACAGAAATTGACGGTTTTTCATCATTAAAAAAACACATCACAAACACCACCACTACCAAAAAATCATAACCGCATGGATGATACAGAGCCATCGGCTGCACCCAAAAATATTAAAGTTACTAAAATGGAAGACGGCAAGTTTAACATATCCTGGGATGAAATACCACAAGAACATGCTAATGGTATAGTATTGACCTACGAGATCAAATGAAAACCTGTGAACTTGGAACGCAAGCGTCGAGGATTAGTACCATCTTCAAAAGCAGAAAATGCTTCCAAATCTCCTCACATGTTGGTTGCCCTATCACTCCATGTGACGTATAACGTTAGCATTCGAGGATACACCGTGATTGGGCCAGGCACATTTAGCGTACCGATAACTATGAATAAAGGTAAGATCATGTTCATTATGCGGTTCAGAATATAAGCCAGTTCAAAGTTTAAGAATCGTTTTCAGTGCGCATGCGATTTTATCCCGAATTTCTCACCTTCGTTTGTTTAGACCTTTTGTTTTTAATTAAACAAATTAAGAAGGTGAGAAATTCGGGATAAAATCGCATGCGCATGCGCACTGAAAATGATTATTTCAGAAAACTTTGAGCTGGCTTATAGTAACTGTTTCTTTAATGTACACTGTTGAATAAACGAGCAACAAGGCATAGCCGAGTGATTTTAGGTCCGATAAAATGCGTGCTGCGAGTTAATTTATTGAACTGCTTCAAAAGCGATCCCAAAAGCGATCATTCAATAACGATCTCTCATGACTTCGAAGCGGACGTTTCGCAAACCCCCAAAAATGCAGAGAAACAAATGTCAGAAAATGCCGTACCAAAGTCAACACGTTCCGTCAATAAGTTGGCAAAGAAGATTGCTTCGGAACGGCAAGCCACAAGAATAGATAAGAAAGGTTCTGAAGAGCTAAGTAGTTATGCTGTTGACACATCACAAATTCAAGACTTGGAAACCAGCGTGGCTGACATGACGACAGAGTGGTTGGAGATTTTTGGTTACTGAACCAAATTCATAATGGAATTGTGTAAAGATAGGGGGAACATTAACGGGAACATTATCGTCCACGTACGCTGTACGGCATTGTTTCTGGTATTTGGAGGCAATTAGAGGACTGTAATGGAGGAAATGCAGTTAGAATATTGGGCAAAACGGAACAAAGGTAAGGATATTTATGTATTACAAAAATAAAGAAAAAAAAAATGTTTCATGAAAGAATAAACGTTACATTTTATTTTTCGTTCATGAATTCTGAACTTTAATCACACAAACCTGAGTACTCCTTTTTACGGCAAAGTTATTTCGCCAAATATACGGAGCTTTGGGGTTTTCCCTGCAGCCTGTTTATATTTTTGTGCGACACCGCATTGCAGATATGCACGGGCTCAATGCTAACAAGTTTTGAGGTTATTCATGCAGGCCTGGTTACAAAAGATTTAGCTGGTAAAGATAATGAAAAGTTGTGATAAACATTCCGCACGAGACAGGAAATGGCGTCAAGTGAAACCCTGCAATTGTTCACTGACAATATAGCTAAAGGATTATATACAGGATTTGGATTTTATTCTAATTCTTTTCCTTTCGATACTCGTTACAGTGATGGTGTTGGTCGTAGTGGTACGTTGTGTACAATCCTTTATCCCACACCATAGGAAATACAGCCAATCAGAAAGCAGGAAAGCCGTTGTATATTCATCGGTATTTCTCTCTTCCTTCCCAACATGCACTGTGCGTTGAATCTACGCATTTGTATTTTCTATGATGTGGGATAAAATGGTTATACAATGGTTTCTCGAGGCATACCGTGGATACAAACTCGCCTAAAGGCTCGTGTGTATACTAGAAACTACAAGTGACTCGTGGGATATTCCACGGTATGCCACTCGAAACCATTGTAAAACTAGTATGTCTCTACTCGACCGCGTCAAAACCGAACAAATGGTCGATGTCTTCCAGACTGTGAAAGCGCTGAGAATATCAAGACCTGGAGCCGTCGAGACTGCGGTGGGTTTATTGACATTATAATTCTTAACCGCACTTCAACTACTATCTTTTGAATAATACTTTTGTTTTCCAGAGCAAATTTCGTTTTTGCTGCAGCGATAATTAAGAATTGTTTCTTATCAAATATTTTCATGATTGGTTTATTTTCCCTTTTCTTTTCTTCAGATCCAATACCAGTTCTGTTTTAAGGTGGTCATGGATTATCTGGAGTCCTTCAGCGACTATTCAAACTTCAATGGATAAAATAAGAGCATACTAGACCTTTTTAGCTTAGGTGTAATATTTTCCCATTTCAGAGCACGTGTCGTTCCCTGCAGTATCATTTCAATGTTTAACGGTTGCGCAAGAAAATACACATCATGGAAGATTGGTAGAACTGAAGTAAAGAATGACACGTACGTGGTGTCAAACGGGAAAATATTAATTACGCCCAACAGACATTTCCTCAATTTGCTTGAGTGACCACAAACAATGGTCTCAAGTCGAGGTTGCACTTGATAGATACAGTGAATGTATGAACACATCACGTTCATCCTCGACTAGAAGCCATTTTTTGTTGTGGTCAATCAAGTGTCAATAAGCTAGGCGTCATTTCCTTTTTTAAACGAGTATCAGCTACCTAAAGTTATAGACGTCCAGCGGTTGTCATTTCAAATGGACTATCATCTGTTGCAGCAGGAAATTCTACTTAAAAGTTTACTTATTGTCATTTAAAATAAGAGAGAGGGTGAAAGAAACAAACAGACAGCATTAAAAGAGAATGAAACAGATTTGGCTTGCAGCGTAACTGTAAATAAAAATACTTTGAATCAACTAGAATCCTAGGCGACGGAAATGTTTTGAAAAAATGTCGAATTATGGATGGTTTTATTGACGTCATTCTATATCTTACACTTGCTCTCCTTTAAGAATCACCTAAGGCTGATTTTAATATACCTTTCTCGAATTCCTTTGACTGACCACAAAACAATAGATTCAAGGTAAGGCTGGAGTAGACAAATGCAGTAAATGTAGTGATTTAAAAAACGCATCCTGGACTTGAAGTCAAGCAGATTCGGAAAAAGGTCTATCTCAAATACCAAGTAATTTTACATGAAAGGTGTCATCACACACATTTTTACCTCAGGGATAAAAGTTCAGGCTAGTGCCCATGCTCCACTCCCGACCAATCCGTCACCTATGAAATTAATGATAATAAAAAATGAATGCGAAAGAGCTGCCATGTGTATATTCAATAGGGCAATAGCTAACTTCAATCCTTTAAATATAGATTCTGAATTTTTTTGCAATAAATTTAAAATCTCATAATTCGTTTGTTTAATAATTTGTTCGTCCTCAAGTAACATCCATTTATATCTTTTATCTTTTTATTAAATATTATTAAATTATTTTGAACAACTCCGTGCCCCAGATTAAATGCTGACCAGACATGCAAATGAATGAGGAAGTAAACTGTCACGAACAGTAGTATAGAGAGGTTTAACCGCAGCCATGTATTACCACAAAAAAAATCTTTTTATACCACGAAAACATTTCTCTTTTCCCCTAGAGATAAAAATTGAATTATATACATTGTGTTGATTGATAAATTGGCCTCTATGCGGCTGTTTATGCGTATAAGGTGGGAACGTTTAAAATTTACTAATAACACGTACCCCTTTAGCTTAGCTATTTCCTTTGTGTTTTTTTAGCTGTAAGTTTTGTCTTTTACTCCGACGAAGGACCAAAATCGGAAATGTCAGTACACAAACAAACTTTTTTCACACGGTCTTTTTGTAGCTGTAGTTTATTTAGGTATTGCGTGACCATCTCATTCGCTTTATGCCTCGACGGCGCAGTTGCTACACATAGTCAACCACAGGTAGCCCAAGCGTCGAGTTAGTATGCTGTAACGTCTTTAGCTTCAGTGAGTGATCTATTCAAATTACACATGGTTTGAAAATATGCTTTCAGAAAGACTTAAATCATTTGATGCTTTTGAAGAAGCCTCTCTAAAAATGTTATTTGGTAGTCGAGGCCAAATGTTACCGGAAATGAGACCGGACTTTCAGTGGCATCATGCATCAATGCACCCTTTCCCCTCCCCACTAAGTGTGTGTTTTGCATTTTTCGCCGAATATTTTTTGTTATTTTTGCTTTTCGAATTTCAAAAAATTATTTCTTGGCATCGCGTGGCTATCACCATTATAGAGACTTTTTTCAACAGCGTTAAATAATTTAAGTCTTCCTGAAGGCATATTTTCAAACCACGTGAGATTTGAATAGATCACTCACTGAAGCTAACGACACAGCCCACTGACTCTACGCTTGGGCTACCTGTGAGTCAACATGCTTAGAGGATAGCGAAATAAACAAGCTTGTCAGACCTAGTTTATAGATATCTGTGTTTAATACATCAAGCTGCTGAAGGTGAAGAAATGACACCACACATTAGCACAGCCAAGAATTGCTGAATATCAAACCTTGGACAGGATTCAGAATATTCAAAATATCCTTCAGATAGCTGTATAAAGAAAATCAGAAAGCTAGATAAAGAAATGGTTGTGTGGCCCAACTGAAAATTTGGTGAGTAAATTGAACACTTCATAGATACTTGAAATGAAAATAGTTGGCAAAGTGTTTCATATGGATTCGGTTAATATGGATATATCTTACCGAATGGAATGGTTTCCGGTGGTGTTCGTGGTTCAGTGCAGTAAGTCTGCTACTTGTAGACTATTGATTTACATCATGAACTATTTATCCATCTTCATGAAATATACGTCCTGAGCTGTGTTGGTCGCGTAACTAATCTCGTAAATCATTGTCGATCAATGAATGGTTTTATCTTGTGAAATGGAAAACAAGTGTTGACTAGCACTAACGACGGTGCTCTGTCGTGAATATTCTTTTTCTGGCTTATTTATTCGAAGAAAGCATTGAGCATTCATTAAAAAGGTCAAACCACAACCACAATAAATTTCTTCTTGATGGTAGATAATATATCTCTCTTCAAAAAGGCAAAAGGCGTTCTTGTTTATCACTAGAGAAGTGCTTTAAATTAAGATTCTTAACCTTCTAAAAGCAATAACATAAAGCTCGACATAATCCTTATCTTGCCCAAAGTTATAACTGTACAGACAGGAAGTAACATAGATTGTAAAGTGTAGAGTTGCCCACGAGGAATGAAGCGAGCTGGAACGCAAACTTAAACATTACCAAGAGAGCATAAATAAGAGAGGGAAACTAACTTCTTGATACCGCGAGCGCCATGTGAATTCCTGGTTGGGCTATATTTAGCATCCAAATTTGTTTGGTTTTTCTTTTTCTTTATGGCGTGGACGTGTGTGCGCGCGCGCTCAAAAACAACATACTTTTAGTCGTTTTTTTCTCACTTTTTTCGACAAAATCTACTACATAAAGCAAAAAGATCAGGATTGGCTATATTCTGTTCTCTAATAAAACACGACTGAGGCTGTTGAACACTTAAAAAGACGCGAAATTTATGTTTTCCAAAAAAAATCGTTACATGCTTTCGCTACTTCCAGGTTTGGATGAAGCACACAATTTTTGACGCACACGAGTAGGGTATGGCGAAAACTGTTTGTACGCTCTCTTGATATTACTAGATTTTGTCCGTATATATTCTATAATATGTAAAAACACAATAGTCTAATTTTTTGTTATCTAACGTAGCCATACTCCTGTACTTCTGTACATTTAACAGTGCATCCATGACATTCACCTACGGAAGATATAACCAATATTAGTTCATGAATCTATGTTTAATCATTAATTATGAATTAACTGATTATTAATTATCAATGAAATTATTAATAACTAACTTGTTGAACTTATATAAATGATCTTGAGTTTACCATTCTTCCGTATATTCCAATAAAAGTTCCAAAAGGTTCGAAACAGCATGACGTAACATTTCATTTTCGATAGATTTGCAAAAAGAAACAACCGATCAGACACAAAACTGAAACCCTATCAAGTCTCATTTTAAGCGCATAGAGTTAACCTCAATGCAAACTACAGGGTGTGTTTTATTCATTATTCTTTCAGAATACATGCATTAATGATGACAGTAATTCACTGGCTTGTGGTTTTCATGTACATGTTTCCTAATGGATACGTATTAGGTGAGTCATATTTCATCATCCAGTTTCAAAATATTATGTTTGACAGAATAATTGTAATTGTTGTTAACATTGATCATGATGATTCACAATATCTATACCGTATACCTTTAACTGACATGGTTATTCAGAAAATGGGCATTAGCATCTCCTTTTTTAGAAATCATGTAGAAATATTCCTCTAAATAGAAATGCTACAACAAAATGGGTCAATAACAGGTATATAATTACGATAAACATGGTATGCGTATGACGCGTATGAGGTATATAATTGCATGCTACAGTTTAACAAGACCTTTTTTTTTGCACTTTTATTTAAAGAAGTCAATTAAAATGTTTCTCACGATGGCGGACTAAACCAAAAAAATGAATGAAGTCTTTATCAGAGGTTTTTTATTTTTTTCAGTCATGATTTTCGTTTCGTGAAAAACGTATTTGTTTAAAACAATAAAAGGAAAAGGAGCAGGAACAGAATAGGAAAAACGTCAAGGTGTCAATTAAAATGAAAGAACTAAGCAGTACTGAATGAAACAGCAGGGATAATATTTATGAACAACTTATCACTTGATTATTATAACTTTTACAGGCCTGGACTGTGGGGATAACGCTCTTGGCATGCAGAACAGCGTCATACCAGCTGACAAGATTACAGCATCTTCAGGAACAGCAGGTGACCAGGCCAGACTAAACAACACTAATGGAGCACCATGGTGTGCTATGGGAAATGATGCTCACCCTTATCTACAGATTGACTTAGGGACACCCCACATCATCTGTGCTGTGTCAACACAGGGTGACCGTCAGGGGAAAAAGTGGGTCAAGACTTTCAAGTTGAGTTATTCGTTAGATGGGAAGACTTATTATTCATACAGGGAGTACGGAAATACACAACAGGTAGCTATTATTATTGTGTCATTATCCTCAATAATGATAATAGGACAATAACATGACTTTTGGAGGGCATAATGTTTATTTGTGGTCCGAGTAGCATCAAAAATACAAGGGCCACAAATAAACAATATGTACGACAAAAGTCATGTTATTGTCCTATTATCATTAATATACAAGACCAAATTATACAAAGTCTTGAATATCAAAAGTTAGAATTATAATAAAACATTTTCCTTAAAAAATAAAGTTTTTATACATACAAAACAAGAGAACATCAAACGCACGCACTTTGAATTGGTTTCCTTAAGATGTGATTGGCTGACAGCAGTCGTAAGACATTCCCTCAACCAATTAGATCGAAGCAGGGTGGTAAATAATGGTAATTGAACTAGGTGGAGTGCAATTTGGTCTGATATCAAACGCGCGATAACAAAATCACACGACCGCGTAGCGGGAGTGTGATTTGTAATCGCAAGTTTGATATCAGACCAAAATTGCACGACATGAAGTTCAATTATCACTTTATTATATCCATTTGGAAATCATGTTAGATAGACACTGAATTTGTGATAAGTACAAAAGTATTTATTAATAAGTAGCTGTTAAAATCATCCATTTTGTTTCTTTTTGTAACAAAAAATTGCAGTCAAACTTGAAAAAAGCTACATTTTATGTTCCTTATTTGCTGTAATCTGATTGGCTGATTACATACAATCCTGTAATTTGATTGGTTACCTTTTCTAGTGTTGCATTGTGATTGGCTGACAAAAAGATGCGATTCGGACTCAAAATAGTGCGATTCGGACTCAAAATAGTGCGATTCGTGCTTGAATCAATCTACTGAGAGCCAATCAGATTACAGGATTTGCTAGTGATTTCAAAATGGATATAATAAATGCATTTATTATATATCCTAGTCAAACTCGTTTTCTTATCGGTCGAGAGTACATCACGTGGAAGGAAATAAATCTCAATAACTCCCGCGCGGGTAATAAATGCACGTGATCAAAGCGTGAGAGGGGAATAATTTTTTTTTGTAAATAAAAAATTTTCAAAATGGAGAGAAAATTTTTCTTCGTTTGACTAGAGTATATAATAAAACACTTAATGACTGATCCCTCGGGAAATCAGTTAGTTTCGTTTCCCTCGAATCTCAATGTTTCCCTCGGCCGGAGCCTCGGGAAACATTGAGATTCTCGGGAAACAAAACTAACTGTTTCCCTCTGGACCAGTCATTAAGTGCTAATTGCAGCCCGCGCGCTTGGCGTTTGGCCCGCTAAACTGAACGTTTTAGTGAGGGCAGTTTAATATTTGGCCTTGTATATTGATGATAATGATGATGATCACCAATTATTCACCTCAGGCTCAGTGAAGTAATGATGATGATAATGATGATGATAATGCTGATGATAATGCTGATGATAAATGTTGATGATGATATATGATGATGATGATGATGATGATGATGATGATGATGATGATAATGATGATGATGATGATGATGATGATGATGATAATGATGATGATAATGATGACGATAATGATGATGGTCATGCTGATGACAATGACGATGATAATGACGATGATGATAATGATGATGATGATGATGATAATGATGATGATAATGATGATGATGATAATGATTATGATAATGATATATAATGATAATGATGTCGAAGATGAAGATGATGTCGAAGATGAAGATTATGATAAGGATAATGATGTCGAAGATGAAGATGATGTCGAAGATGAAGATGATGATGATGATGATGATGATGATGATATATATATATTTTGTTTCAAGACATTTCATGGTAACGTAGATGGTTCCGGGATCGTTAAGCAGATTCTGTACCAAGGAATTTTTGCCAGATATCTGCGTATCCTACCCATGATACACCACGGGGCTGTCTGTGTGAGAGCTGAGATATATGGAGTACAAATACAATCAGGTTAGAAATTGAATAGGTCTCTTTATCAAATTCATCACATTTGTATAAAATATTTTGGATCTCTCACTCATTCGAGGATTCTTCTGCGGATTTTCCTCCTTCTGCAAAACTAATCTTAATCCAATCCGTGCGTTAACAATGCCCTGACTTTGATCAGCCCAGATCGAGTTTAGCCGTGCCATGCCTAATATCAACACAGAGGTATTTTCAGGGTTTGATCTGTGAGTTAGCTTTGCCCTGACTTAGATCAGCTCAGAGGTTGTTTCAGGGTTTGATCTGTGAGTTAGCTTTGCCCTGACTTAGATCAGCTCAGAGGTTGTTTCAGGGTTTGATCTGTGAGTTAGCTTTGCCCTGACTTAGATCAGCTCAGAGGTTGTTTAAGGGTTTGATCTGTGAGTTAGCTTTGCCCTGACTTAGATCAGCTCAGAGGTTGTTTCAGGGTTTGATCTGTGAGTTAGCTTTGCCCTGACTTAGATCAGCTCAGAGGTTGTTTAAGGGTTTGATCTGTGAGTTAGCTTTGCCCTGACTTAGATCAGCTCAGATGTTGTTTCAATATTCCACGAGCTAGCCGTGCCTGATTTAGATTAATCATGGCCAGAGTTAGCCAAGAGAATGGAAAAACAAAAGACTATGTTGGTTCATAAAACAAAAGCGACAGATTACAAATCTTTTTTAAAGTTCAACAAGATGGTGGCTATGACGTCATGTGAAAACCAGCAACAATAGGCCTTTCTTAAAGTGCACCTAACCCCTGATACAATATTTTCAGTATTGATTCTACATGAAGTAAATAGTTGAATGGTGAAATATTTTTTCATTTGAGTGATGCGTCTTCAAGGTATCAGGATACGCTCGAGGCCTTCGAGATTACTTTACGCGCGAGCCAAATTTCTCGCTTCCTTTTCAATATTAATATATAAAAGTATACATTTTCTGAAAGCTAAATAAACATTATTTTCAAAAATCAATTTGAAATTATCTGTTTCGCGACATAAAAAAAGTTATTGGGTTTCTCCGCAGTTTTTTAATTGATCAAAATAACTTTCTTAAAACATTGTAGCTCATTCGGATTATATCAGATCGAACTGGAACTTTGAATTATGATAAATCACAACGCAAAAGTTTTGAAATATTTTTTTCATTCAAAAGATATTGTCTATGCCGAAAATTGAAACATCCGGATTTAACGCGTCAATATGCGAGCGACCTAAAAAGATATCATAAATCTGAGACACCGTTTTGAAGCTTATTATCCACATTCGGATACTGCGGGAAGTTGTCAAATGAAGTGCAGACGAATGTCACTTTGAACCCTGTATTTATTTAGCTTTCAGAAAATGTATAGTTTAATGGCAAAATGTTGTAAAGCCCGTGCGAAATTTGAGGTAGCGCGTATAGGGGTCCTAAACATATTCTGATACCTTAAGTTATAAAGGTTTATACTTCCAATATGTTAATGACTGTGACGACTACCCAGGAATTTGAGTATATATTTTTTACTTGTAATACTAAACACTGGCCATTATAAGACACCAAATGTACACTAAACGTTGTGGAAACCACGAGTATAATGATGATACTTTTTAAATACTGTTTGTGTGAACCTATTAAAGTTTGTATATTTAATGAAGGCTGGGTGGACGTCACAGTCATTAACATATTGGAATTCTAAACCTTTATAACTTAAACATGCAACACTCAAATGAAGAAATATTTCACCTTTCAATTATTCACTTCATATAGAATCAATATTGAAAATATTATATCAGGGGTTAGGTGCACTTTAATATCCCTGCATGAAGTCCTTACCCTCACGTTAATGCAGCTCTGACCACATTTAATATATTCCCATACTTCCATGCACGAAATTTTCGATGCAAAGCTGGTTGGTTTACCAAATAAAGCATGGACAAGCTATTTTGCAGCAAAAAGCCCGTGCGCGGAAGTATGTGCATACATTAAATGTGGTCATAGCTGCATGAACGTGAGGCTAAGTACTTTATGCATAAATATTACATACATACATATTTATAATGAAGTTTCTGTTTTCAATGTACAGAAAACCTGGCTTTGAATAAAACCGCAAAACAATCTACGACTAGTGAGCATGCAACTGCTTCAAGGGCTGTTGATGGTAATCGTGACGGTAATTGGTTGGGTGGCTCATGCACACATTGTGATCAAAAAGGTAACTTGGAATGGTGGCGTGTTGATCTGGGCATAAGTGTGGAGGTGGAAGAGGTTTCAGTATTTACCAGAACTCATCCTCAATGGAGTCTTCGTTTGTGGAATACTATATTTGAGCTCCGCATTGGTAAGAAGAGCCAGTACTACACTTCTTCAACTTATCTATTCGATTAACATGCTCATTATTTCATTTTCTTGCTCTCAGGGTTTGCCTCAGTCGCTTCAAGCCTCTTTTTTTTTTGCTTTTTTGGTTAGGTTGGGTTGGGTTGGTTGTTTAGTTAGTTGGTCGGTCGTTGGCTTGATAATTGGTTTACTGGTGGCTGTCTGGTCGGTCGGTCGGTCGGTTCGTCGGATTGTCGCTTCAAGGTTGCTTTGTTTCTTGATCGGTTCATTTGGCACGTAATTTTTGCAAAAAGCAGAGAAGTCTTGCAGGGAACTAGCAAAGTTTTAATTGTACACGGTAAAAAAAGTTGTACTATCAAAGCTATATGTGTTTTCTCAGGTCACGATGTCACTCACCCAAAGTCTAATCGCAGGTGTGGTGGTCAGTATGGTATTATACCAGCAGGCAGTATAACCATCGTCTGTCACCCAACCAGAAATGGAAGATATGTTACTATAACACAAGAGAAACAAGGAAAACTTTCTTTGTGTGAGGTTGAAGTATATGGTCAAGGTACAGCTATTTTTTTAGCACAAACTGAGAAAACTTTTTGTTTTCGTTCGAGTTTGAAAAGTTGAGTTTCTAACCGCCTAACATCTTGTTTCTATGGCGCGTTCAAGACTATCACTCGGGAGGAAATGATAACCTGTCAAAACAGAGCAAAATTTGCCAATCAACGATAGCCTCAACTACATTTACGGAGTAGCGACAAACATTAATAATTCCGCAAACAAAAGCAATTAATTTGTTGATCAGTTTGTCGCGACTCCGATTGGAATATAGTTAAGCTACATTCTGTAAGACGATCCTTCCCATCTGCCTATTCAATAAACTTTAAGAATATTTTTTTCAATACAACTCTGATAGCGATTAATTCTTTATTGATAGTTTTTGTTTTGCTCATGTTTCCCTAGCCTACAAAGTAGATTATTTAGAACATATTGGCTTTTAATGGCTTTTTTGTTGTTGTTTATTTGTTTGTTTGTTTAGCTGTAGCCTTTCAATAATTCTAGGCAACTTTTAACAGTTTTGTCAAAATATGTAAACTTTGTTTTGTGTCATACATAGCAAATGTTGCTTTTCAAAAATCTGCATGGCAATCAAGCCACTATGAAAGCGCTTTTCATGGTTCAGCCGAATCCGTCGTTGATGGCAATTCTGATACTTATTCCAATAACTGCTCAAGTACTGCCCAGAAGAAGGATAATCTATATTGGATGGTTGATCTTGGGCAAACCATACCTGTAGACAAGGTTCATGTCTTCACCTACTGGAAAGATTTTCGCCGTTCCCTTCAGATTCGAATTGGTACGTGTTGTATCTCTTCTCTAAATAAATGAGCGACTTATCCTGTCATAAATATATTTAAAAAACGTAATTTATCTACTTTACTTCATTTTAACGTAGCACACGTGTAATATTGTTTGTTCTTTATATAGGGAATTCTAAATCACATGGTGGAATATACAATGAACGTTGTCTACCTTTCCCAAATTTAGAACTTGACGAGGGTGTTTGGATTCCCTGCCAGTCGGCCTTGCTAGGACGTTATTTATCAATTTTGTTTAAAGAAACCGCCAAATTGCAAAATAATGCAAGACTTACTCTATGTGAAGTTGAGGTGTATGCAAAAGGTATGCAAGGGGCACTAGGACAAATCCGTTGTGAGAATTTGTAATGAAATGTTTCATGTTATTGTACTTATCTGTTGTTCTTTGCTTGGAATGAAGCGCCATTCAGTATATTTGACATTTTATTTGGCCTCTGTTGTCCATTGTTGGACGGTTCGTTGATATTCAAATCTAGTATGCTCCAGTTCTACTCGGCCAAAGTTACTTATTATCACTCTTTAATAAGTTAATTAAATTATCCTTAAACACAAGAGAAAGAGAGGGGTAGGCAAGAAAGGCCTCTTCTATTGTCCTCTCGTCTGCTACGATAATCCAAATAATTTGACATTCAAGGGAGCAATTTGTTTACACAGCGCTACGGCTTCATAGCATGACAAATACTGGTAAATACTGCACAGTTTTAAATTTTCTACAGCCATTAGTAATTAGCCTCCTGCGCAGCCGCTGTGAGGCGCTTCCGGTTCCCGTCATTCCCCCACTAGCGTCTGCTCCAACTGCCAGTGGAACAACATTCCTTTCTACATTGTTTTCTATTAGCCAATAGAATCGCTAGGTGATATGCAAATTTATTATATGGCTACGATAGTACGCGCACTCTGATTGGCTGATTTCCGGTCTGAGATGGGAAAATCCATCATGTTACCATGACAATTGGTCCGGATCGTATATCAAATTTGCAAGTTTGTTTACAATTTCACTGCGCGAAATTTGTCATTTTTTTTCGTTAAACATGAAATTTATAAGCAAAATAAAACAAAAAGCGAACAAAGAAATTATGAGCGACGAAGAGGATCATTCTCCGAGCGAATTTTACTACCCTAACGAGCTCGAAGTGGACATGAAAATGAAAACCAACAATATGAAAACACAGCTCCTAACAGTCAACAACAGATTGAAAACTTCGTTACAAACCAGAAAGCTAAAAATACGATTAGAAAAACCAAGTCGGACATGAACATACTCCATGAATATTTAAACAGCTCGGTTAATAATTCTTTATTACTATTTTGAGTAGCCGTCGCTGTTTATAGTGCTAGTGAAGTCGCTAAACCCGTGATTGGTCAAATTCATAGAAAGGAATGTTGTTTGAGTTGGAGCAGATGCTAGTGGAGGAATGACGGGAGGCTATTAATAATTTGATGAGCTAGAATTTACTTTTTCTCTTAATAGATCAACAAAAAAAATCGTGCTATGAGCTATTGATCCAACAACGGCTTTGGGCGGTAGTGAAAGCCGTAGCGCTGTGTAAACAAATTGCTCCCTTGAATGTCAAAATAATTGGATTATCGTAGCAGGAGAGGACAATAGAAGAGACCTTTGATTAACTTATTAAAGAGTGATAATAACTAACTTTGGCCGAGTAGAACTGGAGCATACTAGATTCAAATATCATCGGACCGTTAAAAGGTACGAGGCTTGGCGCGGCCCTAAACGGACAACAGAGGCTAAATGAAAGGTCAAATAGACTGAATGGCGCTTCATTTCAAGTAAAGAACAACAGATAAGTACAATAACATGTAACATATTTTACTAATTCACAAAATGGCTTTGTCCTATTGCCCTTGGGTATGAAAGTATTACTCAGATATTTTATTGTAGCGCTTGTAACGACGTTGAATAGGTCCATTTTGCTTTTAGATTATTTGATATAATTTGATATATTTTTCATTCATAGCCTCAGTCTGTGTGAGAAACGCGATAGGCAGAGAGATACCAAACGATAGATTAAATGCAAGTTCCAACTATAGCAACATAAGATCTGTAGATGCAGCCAAGCTCCTTGGTAACAGCTCATGGAGACCACGTGACGATGATCCCAACCCATGGTTACAAATAGACTTTGGAGAGATTTACTACGTGTGTGCTGTGGCTACACAAGGTGACCCAAAAAGTGACGAGAGGACAACAAAATACAAATTACAGTGGAGCTTTAATGGAACATGGCAATTTATAAAAAACGTATCTTCGAACAATGAACAGGTTCGTTTTGAATATTACGACCAGTTTGCAAATCAGTAAAGACCATTGATCTATCAAAGTATAAAAATAACCTGAAAACGAATTGATCCTCAGACCATGACGTATGCTATATGATGGAGTTGGTGGTAAAAATTAACTAAACATGGCTGGGGTTTCTCTGCATAAGTTCTCTTGTGCAATCACCAAAACTGTTAAATGTACAATTATACAATCAAAAAATCATATTATGCAATCAATCTCAATTCCAGCAATCTGATTGGTTAAGAATGGTGCGATTAAAGCATTAATCTGCCTAGTTATTTATACTATTAGTTGTAGGACACTTACGTTCTATTTTTTTTAATTTTAAGATATTCACTGGTAACCGAGACAAATCAAGTATCATCAAGCATATCTTCTCCACTCCTCTAACTGTCAGGAAAATACGGTTCTATCCTGTCGAGAAAAACAAAGCATACGCCCTCCGAGTGGAACTCTATGGAGTCAAAAAACAAGGTATAAGCATCAGTACGCGTGTATTCCTTCAAATTAACTTGCTTCGTAATGCCGTCAGATCCCGAAGCAATCCATTTTAATTGAAAGGAACTGAAGATTACACTTGAAGCCCAAGTGCATTTTTCTGGGTACTTTAGCTGCTTAGTGTCCAACAAAAATTTAACTCTCGAGCACCGCGCTCCGGCACCAACTATGAACATTCCCTTTAACGCTTAGCAATATTTTGATGAACGAGTTTTCGTCTTTGAAATGACATTCTAATCAATGGTCAAATATTTTTGGGTTACGCCATTATTGCATAGGGGGACATTTTCATAACTTGTCGTCGCTAGACTGGCACTTGCCAGGAGTAAGCTGAGTCATTAGTATAGCTTGAACACTTCAGGTGTGCAGTTTAAATTTGCATTTCATAATATTCTTTTTAACATTGCATAACATTCTTATTAGCATACGAATTAAGCCAATCTTATGTTATAGGTCCACAAACGCCTAACCTTATCAGTAAAGGAAAACTTGATCCAAGGTGTGAATTACATGTGGACTTGGAGTGCAGAGCAGATAGAGGACTGAATATCAAATGGTACCATAACGATACAGACATTACAAGTTACTCTACAGTAAAAACAGGATCAATACTCATATCAACACTACGTGTAAACTACACATCAGCTGATGATGTTTATGATAAATATTCTTGTGGAGAGGTGATTTCTCAGAAACTACTTTGTACCAGTTTAATAGAGTACGTGTGTTATGTTGATTATGGCTCCTACGGAAAATACCAAGGCAGAGGAAAGGTCACAGTACTATTAGGTAAGTACGTATTGAATAGCACATGAACTAGCAAGGGTGGGTCCAGATCTATCTGAAAACATTCGTGTTCCGTCTAGTAAAAGGTGCACTTACAATTTTCGGTGGGAAAGCCAAAAGTAGATCCTTCATATGTCATATATTTTAATGACCGTTTTTGCTATGTTTTTCTTGTCTACATCAGTTGCAATTGTCCATGCATGTCTAATTTCATAACTGGCGTCACAAAATGCAAAGTTAAATTCATGTTTGGTGGTGCTGAGTACCTCCATACACCTTAGTAAATTTGGATTGCTAGGGCAACCCGTCACCTTTAGTTCCACAGTCTATGGATGTTTGATGGGTGACTAGCAACCACTTTTGAAGTCTATGAAAGGAGAATGAGCAATGTATAAGCTAAACCAGGTGATCTCGCTTCTCTCAGGCTGAAGGAATTAACCAATCAGTGAACACTGATTTTGTTCGTAGCTCAATGTTTTCTAGTTCCAGGTTTTCGGCTCGATTTATAAAAGCTTTTACTCAAAAATAAAGAAAATAAAAATCATCCGTGCAAAGATTCTCCAAATACCTTTTAGAGAAAGCATATTTCGTCGTTGTTGGTGGAAAATATTACATTCTGATAAGAGATAATAGTTGTGACAAACAATGCCTTGCGCGTCTAGATTCCAGATCACCTGGAAGAGCAAGCTCTCTCTATATATACTGAATGTCTAGGAGACACCGAGCACTCTCATTTGCCATTGATAATATAGTTTTTAGTTGGTAGATAAAACGGAGGCATTTTTTTTTACGAATGGAAACAATTTATTCTTGGTTTTAAGAGTAATGTATTCTTGTATTCTTTCACAAACATGCAGGAGTACCCAAACCACCTATCATCGAAATACAGAACTCTTCACGATCAGCTGCCCGTATAATAATAATACAGCCAAAGAGAACTGCAGATCAAGGAAACATCACAAAATATTCAATCAAACGCAATGAAAAGAAAATAGCCGACACAAATCAAAGTACTTATAACCTAACAGACTTGGAACCCTACACAGAGTATACAGTTAGAGTAAGGGCTTCAAGTAAAATTGGGAACAGTAAATGGAGCAGGCCAAAGACATTTAAAACTCAACAAGCAGGTTAGTATTTCACTATATTATTTTCCATACGAATCAAATTGCGCACTTTCTATAGCTTAGATAATATGCTTACTACAGTATATCCTTATGAGATGATATCAATATTTAAACGAGAAAAAACATCTAGATATCGTAACTAAGGTGATGCAACCCAGGCCTGCAAATGGTAATATACATCTCAATGCATTATTCCTGAATCTCAAGGTAATTTTTTTTAGAATGATAGTCTTTTGACCGATAGAATCTGGGTCAAAAAGGTGTTGTCTCACGAGGCAACGTTTTACTGTATGGAAGAACGATGGAACACTTGATTCTATACTATAGTGTTCTATATTGTCCCATACGCTTATAATTAAGTTCCATTTTTTGACGTTAATGTCAGCTAAAGAAAAATAATGTTAATTCGGAGACCAGAAATGATTTCAAGTTTCAAGACGGAAATTTAAGTTTTTTTTTATAAATAAAAAGAACATCACCACAACCACCACCATAAACAACAAAAACAACAAAATATAACTGCACCGATTCTACAGAGCCATCGGCTGCACCAAAAAATGTTAAAGCTACAAAGGAAGACGGCAAGTTTAACATACTCTGGGATAAAATACCACAAGAACATGCTAATGGTGAAATAGTGGCCTACGAGATTAACTGGAAACCTGTCAATTTGGAACGCAAACGTCGAGCTGTAGTACCACCTTCAAAAGCAGAAAATGCTACCAAATCCCCTCACTTGTTGGACGGCCTGTCACTAAATGTGACGTATAATGTCAGTATTCGAGGATACACCGTGATTGGGCCAGGCCCATTTAGCATACCGATAACTATAAATAAAGGTAAGATCATGATTATTATGGTTAAGAATATAGTACATAACTGTTTCTTTAGTGTACATATTTTCATCAAGTGCTTGTTTTATCAGCAGTGAAGAAATTAAAAAAGCAACAAGCAAAACCAAAGTCTGTAAAACTCTTTCAATTTGCTTGAAGTGCATTTGTAATAATTCATAGGCCAATCTAATAATTTTTCCCATATTCTTGCAATGGATGCTCAAAAAGTGTCCGTCGTCATGTCACGGCACACATTTTCCTTACCACTGAATGTTTCCCAGTCATACAATAACTGCAATTTGTTGCAATTGCTTTTGAGATTTTCTCTTTATTGTTCATGTTGTTTTTGTTTTAAAGTGACAGAGACGAAATCAGAATCAAAGGATGGAACATCATCAGCATCATCATCATCAGAATCATTTATGCTGATCATAATTGTTGTTGTTGCCGTAGTCTCAGCTCTCATCATAATCATGATTGCCATGATAGTTATCATAGTTTTGAGAAAAAGGTTAGTCAGTCAGTCAGTTTGTTGTTTTCATTAAATTCGGTATGTCTATGTGCACTGTGATTGGAGACTACACAAAATAGTCATCTTTAATGTAAAAAAATTAAAAGAAATTAGGTTCCAAAATGAAAGGCAGCTCTGCAAATTGTTTCTTGCAAGTCAGTCTTTCTCAATCAAGACTACACTCACACGGACGATCACATTACTCCTCCAATATTCTCTTTGTAGTAAGCCTTGAAATGTCTAACAAGCTCTTGCAAGTGGTAGCATGCTTTTGTGCATCAACAAAAAGAATGCCAACTTACAATTCATTTAATATTTTTAGGCATAAAAAGCGAGAAGAAAAGGTAATGCGAGTACATTTTGCAGCCCGTGCCTCAGAACCCGACGTAGGAGAATCGTTGATTGAGAGTAACGAAGAAAAAGGTTTGAAGTTCAACATTGCTTGCCGTGTAGAGAAAAGACCGATTAAAAACCCTAAATCAGTCCATTGGCTTGTTCTTCCTTTCTTTAACATTATACTGGTCCCTTAATTTTATTTACTATTATATATGCAACGTCGAGAACTTGGGGTTTTGGCTATTTCCAATAAAATATATACTAAGGCAGTCTGTCGTTAGCTTGACTGATGCAATTGTGGAAAAGAGAAAACTTCCCTAGCCTGGAAACTTCTGGGTCATGATTGTTCACAAAATATATAAATCCGTAAAATATATCCTTGATTTTGGAGGGTAGCACTTATTATGATTATTGTAAAGGGAAGAAAACCGGAGAACACGGAAAAAAACCCTTGAAGCACAGGAGAGAACAAACAAAGCTCATATTTTATTAGAAATCCAAGCATCGAATCCAGGACCAGATTGAGGAAAGGGGACGCATTAGTAGGGCATGACAGACACAATATCATGCCAACAAAATTATTACTACTAAGAAATTGTTTTCCTGTAGATAAACAAGATCAAAAGGACAAAAACAATATTGAAGACGCCACGTCATCTGGTGCTGTATATGGCAACTTGCTGAATCCTGATGAGGCGACGAATGGCCCAGTTCCTATCGGACAGTTTATAGAGTATGTGCGTAAAGTTGGGAAGGACGAAAACAAAATACTGACTAACGAATTTGAGGTACACGTATGAATTACAGCTATTTCAAAAAAGGTTGAAGATGGTTTTTGTTGCATGTTGCATATTTCATGAATGCACTTTGGGCAATGTGAATGCAATCAGCGAAAGGTTTAATTAATCTGTGCTGACATTGTTTACGTATGATCCGCAGCGCATTTCATGCTTGGTATATAACATGCAACAAAACCTTTACAAACGTTCTTTAGATAGCTGTAGCTATTTTATAAATAAGATATTTCAGTCACTGTTTTTCCATTTCTGATCATGTGCCCTTTCCTTACATGCCATTTCCTTGTCTACCAGTAGGACTTCAGTGATAAAGTGATATGGATAAATCTCTGTTTATAGAACGTAGTCTCAAATGGGAAAACGCCACAATCGACTTGGATCTATTGGAACCTATCTACTAGAAAAAACAGTTCTTATTTGCTATGAGTCGATAGCTACTCATGTTTCACAGCACAGCTTTCTGTGCTCTTTTTCTAAATTTGTGCAAAAAATTGCTTGAAACTTAGAATCTTGTTCTTTCTCTAGGACATGGAAAATAATGGTCAGCAGTTTCCTTTGCTGGTTGCTAGGAAACCAGTCAACAAAACTAAGAATCGATATGGCAACATTGTACCTTGTGAGTAAAGTTTTAATTCAATTCCATTAAATAAGCCATAACTGAGTTTCAAACTGCACGCTATCAGACCCCTTGCACGTGACGTCAGAGCAGCTTAATTTGGAGGGCAAAACAAAAGAATCTCCTGTGAATTGGAACCTTTTGTTTTGCCATCCAAAATGAGCTGCATTCGGACGTGCTGCAAGGGGTCTATTACCAGACTGATTATGGGACTGGGAGAGAGGACTTCCCACTGAGATTTTCACCCAGTCTTCTCCCCAGTTCTCTAATGGGCCTTGAGCAGACTGTAAGTTTGCTGTTTATTATAACTATATTTTGTTATGTATTAGACGACCACTCTAGAGTCGTTCTGGAGAAAATTAAGAAAGACGAAGACTCGGATTACATCAACGCCAGCTACGTCCGGGTAATTCCATGTTCTTATGTTTAGTTTTGCGTTGTCAATGAGTGTGGATGCAGTATAGAAAAAGTACGTAGATTCTAAAGTTTTTGGCTCTTTTTGTGCAGGGATTTGATGGAAGACACATATCCTACATTGCCTCTCAAGGTAGGTAATCAATATAATGCATGGCAATCTCCATAGCTCAACATAATCTAGCTTCAACCTTCAACCATCATCACTACCCCAAAAAAATGTCTGCATGGGCAGATCAAATTCAGGGCACGGCTAACTCATAGATATAATTGGGATTTGGCGTGTTAGGTTTAGCTGTGAATGAAAGGTAGCATACCTGCCATTTGGGGTCTCAAGCACACTTCCTGGACTCGACACCACATGTAAGTTAGACGTAGAGTTTCTTTGGTCGAAGGCTTTTCTCTGGGTCTTCCGGTCTCCCTCCCTCTGCAAAATATATGTGTTAGCCTTGCCCGCTATCTAAATCATTTTAGAGGGTGATTCATGGTTTGAAATGGTTTATTACAGGTCCTGTTAAAAAGACTGTCGAAGATTTTTGGCGTATGATTTGGCAAGAAAAGACATCAGTGATCCTCATGTTAACAGGTCTAATAGAAGGACCCAAGGTATTAAATATGGTGAGATGTTTCCATTGCACAAGGAAAATTCTACAATCAAATTGGATTCGCAAGTGATTTCAAAATAAATGTAATTAAACAGAAATAGTAACACTGAAAGTAAGGATGAAAGGAAAATTAATTCAAATAATGTGAGGTTCTAATCTAAGAGTAAGCTCATAGTCACATATACGCATCAAGAGTTCCGCGCTACTGCTCTAAGCCTATGCTCAGGGGATTAAAAAGTGGGATAATATTTTGTAAAATATGCTATATTTTAGTTGTATCTTTCTAGCTTGTCAAGCACAATTTTCATTAAATATTCAAGATCGCGTAGATCGCGTACCGTTAAGCGAATTCGGAATCAAATATACTGAAAAATTGTATATTTTACAAAATATTATCCCACTTTTTAATCCCCTGAGCATGCGCTTAGAGCAGTAGCGCAGAACTCTTGATGCGTGTATACAAGTACGAAATAGATTACTTTATTTATTTTTCTATTTTTAGACCAAATGTGAAAAATATTGGCCAGACGATTGTGATACCTACCTCGACATATCTGTACAACTACAGAAGACTGAAGTATTTGCTGATTACTCGATTCGTTCTTTCTACTTGACAAAGGTAAGTGTTCCCTGCAAAAAAGACATACAAAGTCAATAGACACCTAGTCTTTTCCTTTCCTTTTTTTGAGTCCTATATATAGTGTCACTACCAAAAAAGGACTATTTTAATTATCAGAGAAATGACATGCACTTGGTCCGAAATGGATTGACTCTCGCCATTTTATCAATCACTTTGCAATTATTAATTATTATTGATATTTGTTTTCCACAGACTAAAACAAATGAACAGCGTTGTGTCTTCCAGTATCATTTCACTGCCTGGCCCGATAAAGGTGTCCCTCAACATGCAACACAGTTATTGGCCTTCAGAAGGCGTCTTGTGTCGGAAACAGCAATGGTGTGTCCTTGGGTTGTTCACTGCAGGTAAAGTATAATGGCCGAGACCCTTAGAGCTGCAGAAAAATGGTTGAAGTATAACATGCAGCAACCATATTGAAGCTCAAATATTTCAATACCCTGAAACAACCTCTGGGCTGATCAAAGTGAGGGCATGAATAACTCTACAGATCGAACCCTGTAACCGCCTCTGGACAGACCTAAGTCAGCTAGGCATATATGGCTAACTCACATATAGAACCATGAAACAGCTTCCTGGCTGATCTATGTCAGAGCACGACAAATGGAGGGAGGAAATCCGAAGAACCTGGAGAATCTCGGATCAACAGGAACCAGTTGATCTCGCTTCTCTCAGCCCGAAGGAATTAGCCAATCAGCAAACATTTTGTCCATAGCTCAATGTTTCCTAGTTCCAGGTTTTCTGCTCGATTTGTAACCACTTTTGCTCGAAAATCAGGAAATTAAAACTCATCCGCGTAAAGATTCACCAAATATCTTTTAGAAATAACATATTTCGCCGTTGTTGGTGGAAACTGATATTTCATTTTGACAAGAGATAATTGAAAATTCTTGGATATTTTCGCTGTGACAAACAAAGCATTGTGCGTCTGGATTCCAGATCACCTGGAATGTGAATAAGATTTTGTTCTTAGATTTTTACTGTTCATCATTATTATCTATTGAACTTCGGATGCATCTCTTTTCATTTAAATTATTGCCAAAAAAGCATTTGCTATTTTCATTTCCAGTGCCGGTGTTGGTCGAACAGGAGCTTTTCTTGCAGTTGATGCGATGTTAAGACAAGCACAAGAAAAGAAAACCATTGGTATTTTTAACTACGTTAAAATGATGAGAGAAAATAGACCATATATGGTGCAGACACCGGTGAGTTATATGTATCAGCATAAAGGATGTTTGGAACCCTATATATTATAGGAAAACGCAGATGTAGAAAAGGAAAGAAGGAAGAAATGAAAAAAGAAACGAAAGAAGGAGAAGAAAAAAGAAAGAAAGAAATAGAAAGGAAGGAAGCAAGGAAGCAAGGAAGCAAGGAAGCTAGGAAGCTAGGAAGCTAGGAAGCAAGGAAGCAAGGAAGCAAGGAAGCAAGGAAGCAAGGAAGCAAGGAAGCAAGGAAGCAAGGAAGCAAGGAAGCAAGGAAGCAAGGAAGCAAGGAAGCAAGGAAGCAAACAAATAAGGAAGGGAGGGAAGGAGAGAAGAAGGATGGAACACTTCTGCAGGAGAATCCTCATAAACTATAGAATGTCTAGTAAAGTAAAAGGTCGATAACTGTTAAAAACAATATTAGGATGCCATTAAATGTCGTAACCCTTTCAAATTTAACAGGAACAATACGTGTTTGTGCACACGGCGATCCTCGAGTTTCTAACATGTGGAATCACAGAAATACGAGCACAGCAGCTGAGAGACGAAATGAAAAAACTTGCTAAAGTTGATGAGAAGGAAAACCTTTCTGGATACGAGATGGAATTTAAGGTTACCTATTGATTCTGTTATTGTACTATCATTGACTAATGCGATCAGACTTTATTTGCAGGGAAAGGAATACGGCTGTACAATGGAACTTTTGCACGTTGATGCACATTGGCTGGAGCAATAGATTTTCCCATAAGTTCATAATCAAGCATTTCAAGATCCGTGTATTACGTTGCCAATAAAGGGCTATGTGGCTGCACACGACCTTGACGAATGGCCATTATATCTCGATTCCACTCAGTATATATATTTGAGCCCAGTAGCGTAGCGAGGGGGGGGGGGGGGGGCAAAAATGTTTTGAAATTAATGTTTGAATATATAAAAACGTTTGGTTTCTGTTTTTTGGTTTGCCTATTTATACCGGGTGCCTGGGTGCCCCCCCCCCTCCCCCACTTTCAAGGTCCTCGCTACGCCCCTGTTTGAACCGCGGTTATTTACATTAAAAATTTGAAGCCCAAAACAAAATTAGTTTTAGCTTTCCCCCTCCCCCAGGATCAAATTTAATCTATATATAGTGACTTAAATGGAAGCTCAAAATATGTCTTAGATGTTATAATTCGATCATTGCATGTGATGTTTCCATATGCAGCATCTTTCACATGTGTGCCCTCCTGTCGAAGACGATGAAATCACAGCTGGAAACAAACCCTGTAATAACAGGAAAAACAGGTTTCCAAACATCTTGCCATGTAAGCAAACCTTTCTTTTGCACCCAGTGCCTACTAAAATTCTTAAGACTAGATGAATTCAATTTTGGAAATTGTTTCTTTTGCAGTGGATAAAGCAAGGGTTTTCCTGCAGGTTGACGTCGATGAAGAAGGAGCCAATTACATCAACGCTTCTTATGCAAATGTAAGTAAATGTAATTGCAAAGACAAAACAAAAAAAAAAAATACAAATAACGGATAGAATTGTCAGAGGAAGGAATTATCTTATACGAATGGTGTGACAATATGTAATTAGGGTAGTGATTCAAACAGCAAAGGTCAACAAACAAGTAGACGCAATATTCAACGGCAAAAACAGTAGATATATCTTGAAACTGTTCTTCTCTGTTAGTAAAACAAGCGCCTATAGAAATTTAAATGATAGAAAAATCTCCTACGAGATCCAGTATCCAACATGGGCCTAAAAAATTCGTTGATTTGTGAATATTGGCTGCTATGCCAATTCATTCTTAACTAATTAAGAAAGAGCCAATCAGAGCGGGTACTGAAATCCAGGTACGCTGCTTGGGGCCATCGGGAACAAGAAAACTGTCGCTGGTTCGCAGACGGACTTAACCACAGTTACGTTCCGGATGCATATGCACGCAGGCTAGTCTTCAGCTGGCCGTGTCAGCCTATAAATCTGGGGGAGATCAAACAAATTAAGGAAAGGCATACATCAAATGTGATGCTAATAAGTCCAGGAATCGAGCCCAGTAACCCGGCCAGAGGTCGGAGACGAGTGCACTATGGTCATGAGACTGACCATGTGATTCACTGGTGTTTTTTTATTTATTTCAGGGCTATAGACAGAGGCACGCATATATATTGACCCAAGCTCCTCTCGAAAACACCATCGGTGATTTCTGGAAAATGATCTATGACAACAAACTGGGAACCGTTGTTATGTTGAATAACATACATGAGGGGAATGTGGTACGCATTTTTTTTATGCAATATGCAACAGACACTTGCGTGCACTGTTACACTTTGTTTGTATTAGGCTAATTGTCATAATCACGCCCCCCCCCCCCAAAAAAAAAACAAAAAAAAACTATAAAGTCGAATCCAAGACTTCTGGCATGGTTCTTGGCAGCCTTCAATCCAAATCCCAATAGTCTGAGCCAGTATTTTTGGATTAATCTTTCAATAGACCTCTTCACCTTCTTTCAGTTGTTTGTTGTGCCCATTTCAGACCACGTGATGCCACTCTTGGGAGTTGATTCTTTCATGTGTAAATATTTTAACAAAAGAACATTTCTCAAGGGAATGACATTTGGTCTGAAATGGGCAATTTGCATACGAAGGTAAAGAGGTCTATTGGTCACGTAGTTATGAAAAAGGGGAATAATACATGCAATGATTCCTTGAATCAATCAACATTCGGACGCTTTTAACAACTGAATATTTTCAGCGACTTAAGTCAAAACGCGACGCAACTCATTAAATTTCACTTGGGCTCTCAATTGTAAAAAAAACGTCTCGTTCTAAAATCATACAATTTATTTCAGAACTACCCAAAGTACTGGCCTCAAGAAGGATCAGAACAGTTTGGTGACATCACGGTTGAGATCATCCAAGAAGAAGACAAGAATTCTGTAACATCACGGACATTTCACTTGACGCACAAATCAGTAAGTCCGGCCCAAGGAAGAGAAAACGTTCTTTTTTCGCTGGGTCATTTCCTGAGTACCCGAAATCCTCAGTTTGATATTCAAATGATTTGTAAATGCTTTTATAGAACGGGTCTGGCGAAGTGCACGAAGTAAGACATTACCAGCACACAGACTGGAGTGATGGAGCTGCGCCAAGCAACATAAGAACTGTGTTGGATCTTATTGAAATGTTGCAACGGTCGCAACAGCAGTCAGGCAATAAATCTATCGTAGTCCAATGCAGGTATAAAGAGCCTTATCTTTTCTTTTCTCTTGTCTTTCCTTTCATTCCATGCCGTTTAGTTCTCATTACCTGTCCGGCCTTGTATTTAACAATGTTTTCTCTCCCATACATTTATAATACCTTCCTTTCTTTTTTGAATTATTTTCACTTCCTTTACTTTTCCAACATCTCCTTTTCTTTTCTTTTATTTCCTTTCCTTTCCTTTGCTTTTCTCTACATATTCTTTATTTTATTATCTTAGTCTTACTCAAGGTCAAATCTTCTTGTCCTTGTTACAGTGATGGTGTTGGTCGTAGTGGTACGTTGTGTACAATCCTGTCTCTACTAGACCGCGTCAAAACCGAACAAATGGTCGATGTCTTCCAGACTGTGAAAGCACTTAGAATATCAAGACCTGGGGCCGTAGATGCTGCGGTAATTTATTAGTGTTTGTCCTTAGTTTGATCTCTAAAAGTTCAGATCTTAACCACCAAAACTTTTGCCCTAAATTCTGAATTTTGAAAGAGTTAGCTGCTGGCCTTTGATGCGATGGAATCAGTGTGCTGCCCCCTTACCTAGAGTCTAAAACAATGAAAAATATTACATCAAAAAAGATTTCGTGATCCATCTCAAGAGAAAGGAAGTCTTTTGTTTTGAAAATTAGGGAACTCGTACTAGTGCAAAGGGTCTATAGCGAGGCATGCATTTTGAGTGTTTCATTTCCAATGAGGCCGGTCTATACGAAAATACCTTTAAAATTTGTGACGGTGTGTGAATTATGCCTTGATTAATGGATACATGAGTTTCACGTAGGGTTATTGTAGGACAGGGGCAATGAATAACAAAAGATTTCATTCCCCAAATAAAAGATGACAATTTGTATTGTGTTGCCTCACGGCATGCCTCACATTGCTTGCTGTGTACAGTTGTAAAGCAAGCGGGGTTTCGCAGAACATTTGCACGACAGAATGTTAGATGAGGCATGCATGACACATATAGAGGAGTACTTCTCAACACTTTTTGAGTGTTCTGACAATCCCAAGGTGCTTTAGGACTGAATACAGCAAGCAAGCAAGTTTTTTTTTAATAAAAGACAAATTACAAATAATCGCTATTTTGCCGGATACGAATGACCAAATGAAAGTCACGAACCAATCAGAATGTTAGATTTATAACAGTTATCATACAACATCTCATGATTTCTAATTTATATTTTGTTCTACAGGTCCAATACAGATTCTGCTTTGAATTGGTGATGTCATATTTGGATTCCTTCAGTGACTATTCCAATTTTAACGACTAAAAAAACGAAATAACCTGAATTGAAAATACGGATTCTATCCGCTAAATCTGTTGAATAGTTGTATACATCCGGGATAACGAGCTTGAACTCAAATGTAGAAATATTCTAGCCCCCCCCCCCCCCCCCAAAAACTTAGTTAATTTCCGTCCTAAGGAATTGAATGAGTCAAATGTAAGGATTTCAAATTCACGGAAAAACAGTCTAGCCTAAACATTTTAGTATCGTACTTGAACTTGGTATTTGAATTGATACAAAAATAGTCTATCATTTTTCGTTACTGCTTGGTTAAAATATTATAGCTAGCATATCTGTATGTACTCTATACAGTATATGAGATGAAATGTAGGAATATAATCCGGAACCCAATTTGGTAACTTAGCTTAACTTTGAATAGAATCCTTAACATAAAAAGAATTTGGCTTTTTAAAGATTTTTATAATATTATTAAACTTTTTGAAGAAAATAAAAAAGTGATTCTATTTCAACTTGTAGTATATAGATTAAATATACAAACTATAAAAGGTTCACACAAATAGCAGTTAAAAAGCATCATCATTATACTCATGGTTTCCATAAGGTTTGCTGTAAATTTCTCATAATACTAAACATTTTATGAGTAAAACAAATATACTCAAAAGCCTGGGATGACGTCACAGTCATTAACATATTGGGAGTATGATCATTTACAACCTAAAGACGCAACACTCAAATAAAGAAATATTTCACCATTCAAATATTCACTTCATGTAGAATCGATGCTGGAAGTATTGTATCAGGGGTTAGGTGCACTTTAAGAAAAATCACTCTATGGCACTATAAAGGTATTTCCGATTCTCCCGATTAGCCCGCGGGTGAGTAAATCTAGAACTTTCCAAAAACGCCACAACCTCTAGAAACCAAACTAATAAAATAAAGAATATGAATAAAAATTATTTTTTAAATTATCTTATATTCGGTAACACTTTGAGGTTTTTTCATACTTTTTTTCTCCTTTATCCCTTGTGTGAATCGATTGGAAATATGATTTATTTTGAACAATAAGATTATTTGGGTTCAGAAGGTTTGAAGCAGTAGAAAGTTCATAAAATAAAAAATATATAAAAATATCAAGTGTTCATGGTACGTTCGAGTGTCCTCACTGTAAAACACAGAACTTTTGCTAGTTTAATATTTGTAAAAATATAGAATTCGTGGTTTTGATTAACCCGTGCGGAAACAAAGTATACTAATTAGAGTATAATAGTCAGACAAACAGAACAGAAAACAAAAGAATTATAGGTGAAGTAAGTGCTAAATATGTTGAATTGTATTTCACGAGCTTATGGAAACCACTCTAAAACAAAAATCTACTATCTATATTCATTTTCTGTCTATTTTTCATAGTTTTTTCTTCTTCAAATATTCGTTTTATTTATTTCCGTCAGTGCTTTATTAATATCTGTCTTTTGCGTATATTGAGTATTCTGGAACTTTCCAAAACTTCAACCAACTCTCGAAACCAAACCGTATGACAAACAAAACAAAGAATATCAATATGAATTCAAATTCTTTTTTATTTATTTTTTATTCGTTTTTAATAACAGAACTTTTGCTAGTTATTTGTGAAAATATAAAATACAAATTATAAATTTTTGAGTTCCAGCACATTTTTCTCTTTCTATGTAATAATATGTTTGTACAACTTGGTTAAAATCCGTCATGCACAATAATTACTGTCGTCAGTAATGAAGCCATCCGTGTAATCATAGTACAGCTAGCTTTCATTGACATTTTGTATTCGCTCGTTCGCTTCGCATTCATCGATCTAACAACCGCCGCCAACGCTGCTCGTTAACATGAAGCTATCACTCATTCATCGGGTCATCGTACTTCTAGTCTTCTTTTCCTCGAATATAGGTAAGTCAAAACTAATAACAATACAGTCAGATTAGGTAAATTCTAACTATGCACTCCTGACGTTAGTGCTTTCGAGCTCACAAAACTAGTATGAGATAGCGTGTCGTGTCCTCAAAATTCGTTGTTAAGACCAAATATCCTTACCTTCTTTCAAGAATATGGCCTAAAATGATCTCGTGATTAAATACTTTGGCATTCTACGCAAATATTTGGAATATACGATGGATATTTACTGCTTTGAATATTTCAAGAAAGCAACAAATTAATGCCAATACCTTCCCCTTGCTCTAAAATGTCAAAATCCAATTCTATTTCTTTAAATAAAGCTATTTGAGACATCAATATCAACTATTGCTATGGTTAGATTGAAGAATTATTTGAACGGGGCAAAGTAGAAGCACTTTGTAAATGGTTAGCGTTCTTAGCAATTTATTCCTGTTTTCAGTCATGCAGTTCTGCCCCAGTGCCCTAGTATTAATAGTATGTCACGGATATGATTTTGCGTCATTGTTTTGCCCATTCATAGTTTTAGCAAAGTGGACCTCAGTGAAACCCCGGTAGTATGAACACTGAAAAGGCTTAGTAAAAATGTCCTTATTGCTGAATTTCGATCAGCTGATAAAAGTCTTTTAATTTCATGATCAGTTCCAAGTGGTGGTCATACACCCACCGCCATGTGTTGTTAGCCAGAAAGAGTTCTACAATATTAAAACTTGCATGTGATTCAGCTGATGAACCCTCCGCACGAAACAGGAAATGACGTCAAGTGAAAACAAGGAATAGACCTCTTGCACTTCTCAATCTGAGGCTCGAAACATGTACAAAATATTGTTTACGTTTGTTTCTTCCACGAATTTTTTATTAAGTTACCGAGCTTTCGCAATTCAAGTGCATCTTCAGGGCGAAAAATAGGTCTTACAACCATTCAAATTATTCAAAGACTATAAGCGCGCGCGATGTGCGTTATAAGAATATAAGGACCAATCAGAAAAACAAGGAGATCTACGTGTATAAACGAATTTAAATAACAAGACAAAGCGCGCGCTGTAGAAAATAAAGCGCGAGCAAAAGAACCTAGGAATACTTATGTACGAACTAAACCAATAAATAAGATCTAAAATAAATAAACTATATAAAATAAGATCAATAAATATAGTCTTTGAATAATTTGAATCATTGTGTTAAGTTTAGTCTACATACTATTACTAACTATATATTTTAAGGGAAAACAGCGCTCGACCTCAAACCAATTAGATAAAATTTCGACGACTGAACTGGGTCTTAACTTTTTCATTGGCAATTTGTTCAACAGTGATCAAGACTGCCGCTCAATGCATAAACATAACAATTAAAGATGGTCCATGGATCCAAGTCATTGAAACCCAAACGGTATTACCAGTTACCTTCTTAAGGGATGGGGATGGTACAGGATCAGTCAGCATAACGTAAGTAAATGTGATGGTGAGAAATGAATGGATCAATGCATTTAACTCAGACTATTCTACTATTCTCACTGCATAATTAATTAGCACGGAGCTGTATAAATTAACTCCACATACATGCCTTATTGCATAACGTCGTTCGGAGCGTCGCGAGAAGTCGAGTTTTGCCCCACCCCCCTCCCCTGGTGGCGGTGCTTTTCAGGTTCCTCTTCTCGCTGTTTACCTCATATCACAACAGTCGCGGATCTCACCCATAACTTAACTTACTGCGACGTGATAATGAGTATGCAGTGAGAATATATAACTAACCTTAGTTAGCCATCCTTACCCTAAATATAACTTTTCTGAGATAGCGCCTGCGCATTGCGCTCTAGCTTTAAGCCTCGGCCGGACAAACGCTAATGGTCTTAAAATAACTAAAGATCGGAGAAGGACAGTGCCTTTTGTTAATAAGCAATATCTGCAAATGGTTCGAACTTGAAGCTTTCTCGGATAACGACTTAAATGAATCGTATAGGCCCTAGCTGTCTCCCAACCCTAAAAATCCTTAACCTGTAAATGGGGACATAAAAACCTGTTAAATTATTCGTATAAGAATAGGAGATTGTCTCCCGGTTCAACAGCCTCTCCCAATTTGGAGGCATAACAGTAATGTAAAGTTATAAATAAAAAAGAGTATAACGCGACGTTTCGGTGCTCAGCCTGCACCATTCTCAAGCAATAAAGTGAAAAATTATAAAGTCAATGTCTATATACGAAAATATTAGTACACAAATTTGCAATTAAACAAAGAGTTTAGCCCTGAGGGAGTCCGACTGCACGTTCAAAGTGGGCCGTCTATCTTGTATCAACAACATTGTTGTTGCACGAGCCCGGGGCCGCTGGTTGGGCAAATTTGCTTCTGCTATTGACACCTTTTTAGGCAGCCTTGCGTCCTCCATAGTCTGTTCCTTGCACTCAAGATCATCAGTAAGGCACTCAAGGCTCATCTTTTCGAAAATATTTTGGAAATCTACTCAGCCACACTGACAAAAATTGAGGATTAGTTTTCACTTTTCCAGTTATTTCAAGAATCAAGTTCAAGCTCGTGCACAAAAACGGTTTGGTACTGTTTGGTTACGCTATCACAGAACTGCGTCATTCAATTCAATTTTGATCATCTGTCACTGCGCGTGCTCGAGCGCTATGCAAGACATCAACAGAAACAGCGCACAATCATGAATGGAGCACGTTATTTCATATGGAACTTTTCTCATGATGGTGAAACACGCTCTAATCTACACCTTGGTAATAATTTTCTTATATATTACTCAACTGTATTACTCCTGGCCAGTCATCACTCTTTAAAACAAGACTCTACTTTATCTCTCCAGAACTAGCTGAGTTCACTAACACTTTCTATCTGCCCATCTCGCTGCAAAACTCGTAACTTTGACAATGTGAAATCTTGGACAGTGAGCGCCGATATCCTGGCAGCCCTGTGCCACAGGTTTTTCTTTTGACTCTGCTCTAATGAATTGTATGAAAAATACCATTTCTTACTATCTCTAGCGCAGCGCCATTGAACTGCTGGAAATGGCGCTATATAAATAAATTATCATTATCATTATCATTATGTACATTTGCTTTACATAAAGCCGTTCAAATTTCTTTATTTCTGGTTTTTGTTAATTCTGATAGATGCATAAAAGTTTTTAGATTTTTTTTTCAACTCTTATTAATCTTTACGGTGATATTGACGATTTTGTCTCATTGCTGACCCCCCAAAAAGTATTATGGGAATTTAAAAGTGGTGAATGGTACTAGAAGAGCAGTTTGTGATTATGGAAACTTCTAACTATCAAACTTACATTGTTTCTAGGGCAACAACTCAGTCTGACACAGCAAAGGACGGATCCGACTTTAATTCGTCCGCCCCGTACATAACGTTTGGTCCAGGGATCAATTCCATGACCGTCAACTTCACAATATTGAACGACAAGAAGTTAGAGAACCGTATTGAAAAGTTCTTTATCACACTTTCATCCACCGATATGACCGTGTGTATTCCAAGCAACTTGACTATCGAGATAAAAGATGACGATAAAGGTAGAGTAAAAGATAATACAAGAACAAGAATGATTTTTTTTGATATGGAATCATTTTTCTGCAAAATTAGCCTTTCCGGAATTGCAGAACACGTTGCATCATGGGGCTGTTTTAGGGGACGCTTTAATACTTATATGGCGTCCATTTCGCTTGCTGTAGTGAAAACTGATAGGAAACCGTAATTATCGTGTTAATTTTAAAATTAATTTCATTTCTTTATGCATAAAATGCCAATTGACCGATGTAACGTCCCTAAACACAGCCCAATAATGCAACGCGTTTCTACAATTCCAGAAAGGCTAATCGATAGACAGATATATTTTATTGAACACAGCCCAATAATGCAACGCGTTTCTACAATTCCAGAAAGGCTAATCGATAGACAGATATCTTTTATTGAACACAGCCCAATAATGCAACGCGTTTGTACAATACCAGAAAGGCTAATCGATAGACAGATATATTTTATTGAACACAGCCCAATAATGCAACGCGTTTGTACAATTCCAGAAAGGCTAATCGATAGACAGATATCTTTTATTGAACACAGCCCAATAATGCAACGCGTTTGTACAATTCCAGAAAGGCTAATCGATAGACAGATATATTTTATTGAACACAGCCCAATAATGCAACGCGTTTCTACAATTCCAGCCGAAAGGCTAATCGATAGACAGATATCTTTTATTGAACACAGCCCAATAATGCAACGCGTTTGTACAATTCCAGAAAGGCTAATCGATAGACAGATATCTTTTATTGAACACAGCCCAATAATGCAACGCGTTTCTACAATTTCAGAAAGGCTAATCGATAGACAGATATCTTTTATTGAACACAGCCCAATAATGCAACGCGTTTGTACAATTCCAGAAAGGCTAATTGATATACAGATATATTTTATTGAAGTGCATTGTTATCTCAAAAGTTAATTCCACTTACAAAGATGAGGTTTATCCAACTTGATTTATCATCATCATTATCATCATCATTATCATCATTATATCATGATCGCTTCTTCTTCTCCTTTTTCTTTCTGTCTTTTGTTATCCACCTCCAGTTGATCTGAAATAGTGAAGTAGAAATGACGTCACTGCAAAACTGAGGTGTCAGGGTGCGAAAATTGACTTGTTTTTAATAATTAATTATTTTTAATTTCATCTTAAGTTTATATCTGATATAAAGCTAGATTTTTTTTATGAGAGTGTTTTTTGATATTTTGTGCACATTTACTAGTATTCATTATTAAGTGAGAAAATAAGATTAAGAAATAACCGTTAATTTCCACAGTTGCCGGGTTACTAAGAATGACACCTCAGTTTTGCAAATTTTCTCGATCCTGATTGGCTAATATTTTTTTTCTCGGATGAGCTGGCTATATATTAAATGTATATGTCTGTAAGAAGATTATTGGGGAAACCTTATGGCGTAGAATTCTTCATACCAAATACTCTGGGATTGACGACTTCGGGGATCGGGAAATGTCTCTTGATCCTCATAGAAACTGCAACTTTGGCCCTTGCATTTTTGTTGACTAGAGGGTGTCCTTTACATGCATAAAAACCTCTTATAGTTTAGAAAAGGCTTAGCTAGGTGTTGTCATATGTCTGACCGTTGGTTTTGCTTGTTTTGTTTGCAGTTACAATTGGTTTTCATCGCGAGTTCAAGACCGTCAGCGAAAATATTGGTAATGTTTCCATGAAGTTTTTCAAAAGTACAAACTTAGACGCAGATATAACACTGACGGCCAGGTGAGTGAACACCCACTTGTGAGAATAAGATTATCGGAGTTGCAGCCGATCATATTATGATGAATGAATAGATTTGAGGAAGTTGAATGGAGGAAAGAATGGAAAGTGTAGTGGCTTTCAAGCTCTATCCCAAGGACTAGATATCGAGATGCGTATATAGTCAATTCTTTTATTTTCGTTTCAATGTCAATATACGGAGTTCAAGTTCAGCGACCAATAATCGACTTCGCAGTTACACAATTCTCTATTAATCACGGTGTAATACGATTCACGATTCACGATTCACGATTCACGATTCACGATTCGCTAGGAACAGAAAAATATACGGTCACTACGAGTATATGAAACTATAAACTAGAAAATGTACGAACTTACATATGTAGCGCGTGTCCAGGGGATAAGGATCTTCTATTAGTACATACTTCGTAGAAAAACAACTGACTCTCCTCGCTCGCAGTTAAACCTCGTGTTTTTATAGTCCTAGTCTCTCTCTCTCTCTCTAACACAGGCACCCCAATTTTCCTATGCAGGCGCCGATTATGCATAAGCTATAACATTCCGCCCCCTATGAACGGTTCCTACTAAATCGTTCATTCAACAGTATCAACTAATTATAAACGTAAAGTCTGAGTCTCTTGGTTCAAACGTCATCTTCATCTTCCGCTTCTAGCAAGCATAACTTGTGGATTGGACGTCGGTAGGTGTTTTCCTTGGTCTTCACTTCTACACTTCGAACCAAACCATCGCTTCCTGGGAACACCTTAGTAACCCTGCCTAGCGGCCACTTGTTCCTTGTAGAGTTTTCGTCAGCTACCAGCACCAAATCATCAATCTGTATGTTTCTCTTTGGTTGCCGCCATTTTTGCCTCTCTTGCAACGAGGGTATATATTCCTTTAACCACCTCTTCCAGTAATGGTTGGCTAACAACTGTGCTTGTCTCCATCTTTTCTTGCTGTATTTGTCCGATTCGTCTATCATCTCAGATGGTAGGTTGGTGGTTGGGCGAACGTTCAGGAAATGACTCGGGGTTAACGGTTCGTCATCATCAGGATTCGGCGGATTTCGAGTTAGCGGTCTGCCATTGGAAATGCGCTCCGCCTCGGTAAATACGGTATGTAGCACCTCTTCGTTGACTGGCTCTTGTCCCATTATAGCTTTAATGCTTCTCTTGACAGTTTTCACAAGCCGTTCCCACACACCTGACATGTGTGGGGCTGCTGGCGGATGGAATACCCATTTGCATCCGCGTTCCATCAGCTCCCCTGCAATCTTGCGGGAGTCTATCTCTTCAATGGCTTCCTTAATTTCTCTGTCCGCTCCGACAAAATTTGTCCCATTATCCGATCTTATTTCTTTGACGTGACCTCTTCGGTTCAGGAACCTTACCAAGACCATGATAAAGTCGTCAGTTTCCAGGGATTTTGCGACCTCCAAGTGGACGGCGCGAGAGTTCATGCACACGAAGATGGCTCCCCATCTCTTCTCGGTTACTCGTCCTCTACCTCTCTTGACATGGAAGGGTCCAAAATAATCTACCCCTGTGTAGGTGAATGGTGGTTCAAATGGGGTTAAGCGAACTATTGGTAGCTCACCCATTTCTTGGTTTGTCGTTCGTGGTCTTTGTTTCTTGCAATCGATACATCTTCCGAGGATTCTTTTTATGGCAACTCGTGCTTGGATCACCCAGAATTGCTCTCTCAGGAGGGCTAGCACTTGCTCTTGACCACAGTGTCCGTTCTTCTCATGCAAGTAACGTATCAAGATTGTCGTAACGTGACTTTTCCGAGGCAAAATTATTGGGTGCATTGCGTCTTGGGAGATTGGTGCCTTGGCCAATCTTCCACCTACACGAAGTAGACCATCATCATGTAACTTTGGGCTTAGACTTGCCGTTGGGCTGTGTCCTTGAACTTGTTTCTTCTTCTTGAGGCTCTGCATTTCTTCGGAAAAGGCTTCACGTTGCACGATCCTTGCAACCTTCAATTTAGCGTTCTCCAGGTCTTCTGTAGATATATGTTTCTCTTTCACGCGTCGGGACTTGATCCATTCCGTGAATTTGACTAGCCAGGCAACTCGGCGCAGGAGTACTATCCAGTTGGAATATCTCCTTGTGAGTTCCTCCACAGATGATCTGCGTTCAGGTACGGTCAAATAAACTTCTTTCTTAACTTCCAGATCTTGTACGCTAACTTCTTCAAACTTGTTCTCGGGCCAGTTCTCTTTCGTCTTCCACAGGAACTCTGGTCCTTTTAGCCAGCGTTGGTTCTTGAGGTATTCTTGAGTGTCAAGACCACGGCTTGCATCATCTGCAGGATTGTCCTTGCCTGGACAATGTCTCCACTGGTCGGGCGTTGTTTGCTCTCTAATTTCGGTCACTCTGTTTGCGACGTACGTTTGGAAACGTCGAGTTTCGTTTCTGATATAGTTTAGAACTATCATGGAGTCAGTCCAAAATGTTACTTGCTGGACATGAAGCTCAAGCTCGTTCCTGACTGCCTTATCAAGACGCGTTGCTAGTACTGCTGACTGCAGTTCCAGACGAGGGATGGTGAGGGTCTTGATAGGGGTGTTTCTGGACTTGGCCATCAAAAATGAGCATTCGATTCTTCCATCTTGATACTCGGCTCTCAAGTATGAAACTGCTCCGTACCCGACCTCGGACGCATCACAGAAGTGGTGAAGCTCAAGAGAGATTCTCTGTTCACTTGCTCGCGTAAAATAACATCTTGGTACGCGTGCTTGCTCAAGTAGTGGAAGATTCTCTTTCCATGTTGACCATTTTCGTAGGATCTCTCCTTCAAGTGGTTGGTCCCACTTATACTTCTTCTTCCAAAGTTCTTGCATGATTCGTTTTGCAGGCAATATCACCGGTGCTGCAAAGCTCAGAGGGTCGAAAACTGCACTAATGGTTGAAAGAACTCCTCTCATCGTATTCGGTTTCTGCAATTCTGACACTTTAAAACCAAACGTGTCCGACTCGACATCCCAGCGTACACCAAGGGCTCGTTCTGTGGGTAGTTCTTGGAATTTCAAATCGAGAAGGGACGTAGCTCTCTTTTCTTCTGGTATTTCAGCTAAGACCTTGCGGTCGTTGCTCATGAACTTCATCAACTTGAAGCCTCCTTTCATACACAGCTGCGTCAGTTGGTCGGCCATATGCGTTGCAGCGTCAGCATCAGGTAGCGACTTTAAAACGTCGTCCACGTAAAAATTGTTCTTTACAGTACTAACTGTCGAAGGGTCAAAGGCGTCGTGATTGTCGTCCGCTGTCTTCTTTAGGGTTGAGTTTGCTACGCACGGCGAGTCCCTTGCGCCAAATATGTGGACTGTCATCACATATTCTTCGGGAGGGTCATTAGCATCCCCGCTCCACCATAAGAATCTCAGCGAGTCTTGATCTTCTTCACGTACTCCGACCTGATGGAACATCCCTTGGATGTCCGCTACAAGTGCGACTCTGTCTTCACGGAAGCGCAGTAATACGCCAAGTAGACTGTTCGTGCAGTCGGGTCCCTGTAGTAGGTTCTTGTTCAGTGACGTACCTTCATGTTCAGCAGCGGCATCGAAGACAATACGTACTTTTCCTGGTTTGTTAACGTTTGAAACTCCGAAGTGAGGTAAGTACCATGTTCGCGCTCCAATCTGCGAAATTTCTTCAGCGGAGAGTTTGCGCGCGTATCCGTTTTCGATGTAGCCGTTCATGGTGTCGCGATAAGTTTCTTCGAACACTCTATCCTTTTGAAACCTCTTCTTGAGGCTCAGCAGTCTCTTTTCAGCTTGCTCGCGATTGTTTGGCAATTTCACATCATCTTTCTTCCACAGCAGTCCGGTCTCGTAATGTCCCTCTTTAAACACTGTTGTCTCTTCAAGCTTCGCTACTGCTCTCATATCTTCTCTCGAAAGCACCTCTTGTTCTTTGACACTTTGCCTCGTTCCGTAGTCATCTATCTTCCAGAATCTTTCTATCTGTTCACGCAACTTCAGGTTTTCTATGTCAGTAAAGTTCAAGTCAAGTTTCTTTCGTTTTGGTTTTTCTTCAATGGTACCCGTAACGACCCAGCCGAGGGGCCCTCTCTGCGCCTGGAGCTTACAGGTAGATTCATCAGATTTTCGTGCTTCAAGTACCTCGTGTGCTTCGTCGACATCCTTGCCAATCAGCACAGATACCCGTGGGATTTCTACTTCCGGTACTTCAATGTCTACCAGATGAGGGTACGCGTTTCTGTTAATATTGGAAGGCAAGAGGTCTTCAGAAATGTTGAATTTTTGTGATATCAACCCTTCCTCGACCGTGATTGGTTGTCCTTCGCCATCGGCAGACTGTATCTGGAACTCAGCCAGTTGGAACTCTTCTTCTTCTTTATTCATCAGTGTGTTGACCGATATTCTTTCCTTTCTTCCTTTGAGTCCTATAATCTTTGCCACTTCGGCATCGACTACCGTGGCGCGGGACCCGTTGTCCAAGAGTCCATACGTCGTTATCGCACTTCCTTCCGGCGCGGAGATCTTTATCGGTACCACATGCAGAAGAATACTTTTTTCTGTATTCCCTACGTTGGTTGCGTACTGGTCGGTTTTCCTCTGTTCAGGAGCAGGCTTCTGGTCGTTGCTCGGTGGATCCTTTCTTTGTGCGGTCTTTTCGTGTTCCCTTTCTTCAGCTTTCTTGTCGACTGGAGCTGCTTTCGGTCTGGGAGGGTTGTGTAGCAGCTTGTGGTGGCGTCGCTCACTTCCGCATCCACAGTTCTCGTTCGATCTGCATTGTGTTCTCAAGTGTCCCGCTTTCAAACAAACATGACATAGTTTATTGTTCTTCACGATGTTCCATCTTTCGGCGATGTCTTTACTTGCGAACTGCATACAATGTAGAAGGTCATGGCTTCCAGAGCAGCAGACACAGCGACCCGGTGTACTTGCGTTTTCTGTTTTTCTACCGGCATGATATGCTTCTCTAGGTTTGACGTCGGTCGTGAAGGTGGCGGTTTTCAGCAGAGGTTGAGCTTTCATTACCTTGTGAGTGAATCTCATTGGTCTAGCAGTGTTCGTTTTCGATTCACTGTTCCGTGATGACGTTGGAGTGACAAAGGCGGGATCGTTCTTGATTGCTGCTTGTCTTTTCACAAGTGCGGCAAGGTCCTTCAACTTCGGTGACCTGCCTTTCTCTCTGATGGAGTACAGGGTATCTCCCCACCTTGCTGATAGGTAGTTTGGCAATCTACTTACAATCAGCTTCAGGTTCGACGTCGTGCTTGCTTCGACTTCATATTCTCCTCCCAGCTTCTTCGATGCTGATTCAAGTTGTTCTGCAAAGTTACGTAATCCTTTGTTGTCATCATGGGCTAACTTCGGACCAACGGTCAGTTTTTCGATGCATGCGGCAGCAATCGCGGATGGGTGTCCGTATCGTTCCTCTAACAGCTTTACCACATCGTCGTACTTGCATCCAGACGCTCGTTGGACTACTTCATATGCTTCTCCGCAGACAAACTTCGGTAAGAACTCCATCTTTTGTCCATTGGTCAGTAATCCGTCTTCTAGATTGTCTCTGAGACGATTTCTGAGACTGGGAAAGTCGTCAGCGTCTTCGGAGAACTTTACAGGCTGCATGGCTTGCAACATGTTCAACTTCAGCATAATTGCATTGTGGGTTGTAGTTTCTTGCAAGATGGATTCTTCTTTTCGAGATCGCTCAGGAGGATGGCGTCTTCCGTCAGTCATGGGACTTTGGGAGTGGTTATTCTCAGCGCCTTCTGAATCCCTGTAGTACCTCTTGGGGCGTGGTGAGTCTTCTCGATACTCATCGTAATTCTTGAAGTGCGCAGATTCTTGAAGATAATAGTCGTGATGTTCTCTTCTTGTTCTCTCTTCGCGTTCATCCAGTTTGTGAATGTTTGCGGCTTCCTTCATAACCCAGGAGTTAGTCTGTTCATCTCTTGTCAATGGAGTGCTCGCGTAAATGTAGGGGCCACGTGGTATGTCTTGGTCGAACTCTTCGTTATCCGACAACAATTCGGCTTCCTTTTGGGCTATGTCGGCCTCAAATCTCAGCTTTCTAACCGTCTTTTGTTTCTCCAATTCAATGTCGATCTTCCGCTTTTCCATTTCCGCTTCCAATTTCGCTACTTCTTCAGCCTGTTCTGCAATCATTTTCTTCAATTCCGCGGTCCTCTGGAGTTCTCGTTTCTTCGAAGAGCTCAACGATCTATTTTTCGACTTAGTAGACCCCTGTGCGTAGGAATATCGGCTAATTACCTCATCATCTCTTTGTCGGCGAGTTGACTGGGATCCATCATCTTCGAATTGTTGGATATGTCTCAAACGCTCACAGGCGGCAAAAGCGCACTGATGGTAATTGTCTTTAGCTTGCTCATGTTGTTGTTTCACTCGATAAAGTTCTGATTCACTTACATCTTCTTCGATGTAAACACTGTATTCATTTCTGTATAATTCAAATGCAAATTTCAGTTTCTTCAAATAATCGGCAATTTTTTCAGCCTCGATGCATTGTTCCACCTCTCTAATTAGGTTGATGAGCCTTGACAGGTGAGATAAGTATCCCGATAAGGAATTTCGTCTTCGTATGATCTCTTCCGCCTTGCGGCCTTCGAAATCTTGCATATTTTCTCTAATAATTCTTCGGCTTCTTCGATATTCAGGTTCCAATTCTCGTTCGATTTGTTTTCCATATTCAGTGGGACCTTTCATCATGTTTTCAAGCTGTTTCTCTAGTTCCAAGATTCTCTCCTGTTGTTGTTGTTCGCGGATACTCAAGTTCGGATTTCCTTCGGCGTTCATGTTGTGTTGTTGTTCTAAATGTTCGTTAAGATTTGACCACATATCGAATTGTAGTGGCTTTCAAGCTCTATCCCAAGGACTAGATATCGAGATGCGTATATAGTCAATTCTTTTATTTTCGTTTCAATGTCAATATACGGAGTTCAAGTTCAGCGACCAATAATCGACTTCGCGGTTACACAATTCTCTATTAATCACGGTGTAATACGATTCACGATTCATGATTCACGATTCACGATTCACGATTCGCTAGGAACAGAAAAATATACGGTCACTACGAGTATATGAAACTATAAACTAGAAAATGTACGAACTTACATATGTAGCGCGTGTCCAGGGGATAAGGATCTTCTATTAGTACATACTTCGTAGAAAAACAACTGACTCTCCTCGCTCGCAGTTAAACCTCGTGTTTTTATAGTCCTAGTCTCTCTCTCTCTCTCTAACACAGGCACCCCAATTTTCCTATGCAGGCGCCGATTATGCATAAGCTATAACAGAAAGAGGGACGGATGTACGGATGGATGGATGGATGGATGGATGGATGGATAGATGGATGAATCGATGGATGAATCGATGGATGGATGGATGGATGGATGGTTGGATGGAGGGAGGGAGGGAGGGAGGGAGGTATTGATGGATGGATGGATGGATGGATGGATGGATGGATGGATGGATGGATGGATGGATGGATGGATGGATGGATGGATGGATGGATGGATGGATGGATGGATGGATGGATGGATGGATGGATGGATGGATAAACGAATGGATGGATGGATGGATAAATGGGTGGGTGGAGAGAGGTAACTATAAGAAAGCAAGAATTAATTCATAGAAGGGAGGGAGGAAGAGAAGGTCAAAGCAACGTTAATGGAGAGAATAAATCTTAACTAAAGTTTCTTCTTGATCTTTATTTTCTAAGGTACTTTACCCAAGGAATAGGAAATGCAACCATCAACACAGACTACCAAAATATCAGCAAAAACATAACATTCACCTACCCACAATACACAAAAATAAAAGCCGATGCAGTTGCTATAATAGATAACGACATCGTGGAATACACAAAGTGCTTCAACATGTCATTGGATTCAACAAATCCCGATGTCGTGTTTAGTAGACAGTCCATGATTTGCATTCTTAATGATGACAAGGGTAAGTAGTTTGGTTATTGATTAAAAAATAGGATGTTTGCATATTGGCGTGATTTTACTACCATTACCAGAATACATCGTGATAGAAAGTACGAATAAATAAAAGGAAGGAATGTAGGAAGGAAGGAAAGAACGAAGGAAGGAAGGAAGGAAGAGAGGTAAAGGCCTGCTTGCCTGCTTGCCTGCTTGCCTGCTTGCCTGCTTGCCTGCTTGCCTGCTTGCCTGCTTGCCTGCTTGTCCTGGATCCGCTGCTGCAAGCATAAAAATATTTTCTATCAGCTTTTCCCAAACAAGTAAAAATAACCCTCTTAAGTTGCTTGTCTTCATTTTTGTCAGAATGACCATGAATGAAAATTACAACACGGCAATAAAGAATGTAGATTATGAAGATCGCCATGGTACAGTCATAACTTTCCCAAAAGACGTATCTGAATTAATTTTTAATGTGACGATCAAGAACGATGGTATCTTTGAAAGCACTGAATCCTTTTTCATTGGCATCGAAGCCCTTGATACGAGCACCACTATCATTGGCAAGAAAAGTCTGGCTGTGATTCGCATTAAAGATAGAATTGATAATGGTAAGTTGAACAAATAATATACTTTCGAATAGCCCACTTTCGATATTCTGGTTGAGTGATCACGCACAAAGCAATTTAAGACGAGGCTCCGGGGAAACAAAAGAATATATTAGGATTCTTCCATTGTTTCCCCAGAGCTACGTTTTGAATTACTTTGTGCGTGATCACTCAACCAAAATATCGAAAGTGGGCTATTTGTGTCATTAGACTCATATGTATAAATAACAAGATTACACAATGGTCAAAAAGAGTGACCTCAATGTATTGACTTAGGTTGCGGGTACCGGTAAATACCTCTCCCCCCCCCGACCCCCCCCCCCCCGACCCCCTTCTCACGAACTTGTCAAGTGATCAATAATGAGTGTCCGGATCCGTGTTTGAATCGAAGTTGAAGTTTTGAAGCATAGAAATTTTGCAAAATCAAAAGAATTTAGTAACGTCTTGGAAAAGGAGTCAATTTACCTGTTTCGAGTTCCTAATTTTATCTAAAGCTGTTGGTACATTAATATTACTTTGGAGTAATGAGAAAAAAATGGAAAGAAATCGTACAATTTGATATTTATAACTTATTGCGATTTTGAGCTGACAATACGGGTTTATATTGGCGGCTCTCTCCCAATCAAACTTATAGGAGAATCGCGATACTATAAAATAGTGGGTCGACTAAAGTTCGCTATAAGCCGTATTGTTTATTGTTTTTATACAACACAAGGCATGGAAGCAAAGCCTGTCCTATCATGCCATTAAAGAAAGGAACAATCTAAGTGACGTTGTTAAACAATCTTCAAACATTTCTCAATTTAAGTCTATCTTTTCTGAATGAACTATTTAAGTATGCTATTTTAATTTTTTTACATTTTTGCATAATTGTAATTTTTCTCATTTTGTATCAATAATTTGCCTTCTACTTTTCAACTCCATTATATGATGCATAAAAATTAGTTTTCCAGGACCTTCTCGAAAATCACTAAAGTGAAGGAGCATCCTGTTAAAATATCATTATAAATAAATAAATTCGTGGTGCTGTATTCTAATTCACTTTGGTTGGCCTAAAGCCTTATTAATGACAGTCTTTTTCAAACCGTCATACGTTACAAATGACAAGAAAAATTCTTGATATAGTCAACGCATGCGCAAAGATTACTTAATGGTTCCCACAAGTGTTGTGGTGTTGACTAGTGTTTTGTACAGAGTCATTGCTCCAAAGCCTCCTATTGGGTCAATGCGATCCAGCCGGTGATTAAACTTTATTTTTACGAGGGAAAATACGTATTAACAGCTATAAAGGTTATCTAACATACGGCCCTCTTGATGCCCCCCTTGACGGCCCCCTCGGTGATTGTTATGTGATGGAGCATGATTATATTTATGAAGGATATTTAGACTAAATTTATATCCCTCATCACTATTCATCCAGAGGGATGTTATAGAGCGTAAAAACAACACTCTAGAAACAATGGATCCCATCATGATATTATTATCATAATAGCATGACTTGAGGGTGATTACTGATTAAATATCCCCGAAAGCCGAGGGAGGTTTTGTTGAAGTCCCGACGCCGTAGGTGGAGGGACTTTAACTAAACCTCCCGAGGCTTGAGGGGACATTTAATCACTAATCACCCGAAATGTCATGCTATTAGTTTGTAATATTATGATTACCGAGGAATAAAACTGCTCTTAGGAAATATGTTGGCTTTCGTACGATGCATAAATTACAAAGTTTTACAAAGCTGTTGATATGCGGCATACTTTAGGGAATTTACCTTTGTTAAATGCGACAATGGCGAATTGAACCAGCATTCATTCATTCATTCGTGGTACTTTATTCTAATTCACTTTGGTTGGCCTAGATCGGTATTAATGAAGTGTTTTCAAACCGTCTTGATTACGCCACAAATAGTAAGAAAAATTCCCGATCTAGTCAACGCATGTCAAAGATTGCTCAATTGGTCCCGCAAGTGCTGGGGTGTTGAATAGTGTTTAGTGCAGAGTCATTGCTCAAAATTATCTGTTGGGTCAATGCAACTCAGCCATGGTCCCGGTGATCGTCATACGAGGGACCATGCCTCATGAATAGTGATGAAGGATGTTTAGATTGAATATCCCTCATTATTGTATTCATGAGGGATATTTAGTCTAAATTTTAGTCTAAATATCCCTCAGCACTATTCATCCAGGGGGATGTTAGACCTTAAACATCCCTCAGGAAACAAGGGATCCCATCATGATATTATGAAGGTAATGTAATCCCCTCCATCATACTTTTACATTCGAATTTTTAAGTGAGGGGGCATGAGCTTTTAATCTAGTAAAATTTAATTTTGTTCCACAGAAATTCATCAAAAGCAACAGAAGCAAATAGAAGCAGGTTAGATTTTTGATTGATAATATTGAGTAGACCCAAATAACTGTTCTTTTATTGCATTCATTCATCCGTGCATCGATCGATCGATCCCTCCATCCATCCATCCATCCGTTCGTCCAAACAATTTGACCATGAAAAAATTTCTATATTTTGTTATATTTAGAACAAGAACGCCGCACAGTTCTGATGACATACCTGCTTTTCGTCATCATGGCAGTACTCATCATTATGATCATCATTTTCATCGTCCTGATTATCATGATTATAAGAAAGTAAGTGAATCTGCATATCAATACCACAGGGAACCCAACTAGAGAGAGAGAGAGAGATGAAGGCTGAATTCACTAATCTTTGACGTTTGTGCATCACTCGTATCAAACACATTCGAATCAACGTATCAAGCACTCGAATGGTTTTTAGGGGCCGGCCTTAAAAAATCCCAACGGACTGTGATTGGTTAGAAAATTGAGTGCCGCTCAGCTGGTTACAATCAACAATTTTAAACTGACAATAAACCAATTGCAGCACGTGGGAATGCAGCTCAATTTGCAGGACAAAACAATAGGTTCCAATTCTTAGGGAATTGAAAGGGGTCTATAATCTGATATATTTATACTTTTTTTATACACAGGTTAAGGAAATACAACAAGGTATAAAGTCTGGAACGTTTACCACAAATCAACACAGCGCTAGCATATAGATAACATACATATTCTCACTTTAAGATAGTAAAACTTCTTTACTTATTTTCCGCTTTTAACGCCATGGCCACAGAACAATAGATTTAAGGCTAGGCTTGAATTTATGGATAGAAAACCCCAGTCTTGACTTGAATATTTTGTTCTATAGTCATTTAAGCGAATTAGGGAAAGGTTTATTGTTTTCACTTTCTTTCCAATCAAGAAATTTCAAAAGAATCATATGTCATATGTTCATTTGTCATATTGATGGTTTTCATAGCCGCCATGTTGGATGAATTTATGAAAAGATTAGTCTCTTTTGTGATATCATCCAACATGGCCGCCATGTCTTTTGTTATTTTATTCTCTTGGGAATGATTGCTAACCAGCAATATGGTTGTTCAGTAAAGCTAGACCCGGGGTCTCAGCTAATCAATTTATTTGCTAACAGTTTCGAAGTCTACATGCAATTACACATTTACATCATCCAAAACAGAAGATACGGTAGTGAGCTAACTGTTATAGCCAGTCTAGCATTAACATGGTGTGTTCGCTAGATGTTCGCTAGACCACAATGTATACTGCGTATTCAGTGTATTGAACTCAGACAAGTTCAAAGGATGTGCACGTACTCTCCATATTTATACGTATTGAAATAAATCGATAATTTTCAAGTGTTCTGAAATGTTCTTCTGAGATATTTACACTGAACGAAAAATCCGATCCATTTCTCTTCGCTTGGTGCAAATGTGATGCAAATATGGGAAGACATATAGTAAACTTAATAGACTATTTTACGGTTCTCGTCGATCAACCTCAGCTTCGATAGTGTGTAATATATTCTTTAGAATTTGACTACAGCTCACGGTAATTTAAGGAATGTACGCATTTTCAAACAATTGAAACACTAAAAAATTCCATGGGCTTTAGTCAAATTCTAAAGAATATATCACACACTATCATCAAACTTTCACATCAATAACATTGTCGTTCGCACGTTAATCCATATTTGGGAAGATTACCTTATTTGGAAGTGGATGTAGAATCCCTTTTCGTGAATTTTCTGCTAAATATCTCTTTAAGTTCTCGAAAATTTGAATGAAAACTTGCACATATTGTAGCGATGAAATATTTCAAACTGTCCACCATCTTGAAGTTACCTAGGTAACCTTTCCTTTTACAAAAAAAGCCCAAAAGTATAAAACCACAGGGATCCCTCTCGACTGCACTTTTCCGACGTGGAAATTCAGAAGAAGAAAAAATACGCGCTGCATTTTTAGACTCGTGCCGGCCAAAGGCCTGTGCACGAGTAATTAATGACTTTTTGAAATTAACGGTGTAAATTAAAATGGCCCAAAATCGGTCCGACCAAAACCATGGGCTATAGTCCATGCTTAGCTTTTTGTTCATGGATCACTGAAAATGGTCCTATTATATAAAAAGTACTGAATGGATTGGAACCCTGTAGCAGATGCCCGCTAAGGCTTCTTGGGTATGATCCGCAGCAGCATTTGATGGTAATAGGTGCATGTCTAAGTTGACATTCAATAATTATAAAACATAAGTAATATTAACTGCCTACTACTTTTCACAAGTGTCACTTGTGCAAATGTTTGAGTAATAGACGAATGGACCCAATCGGGGTTGTATTTTCTATCTTTGAAATCAGTACTGGATGTTGTCTTATGGTTTATCATAGAGCTAGGTTATTAGTGAGTAAGTAAGGAAGTCGGTGGCACTAAATAGCCAAAGGCTAATAAACTTGTGGCCCTCGAGCTCACTGTTATTGACAGTGGAACGAGTAATACTTATGAGGCCTAGAATATCATTGATTGTAAATTTGGCTAAAACTTCTTGGGTTGATAAACAGATATCTGCGATGGTGTGTCCTTGGGTTGTTCACTGCAGATAAAGTATAATGGCCGAGACCCTTAGAGCTGTAGAAAAATGGTTGAAGTATAACATGCAGCAACGTACCATATTGATGCTCAAATATATCAATACCCTGAAACAACTTCTGGGCGAATCAAAGTGAAGGCATGGATAACTCTACAGATCGAACCCTGTAACCGTCTCTGGACTGACCTAAGTCAGCTAGTCTTATATGGCTAATTCACATATAGAACCATGAAACAGCTTCTTGGCTGATCTATATCAGAGCACGGCAAATGCGAGGGAGGAAAACCAAAAAACCTGGAGAACCTCGGATCAACAGGAAGTGTTCACATGTTCACATCTAAATGTGAATAAGATTTTGTTCTTCGATATTTACTGTTCATCATTATAATTTATTGAACTTCGGATGCATCTCTTTTCATTTAAATTATTGCAAAGTATTGCCAAAAAGGCATTGGCTATTATCATTTCCAGTGCCGGTGTTGGTCGAACAGGAGCTTTTCTTGCAATTGATGCGATGTTAAGACAAGCACAAGAAAAGAAAACCATTGGTATTTTTAACTACGTTAAGATGATGAGAGAAAATAGACCATATATGGTGCAGACACCGGTGAGTTATTATGTATCAGCATAAAGAATGTTTGGAACCCTATATATTATAGGAAAACGCAGATGTAGAAAAGGAATGAAAAAAAGAAAGAAAGAAATAAAAAGGAAGGAAGCAAGGAAGCAAGGAAGCAAGGAAGCAAGGAAGCAAGGAAGCAAGGAAGCAAACAAATAAGGAAGCAAACAAAGAAGGAAGCAAGGAAGCAAACAAATAAGGAAGCAAACAAATAAGGAAGGGAGGGAAAGAGAGAAGAAGGATGGAACACTTCTGCAGGAGAATCCTCATAAACTATAGAATGTCTAGTAAAGTAAAAGGTCGATAACTGTTAAAAACAATATTAGGATGCCATTAAATGTCGTAACCCTTTCAAATTTAACAGGAACAATACGTGTTTGTGCACACGGCGATCCTCGAGTTTCTAACATTTGGAATCACAGAAATACGAGCACAGCAGCTGAGAGACGAGATGAAAAAACTTGCTAAAGTTGACGAGAAGGAAAACCCATCTGGATACGAGATGGAATTTAAGGTTACCTATTGATTCTGTTATTGTACTATCATTGACTAATGCGATCAGACTTTATTTGCAGGGAAAGGAATACGGATGTACAATGAAACTTTTGCACGTTGATGCACATTGGCTGGAGCAATAGATTTTCCCATAAGTTCGTAATCAAGCATTTCAAGATCCGTGTATTACGTTGGTAATAAAGGGCTATCTGGCTGACGCGTGACCTTGACGAATATTCATTATATCTCGATTCCACTCAGTATATAAATTTGAATCGCAGTTATTTACATTAAAAATTTGAAGCCCACAATAATTTTACTTTTAGCTTTTCCCCTCCCCCAGGATCAAATTTAATCTATATATATATGACTAAAATTCAAGCTCCAAATATGTCTTAGATGTTATAATTTGATCATTGCCGTGATGTTTCCATATGCAGCATCTTTCACATGTGTGTCCTCCTGTCGAAGATGATGAAATCACAGCTGGAAATAAACCCTGTAATAACAGGAAAAACAGGTTTCCAAACATCTTGCTAAAAGCAAACCTTTCTTTTGTATCCAGTGCCTACTAAAATGCTTAAGACTAGATGAATCAGCTCAATTTTGAGAATTGTTTCTTTTCCAGTGGGTAAGCAAGGGTCTAGTTTCTGCAGGTTGACGTCGATGAAGAAGGAGCCAATTACATCAACGCTTCTTATGCAAATGTAAGTAAATGTAATGGCAAAGACAAACCAAAGAAACAATCTTATATATCGAACCCTTGAATAACCTCTGGCCTGGTCTTTATAGTAATTGTGTCGCTCGTTCATAGGTCAATTTGGAATATCTCGTCTTGGTCTGTTTTTACATTTTATTTTTTATTTTTTTGGCAGAGGAAGGAAAATCAAAGTGAAGCTAGTGTTAGATATCTTGTGTTAAATATGATTTAGTCTCGTCTTCAGCTAGCCTGCGTGCAGCCCGACTTTAACTCTGGTTAAGACGGTCTGCCAATCAACGCAAGATTTCTTGTTCTGGTTGCACGATTATATATAATAGACTGTGATTGGCTGTTATGCCAATTCATTCTAACATGCGTTCTGATTGGTTCGCCAAAGAATGATCTGCAGAAAGATAAACCGAACACCTACTTGCAAGAACGTTGTCATACAACATTTGAGCATTTGTAGTTTAGTTGATTAGGAATAAATTAAAAGTACAAAAGAAGATCATTGAAGCAGAACTCTTTCTTTTGTACTTTTAATTTATTCCTAATCTTGAAACTACAAATGTTCAAATGTTGTATGACAACGTTTTTGCAAGTAGGTGTATGTCAATATTGATGAGTAACGATTTGCCGCGGTATTCAACGACTTTCTTAGCAGTAATAAAAATAATAATAATAATAATAATAATAATAATAATAATAATAATAATATGCAATTTATATAGCGCCTATCCAAGTCTGTTCTAGGCGCTAACATTGACGTTAGCTTCGGTGTTTCACTACAGAAATTTTGCATTATATTTCCTTAGAAACATATAAAATAAGATTTTGAAGATTTGGATAGAATTGCCAGAGGAAGGAATTATCTTATACGAATTGTGTGACAAGATGTACTGTTTAATATACGAGCAGCCGAGGAGTGTTTTATTGGGTTTAAAACACGAGGCGAAAACACGATCTGTGAGTTTATTAAACAGCTTAAAAAACCTCTAGGTGTATGTTCACATGTTCTATTGAATTTTTTACGAATGAACCAAGTTTGGCAGAGAAAACCCTAGTTAAAGTTTATGGAAATGAAGATGATATTTTATCAGATTTAAAACCTCCTCCATGGTCGATGATTCTATTGTGTTCTCCTCATTAAATATTCATGAGTTTTTTTAAGTAATTAGAGTAGTGATTCAAATTGCAAAGGTCAACAAACAAGTAGACGCAATATTCAACGGCAAAAACAGTAGATATATCTTGAAACTGTTCTTCTCTGTTAGTAAAACAAGCGCCCATAGAAATTAAAATGATAGAAAAATCTCCTACTAGATCCAGTATCCAACATGAGCCTAAAAATTCGTTGATTTGTGAATATTGGCTGCTATGCCAATTCATTCTTAACTAATTAAGAAAGAGCCAATCAGTGCGGGTACTGAAATCCAGTACGGAAATACGGACTTAACCACAGTGACGTTCCGGATGCACGCAGGCTAGTCTTCAGCTGGCCGTGTCAGCCCACAAATCCGGGGGAGATCAAACAAATTAGGAAAGGCATACATCAAATGTGATGCTAATAAGTCCAGGAATCGAGCCCAGTAACCCGGCCAGAGGTCGGAGACGAGTGCACTATGGTCATGAGACTGACCATGTGATTCACTGGTGTTTTTTTATTTATTTCAGGGCTATAGACAGAGGCACGCATATATATTGACCCAAGCTCCTCTCGACAACACCATCGGTGATTTCTGGAAAATGATCTATGACAACAAATTGGGAACCGTTGTTATGTTGAATAACATACATGAGGGGAATGTGGTACGCAGAACATTTGCACGAGAGAATGTTAGGAGAGGCATGCATGACACGTAAAGGAGTGATTCTGAACACTTCTCGAGTGTTCTAACAATCCCAAGGTGCTTTAGGACTGAATACAGCAAGCAAGCACGTTTTTTTAAATAAAAGACAAATTACAAATAATCGCTATTTTGCCGGATACGAATGACGCAAATGAAAGTGACGAACCAATCAGAATGTTAGATTTATAACAGTTATCATACAATATCTCATAATTTCTAATTTATATTTTGTTCTACAGGTCCAATACAGATTCTGCTTTGAATTGGTGATGTCATATTTGGATTCTTTCAGTGACTATAACAGGTTCACACAAATAGCAGTTAAAAAGCATCATCATTATACTCATGGTTTCCATAAGGTTTGCTGTAAATTTCTCATAATAATAAACGTATTATGAGTAAAACAAATATACTCAAAAGCCTGGGATGACGTCACAGTCATTAACATATTGGGAGTATAATCATTTACAACCTAAAGACACAACACTCAAATCAAGAAATATTTCACCATTCAAATATTCACTTCATGTAGAATCGATACTGGAAGTATTGTATCAGGGGTTAGGTGCACTTTAAGAAAAATCACTCTATGGCACTATAAAGGTATTTCCGATTCTCCCGATTAGCCCGCGGGTGAGTAAATCTAGAACTTTCCAAAAACACCACAAACTCTAGAAACCAAACTAATAAAATAAAGAATATAAATAAAAATATTTTTTTTTAAATTATTTATATTCGGTAACATTTTGAGGTTTTTTCATACTTTTTTTCTCCTTTATACCTTGTGTGAATCGATTGGAAATATGATTTATTTTGAACAATAAGATTATTTGAGTTCAGTGCTTCATTTTCAGAAGGTTTGTAGCAGTAGAAAGTTCATAAAATAAAAAATATATAAAAATATCAAGTGTTCATGGTACGTTCGAGTGTCCTCACTGTAAAACACAGAACTTTTGCTAGTTTAATATTTGTAAAAATATAGAACTCGTGGTTTTGATTAACCCGTGCGGAAACAAAGTATACTAATTAGAATATAATAGTCAGACAAACAGAACAGAAAACAAAAGAATTATAGAGTGAAGTAAGTGCTAAATATGCTGAAGTGTATTTTACGAGCTTATGGAAACCACTCTAAAAAAACAAAATTCTCCTATCTATATTCATTATCTGTCTATTTTTCATAGTTTTTTCGTTTTTAATATACAGAACTTTTGCTAGTTATTTGTGAAAATATAGAATACAAATTATAAATTTTTGAGTTCCAGCACATTTTTCTCTTTCTATGTAATAATATGTTTGTACAACTGGGTTAAAATCCCTCATGCACAATAATTACTGTCGTCAGTAATGAAGCCATCCGTGTAATCATAGTACGGCTAGCTTTCATTGACATTTTGTATTCGCTCGTTCGCTTCGCATTCGTCTAACAACCGCCGCCAACGCTGCTCGTGAACATGAAGCTATCACTCATTCATCGGGTCATCGTTCTTCTAGTCTTCCTTTTCTCGAATATAGGTAAGTCAAAACTAATAACAATACAGATTATAGCTCAATTAATTAAACTCCCGTGATTAGGTAGATTCTAACTATGCTCTCCTGACGTTAGTGCTTTCGAGCTCACAAAACTAGTATGAGATAGCGTGTCGTGTCCTCAAAATTCGTTATTAAGACCAAATTTAAAAAAATAACTTTGATATTACGCGCGCTCTGATTGGTCAAAAAGCCATGTTTTATGAGAGCATAATACATGCTCACCTCATTTTTTCTCTCTTGAAAAGTTAGTTATTTTATAAAAGCAATAAAAAACAGTTTTCCGCTACGCGTCGTGGTTTCCTACGCTTCTCTCGTGTTCTCTCCACATCCCGCGTGTCTTTATCAGAGTATAATACACGGAAAACTGTTTTTTATTCCTTAAATCTTTACCTTCTTTCAAGAATATGGCCTAAAATGATCTTGTGATTAAATACTTTGGCATTCTACGCAAATATTTGGAATATACGATGGATATTTACTGCTTTGAATATTTCAAGAAAGCAACAAATTAATGCCAATACTTTCCCCTTGCTCTAAAATGTCAAAATCCAGTTCTATTTTTTTTTAAATAAAGCTATTTGAGACATCAATATCAACTATTGCTATGGTTAGATTGAAGAATTATTTGAATGGGGCAAAGTAGAAGCACTTTGTAAATGGTTAGCGTTCTTAGCAATTTATTCCTGTTTTCAGTCATGCAGTTCTGCCCCAGTGCCCTAGTATTAATAGTATGTCACGGATATGATTTTGCGTCATTGTTTTGCCCATTCATAGTTTTAGCAAAGTGGACCTCAGTGAAACCCCGGTAGTATAAACACTGATCATGAAAGGCTTAGTAAATATGTCCTTATTGCTGAATTTCGATCAGCTGATAAAAGTCTTTTAATTTCATGATCAGTTCCAAGTGGTGGTCATACACCCACCGCCATGTGTTGTTAGCCAGAAAGAGTTCTACAATATTAAAACTTGCATGTGATTCAGCTGATGAACCCTCCGCACGAGTCAGGAAATGACGTCAAGTGAAAACAAAGGAATAGACCCCTTGCACTTCTCAATCTGAGGCTCGAAAAATGTACAAAATATTAATTTGTTTACGTTTGTTTCTTCCACGAATCTTTTATTAAGTTTCCGAGCTTTCGCACTTCCAGTGCATCTTCAGGGCGAAAAGTAGGTCTTAAAGACCAATGATTCAAATTATTCAAAGACTATAAGCGCGCGCGATTTTCGTCATAAGAATATAAGGGCCAATCAGAAAAACAAGGAGATCTACGTGTATAAACGAATTTAAATAACAAGACAAAGCGCGCGCTGTAGAAAATAAAGCGCGAGCAAAAGAACCTAGGAATACTTATGTACGAACTAAACCAATAAATAAGACCTAAAATAAATAAACTATATAAAATAAGACCAATAAATATAGTCTTTGAATAATTTGAATCATTGTGTTAAGTTTAGTCTACATACTATTACTAAATATATATTTTAAGGGAAAACAGCGCTCGACCTCAAACCAATTAGATAAAATTTCGACGACTGAACTGGGTCTTAACTTTTTTATTGGCAATTTGTTCAACAGTGATCAAGAGTGCCTCTGGATGCGTAAACATAACAATTAAAGATGGTCCAGTGATCCAAGTCATTGAAAACCAAACAGTATTACCAGTTACCTTCATAAGGAGTGGGGATTTGTCAGGAGGAGTCACCATAACGTAAGTAAATGTGATGGTGAGAAATGAATGGACCAATGCATTTAACTCAGACTATTCTACTAACCTTAGTTAGAAAAAACCTACTAATGGTCTATCACCAATCGAACCCTGTGATTGGCTGAGCTACTAGGGGTCTATTAGTGATAGACCTCTAGTAGCGAAAAGCGCCGGTTTTGAAAACCAAAAAAAAAAATATTTAAAGCAAAATCCAAAACTTTTTGCATCCTTTTATTGGACCGATTAGTAGGTTTTTATTAAAACAATTAGACCTCTCGCTCTCATGGCCTACGAGTCAATAGCCCATTCGGCCTTCGGCCTCGAGGACTAATTGTTAGTTAGCCATCCTTACCTTAAGTATATCTTTTCTGAGATAGCGCCTGCGCATTGCAGTCTAGCTTTAAGCCTCGACCGGACAAACGCTAATGGTCTTAAAACAACTAAAGATCGGAGAAGGACAGTGCCTTTTGTTAATAAGTAATATCTGCAAATGGTTCGAACTTGAAACTTTCTCGGATAACGACTTTTAAAATGAATCGTATAGGCCCTAGCTGTCTCCCAACCCTAAAAATCCTTAACCTGTAAATGGGGGACATCAAAACCTGTTAAATTATTCGTATAAGAATAGGGGATTAGGAGATACCATCCATTACAATTACATTACATAGGATAGGAAAAAAAGTTATAAAAGATCTAAGTCAGGGCATGGCTAACTCACAGATTATACCCTGAAACAACCTCTGGACTGATCTAAGTCAGGGCATGACTAACTCACAGATTATACCCTGAAACAACCTCTGGACTGATCTAAGTCAGGGCATGGCTAATTCACAGATCTAACCCTGAAACAACCTCTTGGCTGATCTAAGTCAGGGCATGGCTAACTCAAAAGTTGAATTAGAATTTTTTATTATTTTAAAAACTCGTGCGCGCCCGCATAAAAACATAAGTTGATTCAGGAGCAGAGCCTTGAATCGATTAAACTTGAATTTTCCCTTGTCCATTCAATAGATTTTCAAAATTGCTTTCAACTGAAATATTTTAAAGGATAAGAAAATGAGACGTCACTTTTTATTTCCACCAATGTAAAATAATGCATTAAGATATATTGCGGCTAGCTTTTCAAAATGCATCCCACACGGAAAGGAGTGACAATGGGAACTAATCAATCCACGACACAAGCGACATACCCGGTTTGCTTGCCATAACAAATGGTTAATCTCCCTAAGGCTTTGGCCGAGCTTCCTGATCAGTCTATAATCCCTCCCGGAATAGCGGAGCCGTAATCTCCAGCGTAAAGCCGTAAGTCCATGCGTTGCTTTAGCATTCGATGTCTGGAAGTATATGGTCAAAGTTAATATCCTTAAAATAAAGGAACTTTTCACCACTTTCACATCCCCCATATTAATTTGCGAAAACTTAAAACTTTTCGTGCAGATGCTGAAAATATTTGTTGTTGTCACTCAAAAATCAAGTATCAGTTTAATCAGTGTTAATCATGCACGCATAGGAGAATGAAACGTATGGTGTTATAGACAATGTATGGATTTACAATAAGACATATATTTGCTTTACATAAAGCCGTTCAAGTTTCTTTATTTCTGGTTTTTGTAAATTCTGATAGAATCTATCATAGATGCATAAAAGTTTTTAGATTTTTTTTTTCAATTCTTATTAATCTTCACGGTGAAATTGACGATTTTGTCTCATTGCTGACCCCCCAAAACGCAAAGTATTATGGGAATTTAAAAGTGGTGAATGGTACTAGAAGGTCAGTTTGTGATTATGGAAACTTACATTGTTTCTAGGGCAACAACTCATTCTGACACAGCAAAGGACGGAGCCGACTATATTCCGTCCTCCAAGGGTATAACGTTTCCTGGCGCAGGGCCCACTTCCAAGACCATCAACTTCGCAATATTGAACGACAAGAAGTTAGAGAACTATATTGAAAGGTTCTTTATCAATATCACAACCCCCAATACAGATGTGTGTAAACCACACGGCAGCGTGATCATCAAGATAAAAGATGACGATAAAGGTAGAGTAAAAGATAATAAAAGAACAAGAATGATTTTTTTTATATGAATTCATTTTTCTGCAAAATTAGCCAGCCTTTCCGGAATTGCAGAACACGTTGCATCATGGGGCTGTTTTAGGGGACGCTTTAATACTTATATGGCGTCCATTTCGCTTGCTGCAGTGAAAACTGATAGAAAACCGTAATTGTCGTGTTAATTTTAAAATTAATTTCATTTCTTTATGCATAAAATGCCAATTGACCGATGTAACTTCCCTAAACACAGCCCAATAATGCAACGCGTTTCTACAATTCCAGCCGAAAGGCTAATCGATAGACAGATACCTTTTATTGAACACAGCCCAATAATGCAACGCGTTTGTACAATTCCAGCCGAAAGGCTAATCGATAGACAGATATCTTTTATTGAACACAGCCCAATAATGCAACGCGTTTGTACAATTCCAGAAAGGCTAATCGATAGACGTATATATTTTATTAAACACAGCCCAATAATGCAACGCGTTTGTACAATTCCAGAAAGGCTAATCGATAGACATATATATTTTATTAAACACAGCCCAATAATGCAACGTGTTTGTACAATTCCAGAAAGGTTAATTGATATACAGATATCTTTTATTGAAGTGCATTGTTATCTCAAAAGTTAATTCCACTTACAAAGATGAGGTTTATCCAACTTGATTTATCATCATCATTATCATCATCATTAACATCATTATATCATGATCGCTTCTTCTTCTCCTTTTTCTTTCTGTCTTTTGTTATCCACCTCCAGTTGATCTGAAATAGTGAAGTAGAAATGACGTCACTGCAAAACTGAGGTGTCAGGGTGCGAAAATTGACTTGTTTTTAATAATTAATTATTTTTAATTTCATCTTAAGTTTATATCTGATATAAAGCTAGATTTTTTTATGAGAGTGTTTTTTGATATTTTGTGCACATTTACTAGTATTCATTATTGAGTGAGAAAATAAGATTAAGAAATAACCGTTAATATCTACAGTTGCCGGGTTACTAAGGATAACACTTCAGTTTTGCAAATTTTCTAGATTCTGATTGGCCAATATATTTTTTTCTCGGATGAGCTGGCAATATATTAAATGTATATGTCTGTAAGAAGATTATTGGGGAAACCTTATGGCATATAATTCTTCATACCAAATACTCTGGGATTAACAACTTCGGGGATCGGGAAATGTCTCTTGATCCTCATAGAAACTGCAAATTTGGCACTTACATTTTTGTTGACTAGAGGGTGTCCTTTACATGCATTAAAATCTCTCTTAGTTTAGAAAGGCTTAGCTAGGTGTTGTCATATGTCTGACCGTTGGTTTTGCTTGTTTTGTTTGCAGTTACAATTGGTTTTCATCGCGAGTACAAGACCGTCAGCGAAAATATTGGTAATGTTTCCATGAAGTTTTTCAAAAGTAAAAACGCAAGCACAGAGATAACACTGACGGCAAGGTGAGTGAAACTTGTAAGAAAAAAATTATTGGAGTTGCAGCCGATCATATTATGATAAATAAAAAGATTTGAGAAAGTTTAATAGAGGAAAAAATGGAAAGAGGGATGGATGGAAGGATGGATGGACAGACGAATGCCATAGATAGATGGATGAATGGATGAATGGATGAATGGATGAATGGATGAATGGATGAATGGATGAATGGATGAATGGATGAATGGATGAATGGATGAATGGATGAATGGATGAATGGATGAATGGATGAATGGATGAATGGATGAATGGATGAATGGATGAATGGATGAATGGATGAATGGATGAATGGATGAATGGATGAATGGATGAATGGATGAATGGATGAATGGATGAATGGATGAATGGATGAATGGATGAATGGATGAATGGATGAATGGATGAATGGATGAATGGATGAATGGATGAATGGATGAATGGATGAATGGATGAATGGATGAATGGATGAATGGATGAATGGATGAATGGATGAATGGATGAATGGATGAATGGATGAATGGATGAATGGATGAATGGATGAATGGATGAATGGATGAATGGATGAATGGATGAATGGATGAATGGATGAATGGATGAATGGATGAATGGATGAATGGATGAATGGATGAATGGATGAATGGATGAATGGATGAATGGATGAATGGATGAATGGATGAATGGATGAATGGATGAATGGATGAATGGATGAATGGATGAATGGATGAATGGATGAATGGATGAATGGATGAATGGATGAATGGATGAATGGATGAATGGATGAATGGATGAATGGATGAATGGATGAATGGATGAATGGATGGGTGGGTGGGTAGGTTGAGACTAAATATCAAAGAAACAAATAGGGGAAAGAGAGGAAGAAGGGGGTAACTATAAGAAAGCAAGTATCAATTCATAGAAGGTATGGAGGAAGGGAAGGTCAAAGCAACGTTAATGGAGGGAATAAATCTTAACTAAAGTTTCTTCTTGATCTTTATTTTCTAAGGTACTTTACCCAAGGAATAGGAAATACAACCATCAACACAGACTATCAAAATATCAGCAAAAACATAACATTCACCCCCCTGCAATACACAAATGAAAAAGCCGATGCAGTTGCTATAATAGATAACGACATCGTGGAATACACAAAGTGCTTTAACATGTCATTAGACGCAACGTTATTGATTAAAAAATAGGATGTTTGCATATTGGCGTGATTTTACTACCATTACCAGAATACATCGTGATAGAAAGTACGAATAAATAAAAGGAAGGAACGTAGGAAGGAAGAAAGGAACGAAGGAAGGAAGGAAGAGAGTAAGAAAGGGAGCAAGAAAGAAAGGAATCAAAAAAGGAAGGAAGAAAGGAAATTAAAGAAAAAAAGAATGAAAAGAACGGAATAACGAAAAAAGAGAGTAATAAATGAAAAAAGAACAATAGAAGGAAGGAATAGAAACAGAAAACAGAGAGAGAGAGCGATAGAGAGATTGTGTGTGTGTGAGAGAGAGAGAGAGAGAGAGAGAGAGAGAGAGAGAGAGAGAGAGAGAGAGAGAGAGAGAGAGAGAGAGAGAGAGAGCAATCAACTTTGAGAATCTACTTTATAATATACTGGAGTGCAACATTTCAACAGCACTTATATATTGGCTGTTTCCTTCTTACAGTTACCATCGAGTTTCGTTATTACAACATGTCAGTGGAAGAAGAGAATGGGTTCATTTCTGTCCCGGTAATCAAAACTGGTAAATCAGCTATTCCAATATCTGTTAGGTGAGTATTCATTGAGTTTTACGTTATACTTGAATTGGCCTCCTTAAAACTTGGTTATTGAAATACTCCAGTTTCGCATTCGATGCAAACCGCTGTTTTTGAAGACCATAGACTCATTTGCACAGGCTTAGCCTCGTTTATAAGTCATCTATTCAACGACATCATTAAAAGTCCGAGGGATTGGTATCATTCAACTTGCCCATTCTTTACATTACAGTTGGCTGTTGCTAATGATTTGCAAAAGTCAACTGTAATGTAAAGAATGTGTAAGTTGAAAAATACCTATGTTTTGAAATCCCACCCGGACTTTTAATGATGTCGTTGAATAGATGACTTATAAACGAGGCTAAGCCTGTGCAAATTAGTCTGTGGTCTTCAAAAACAGCGGTTTGCATCGAATGCAAAACTGTTCTATTACATGGTTATTTAAATTACATGGAAATTGGTAACTGATAAATTATTAGTAACATATTCCCGCTTCCCTGCTTGTGTGCTTGTAAAAAGTAAAAGTAAAGGTAAAGGTAAAGGCCTGCTTGCCTGCTTGCCTGCTTGCCTGCTTGCCTGCTTGCCTGCTTGCCTGCTTGCCTGCTTGCCTGCTTGCCTGCTTGCCTGCTTGCCTGCTTGCCTGCTTGCCTGCTTGCCTGCTTGCCTGCTTGCCTGCTTGCCTGCTTGCCTGCTTGCCTGCTTGCCTGCTTGTCCTGGATCCGCTGCTGCAAACATAAAATTCTTTTCTATCAGCTTTCCCCAAACCAGTTAAAATAACCCTCTCAAGTTGCTTGTCTTCATTTTTGTCAGAATGACCATGAATGAAAATTACAACACGGCAATAAAGAATGTAGATTATGAAGATCGCCATGGTACAGTCATAACTTTCCCAAAAGACGTATCTGAATTAATTTTTAATGTGACGATCAAGAACGATGGTATCTTTGAAAGCACTGAATCCTTTTTCATTGGCATCGAAGCCCTTGATACGAGCACCACTATCATTGGCAAGAAAAGTCTGGCTGTGATTCGCATTAAAGATAGAATTGATAATGGTAAGTTGAACAAATAATATACTTTCGATTAGAAAAAACCTACTAATGGTCTATCACCAATCGAGCCCTGTGATTGGCTGAGCTACTAGGGGTCTATTAGTGATAGACCTCTAGTAGCGAAAAGCGCCGGTTTTGAAAACCAAAAAATATATATTTAAAGCAAAATCCAAAACTTTTTGCATCCTTTTATTGGACCGATTAGTAGGTTTTTACTAAAACAATTAGACCTCTCGCCCTCATGGCCTACGAGTCAATAGCCCATGAGGCCTTCGGCCTCATGGGCTATTGACTCCTAGACCATTCGGACTCGAGGACTAATTGTTAAATAGCCCACTTTCGATATTCTGGTTGAGTGATCACGCACAAAGCAATTTAAGACGAGGCTCTGGGGAAACAAAAGAATATATTAGGATTCTTCCATTGTTTCCCCGGAGCTACGTCTTGAATTACTTTGTGCGTGATCACTCAACCAAAATATCGAAAGTGGGCTATTTGTGTCATTAGACTCATATGTATAAATAACAAGATTACACAATGGTCAAAAAGAGTGACCTCAATGTATTGACTTAGGTTGCGGGCACCGGTAAATACCTCCCCCCCCCCCCCCCCCCCCCTTCTCACGAACTTGTCAAATAATCGATAATGAGTGTCCGGATCCGTGTTTGAATCGAAGTTGAAGTTTTGAAGCACAGAAATTTTGCAAAAACAAAAGAATTTAGTAACGTCTTGGAAAAGGAGTCAATTTACCTGTTTCGAGTTCCTAATTTTATCTAAAGCTGTTGGTACATTAATATTACTTTGGAGTACTGAATGAGAAAAAAATGGAAAGAAATCGTACAATTTGATATTTATAACTTATTGCGATTTTGAGCTGACAATACGGGTTTATATTGGCGGCTCTCTCCCAATCAAACTTATAGGAGAATCGCGATACTATAAAATAGTGGGTCGACTAAAGTTCGCTATAAGCCGTATTGTTTATTGTTTTTATACAACACAAGGCATGGAAGCAAAGCCTGTCCTATCATGCCATTAAAGAATGGAACAATCTAAGTGACGTTGTTAAACAATCTTCAAAAATTTCTCAATTTAAGTCTATCTTTTCTGAATGAACTATTTAAGTATGCTATTTTAATTTTTTACATTTTTGCATAATTGTAATTTTTCTCATTTTGTATCAATAATTTGCCTTCTACTTTTCAACTCCATTATATGATGCATAAAAATTAGTTTTACAGGACCTTCTCGAAAATCACTAAAGTGAAGGAGCATCCTGTTAAAATATCATTATAAATAAATAAATAAATAAATTCGTGGTGCTGTATTCTAATTCACTTTGGTTGGCCTAAAGCCTTATTAATGACAGTCTTTTTCAAACCGTCATACGTTACAAATCGTAAGAAAAATTCTCGATATAGTCAACGCATGCGCAAAGATTAATTAATGGTTCCCACAAGTGTTGTGGTGTTGAGTAGTGTTTTGTACAGAGTCATTGCTCCAAAGCCTCCTATTGGGTCAATGCGATCCAGCCGGTGATTGTTATGTGATGGAGCATGATTATATTTATGAAGGATATTTAGACTAAATAAATATCCCTCATCACTATTCATCCAGAGGGATGTTATAGAGCATAAACATCACTCTAGAAACAATGGATCCCATCATGATATTATTATAATAATAGCATGACTTGAGGGTGATTACTGATTAAATATCCCCGAAAGCCGAGGGAGGTTTTGTTGAAGTCCCGACGCCGTAGGCAGAGGGACTTTAACTAAACCTCCCGAGGCTTGAGGGGACATTTAATCACTAATCACCCGAAATGTCATGCTATTAGTTTGTAATATTATGATTACCGAGGAATAAAACTGCTCTTAGGAAATATGTTAGCTTTCGTACGATGCATAAATTACAAAGTTTTACAAAGCTGTTGATATGCGGCATACTTTAGGGAATTTGCCTTTGTTAAATGCGACAATGGCAAATTGAACCAGCATTCATTCATTCATTCATTCGTGGTACTTTATTCTAATTCACTTTGGTTGACCTAGAGCGGTATTAATGAAGTGTTTTCAAACCGTTTTGATTACGCCACAAATAGTAAGAAAAATTCCCGATCTAGTCAACGCATGCGCAAAGATTGCTCAATGGGTCCCACAAGTGCTGGGGTGTTGAATAGTGTTTAGTGCAGAGTCATTGCTCAAAATTATCTGTTGGGTCAATGCGACCCAGCCATGGTCCCGGTAATTGTCATATGAGGGACCATGCCTCATGAATAGTGATGAAGGATATTTAGACTGAATATCCCTCATTAGAGTACAAACAGTATATCCGTGAAACATTAGTTATACTAAATAGTACTATTTCGAGCAAATTCTATTGTTTCTATTGTTTAATTAGCACTATTTTGTACTATTTAGTAATTTGTATTTCACGGATATATTGTTTGCACTCTATTATATTCATAAGGGATATTTAGTCTAAATTTTAGTCTAAATATCCCTCAGCACTAATCATCCAGGGGGATGTTAGACCTTAAACATCCCTCAGGAAACAAGGGATCCCATCATGATATTATCAAGGTAATGCAATCCCTTCCATTATACTTTTACATTCGAATTTTTAGGTGAGGGGGCATGAGCTTTTAATCTAGTAAAATTTAATTTTGTTCCACAGAAATTCATCAAGAGCAACAGAAGCAAATAGAAGCAGGTTAGATTTTTGATTGGTAATATTGAGTAGACCCAAATAACTGTTCTTTTATTGCATTCATTCATCCGTGCATCGATCGATCGATCCCTCCATCCATCCATCCATCCGTTCGTCCAAACAATTTGACCATGAAAACATTTCTATTTTTTGTTATATTTAGAACAAGAACGCCGCACAGTTCTGATGACATACCTGCTTTTCGTCATCATGGCAGTACTCATCATTATGATCATCATTTTCATCGTCTTGATTATCATGATTATAAGAAAGTAAGTTAATCTGCATATCAATACCACAGGGAACCCAACTAGAGAGAGAGAGAGAGAGAGAGAGAGAGAGAGAGAGAGAGAGAGAGAGAGAGAGAGAGAGAGAGAGAGAGAGAGAGAGAGAGAGAGAGAGAGAGAGATGAAGGCTGAATTCACTAATCTTTGACGTTTGTGCATCACTCGTATCAAACACATTCGAATCAACGTATCAACCACTCGAATGGTTTTTAGGGGCCGGCCTTAAAAAATCCCAACGGACTGTGATTGTTTAGAAAATTGAGTGCCCTTCAGCTGGTTACAATCAACAATTTTAAACTGACAATAAACCAATTGCAGCACGTGGGAATGCAGCTCAATTTGCAGGACAAAACAATAGGTTCCAATTCTTAGGGAATTGAAAGGGGTCTATAATCTGATATATTTATACTTTTTTTATACACAGGTTAAGGAAATACAACAAGGTATAAAGTCTGGAACGTTTACCACAAATCAACACAGCGCTAGCATATAGATAACATACATATCCTCACTTTAAGATAGTAAAACTTCTGAGCATACGTGCATCTTAAACGCATTCATACACCTGTTTCACATTCAATGCAAACCGCTGTTTTTGAAGACCACAGACTCATTTGCAAAGGCTTAGCCTCGTTTATAAGTTAGCTATTCGTAGACACCATTAAAAGTCCGTGGGATTGGTATTATTAAATTTTCACATTCTTTACATTACAGTTGGATGTTGCTAATGATTTGCAAAAGTTAACTGTAATGCAAAGAATGTGCAATTTGAATAATACCAATGTTATGAAACCCCACGTTTAAAAGTGTCTATGAATAACAGACTTATAAACGAGGGTAAGCCTATGAATATGAGTCTGAACGTGGTCTTCAAAACAGCGTTTTGCATCAAATAAAAAAAATTGCTTGTGTATTCAATAGCGACTGTGTGTAGAAAGGATAAGCTTGTTTTTAATTATCAAGCACACTTGAATGAGAAAACTGGCTACACGTACTTAGTTGTTATGTATCATTCAAATGAGGCTTAAGATTTAAGGTAATTCCGTAGTTTTGCACTGCGCATCCCTACTTCGCATCCCTACATCCAATAACGTGAGAAGGCGGGTAATTTTCAGTGATACTCCGATCCGACATAGCATTGAAATGATACGATTTATCCGTTCATTTTGTTTCTGCGGAATTACCTTGAATTTGACATCAGTTTATTCTATTCTATATTCAAAAACGATTAAGATATTTTGATAGTTTCGGTAATGATTGATACTCGCAGTCAAGTGAACGCTGGACCACACTCCTAGAATGGAAAGGTTTGGTGTTGACACGCTGAGTAGATATCGATACTGGGGATTTCCCTGAAATCATAGATAGCTGTCGCACTCACTTCCGTAACCTACTTGTAATCAGATATTATTATGGTTAAAAACTAAAGTGTTTAGGAGTTTTGTTTGGGTCAGCGTCTCACTTAGAAACAGTTAAAAAGAACCAGAATTAATATTATACGTCAGTTGAAGAGTTGAATCAAGTCGAGCAACTGATCCACAGTTTGGAAGCCTGCAATAAAAGTTTGAAGGTACGTTCCCTGCCTCGAACATCCTTGTGTCCTAACAGTTGAATTAAGATTAACTGCATGCGTATAAATTTCCACATTAATTTTTTAACAATCTCGTTCCAGAGCCGTTTCTTACTTTTATAATAGTTCGGCATCTTCGGCTGTAAAGAGCGTGGGCAGACCTTTTACTTTTGTTTCTATAGCAACACATACACAGAGCATGGCGAAGATATATTCACATACGCGGTCACGCCATCCATGATTTACCAAAATTCTTTGGAAAAATGGATAATTTGTTCGTGTTTCTACGTTTGTACATTTTTACCTTGCACAAGGCACAGAACCTTTTAAAAAAGTTATGCAATGCTTTATTTATTTGCCGCTGTTAACGCCATGGCCACAGAACAATAGATTTAAGGCTAGGCTTGAATTTATGGATAGAAAACCCCAGTCTTGACTTGAATATTTTGTTCTACAGTCATTTAAGCGAATTAGGGAAAGGTTATTGTTTTCACTTTCTTTCCAATCAAGAAATTTCAAAAGAATCATATGTCATATGTTCATATGTCATATTGATGGTTTTCGTAGCCGCCATGTTGGATGAATTTATAAAAAGATTAGTCTCTTTTGTGATATCATCCAACATGGCCGCCATGTCTTTTGTTATTTCAATCTCTTGGGAATGATTGCTAACCAGCAATATGGTTGTTCAGTAAAGCTAGACCCGGGGTCTCAATCAATCAATTTATTTGCTACCGGTTGTCGCGGATAAAAGTAGCCTGCGCCAGATGCAGTAGGGACTGGTGCGAGCGCGATATAGTCAGGCATATTTGGCAAATGGAACAATGTGTTAGCAGGACAAGGGCCGACAAATAGTAAGTTTTTCCCATCTTTTAGCCTTGTATCAGATCTAGAAGCTAATATTTAGTCCATATATTCATTTGTTTATAATTTGTGAACCGCTAGATCCGCTAGAACCGCTAGAACCGCTAGATCTGCTAGAACCGCTAGAATCGCTAGAACCGCTAGAATCGTTAGAACCGCTAGAATCGCTAGAACCGCTAGATCCGCTAGAACCGCTAGATCCGCTAGAACCGCTAGATCCGCTAGAACCGCTAGATCCGCTAGAACCGCTAAAATCGCTATTGAACTGTTGTTGAATCACTAGTAAAGTAAAGTTTTGATCAGATCGAATATTCAAGTAAAGATAAACAACATGTAGAAAGTCGAAAGTAATAGAGAATAAAGCCAAGAACAAATCAAGCGCATTACACAAAGAGACCATCGCTTTACTGCCTTCACACCGGTTTCGAAGTCTACATGCAATTACACATTTACATCATCCAAAACAGAAGATACGCTAGTGAGCTAACTGTTATAGCCAGTCTAGCATTAACAAGGTGCATTGTGGTGTAGCTTGGGTACAAACATGTTTTGTTCATCATGCCTTCCGTACATGGTGATGTTTGTTCTCAAGCTAGACTACAATGCAATGCCCAATGTTCGCTAGACCACAATGTATACTGTGTATTCAGTGTATTGAACTCAGATACGCGCAACGAAGGATGTGCACTCTCCATATTTGTTACGTATTGATATAAATCAATAATTTTCAAGTGTTCTGAAATGTTCTTCTGTGATATTTACACTGAACGAAAAATCAGATCCATTTCTCTTTGCTTGGTGCAAATGTGATGCAAATATGGGAAGACATATAGTAAACTTAATAGACCATTTTACGGTTTTCGTCGATCAACCTCAGCTTCGATAGTGTGTAATATATTCTTTAGAATTTGACGGGCTTTAGTCAAATTCTAAAGAATATATCACACACTATCGAGGCTGAGGTTGAACGACGAGAACCGTGAAATGGTTTAATATATATATTTAGGCACTGCCCTAAAAGCGGAGCTCCCAGTTCAATTCTTCGTACTTCCTATTTCCCATATTCTTTTCAAAACCAATTATGAATCTAATGTTCTATTTCACAAGACTAATTTGACATATACTTTAAAATCTACACACAAAAAATTGGGTTATCCATGCGTTTTAAAGAGAAACGAATTTTTAAAGAATTTTATTAACTATAAATTTATTTCATACTAAGTGCGTGACAAGCGTGACACTGCATACGAAAGTGTGACTGTTTTCGGGTGCGTTTGCACGTCAAGCAAAACTTTCAGCAGCTTCCCAGCCATGTGCTGCTTGTGAGCGAAGTAAAACTCGACCTTTTTAAGCTTCACAATTCCAGGAAGATTATTTGGTTTGGTTATGCTACTATTGACGTTTTGCTTTATAGAGGAAAGGAATCACTGAAAAAATTAGTACGTAAGAGAATTTTTTAGTTTGAAAATATGAAAATATGAAAATATGAAAAGCATGAAAATATTTTCATGGTGATGTCTTTAGTTTAGCAATCAAAGCAAGTTTTCAGAACCATAGCTGTAAGCTTTATTACACAACTAGGTATTAAGAGCACATGTCAGCAAAAACCAAACAAATTTGAAAATTCGTGGCAAGTCTCAAAAAATCGATTTTGCTCAAACTTTCAGGGTTGATAGCGTATTATGTCCCAATCATCGTGGTGTATTTAGTTTGCGAAAATATTATTTTGTTCTTGAGAAATAAGGATTTTAGTCGGAACGGGTAATTATGCTAATTTATAGAGCCTCAAATTGACCAACTTCAGTGACCTCATGTAACGAAACTATCTAATCTATGGTAGTAATAATATCATATTCCTTTTGCCTATCATCTATACTTCATTCACTGTCATTATGAAAGATTTCTTTACAATGTGGAATTTATCGCGAATTTTCTCATCAGCCCTACTTTTTCTTACTGTAAAAGTAGCTTCAAAACAAGTGGCATTTTTACTATGGCCGAAACATTAGAATGAATTGATATTTAGGGTATTATTAGAAGAGGAGTTGATCTTCATTTGTGCCAAAAATTAGCTTGGGTAAATTCGTTTTCGATTTTCTACAAGCGGCCGAAGTTACCAAAATACGCCGTTTCTTCCGTCTTCGGCTTAGCTTTTGAAATAACCAAGAAAGACAGGTCTGTCAACACTAAGTCAAACACTTGTACTTTCAACAATGTTTTATTTTAAACATAATTATGAGTTTCTAACCTTGTCGATGCGGACGTTTTTAAAAGGATTTAAATCCTTTTTGAGGTATTCTAAACGAAGAACCGTGATGTTTTGGCATATCCATGTTATCTGTGTCAACAATGGCTTTCAAAACAACAACTGAATACGTCTGCAATGCCGCACAGTTTCAGCCTCTTATACTTAGCGACTGCTTATACTTCCCAAATTAACTGATACATTGATAATGGGCTAAAGATCCCACTTGATTTCTAAAGTTAATCAGCGAAATCTAATCGACACCGTTGAGAAATAAAAAGAACTGAATTTATGAAAACTCTGTCTTTCGCCGACGAGACACCAATAATGATATGCATATTGAATTACGTAGCATTTGATTGACGGGCTGTAATCAGAAGTCGCGCCTTTTCTATCGATCTGGCACTGCTGTAAGTAGAAGTGCACTTTCTGCGACCATGTGAAGTAAAAACTTTCCGATTCGAAAGTTGTTATTAGTTCAGGCTTGGTAGCCCACAGAAATTAAAATCTTGCATATAATTATTTACTTTCAATATGAACTTAACTCGATTATTTGGATTTGCGCAAAGCTTACAACTCTTTAATTTGTATAAAGCAGATTTTGGCAAAGGATATATTATTGTTAGACAGCTAGCCATAATATAAACGTATGGCTTGACACACATAGGTAAGCTTTCGGTAAAATTTCGCCTATAAATCTTCTCGATCGACTATATGTAACGCATGTAACGCAAATATTCCAGTTATAAGACCCCTCCCGGGTTTACTTAAGCTTACCCCTAGTGTCTCACGTTCTTATTCCCGATAATACAGAAACTGATTGATTCCAGTCTATTCCAAAAGCTACTTTTTTCTTGAATGAAAGCCATCAAAAAGACCCTTGCGCATGAGAATAACTCGTATAAGCACAGGACTTTACAGCCAGTTGATGTCTGAGAAAAAAAAATTGCAAAACTGAGGTGTCCAGTGGAGTAGCGAGGGGGGCAGGGGGCGATCGCTCCCCCCTAAATTTTGATGGCAATGTCACTGGCGTACGGAGGGGGTGGGCACGTGCCCTCCCGAATTTTAAATTTTTATTCTAGGAGCCCCCCCCCCCCCCCGATACTGGGTCCTCGCTACGCCTCTGGAGATGTCACCCTTGGGAAATCGTTGTTTCTTTATTTTATTTTACCACACTATAATGAATATCATATGGTAAATGTATACCCAAAAACATTTGTCTGAAAATCTAGATTTATCTCGGATATAAACTTTTATAATGAGCCAATTTCGCGGGCTTTATAACACCTCAGTTTTGCAGTTACGTTGGAGTATCGGAATTACCCAGAATCCCTTTCGCTATTGTTTCATTAAAATGACACTTGAGGCATATTTCTGATGAGAAAAGAGTTTTTCATATGGCTGTGAGAATCTCGTGGCATAAACGCGGCCGTGACACGTGGTTTGCATTGACTATTTGGTATTCGAGACGTTCAATAACTTTTTGGGTCAAAGATTTAAAATTATGCTTAATTCGTATAGTCTGGCATCCAATTTAATTCTCGAAACACGGCACGGAGATGGCACGAACACGGCGCGGATACAGTCAAGTCAGTATCACGACGCTGTCTAGGTACGCCAGACCAGCAAGGAACTTTTCACAGTCATAGGAATCTCTCCAGGTGTTGTCAACGATTTTAAAACAGTCACGATTTCATACAGCTACAGCTGTTTACCATACTGACGATGAGATCAATGTACGGCTTTTTCCGCTTTACTTGAATACCAGACGTGTCCAAGTCACATGAAGCACAGATCTCTTGGAGCATGGATATTGAAAACTGAGATAATCGCGATTGGGACGCAAGTTCACAGATGTTGAAAGTGTCATATGTGATGGGATGCTGAAGTGCCAGAACACTCAAGACCTCTCTTCCGACATCGTCTAGTACCTTCTCTCTTGAGGCTTCGTTGGCATCCTTTTCAGCCTCTCCGTCTTCATCAATGTCAATTTCATCTGGAATTACTTGCTTTGCTTAAATCGACGCCACAATTTCCATCAGCAAATGCTTTAAACGAACAATAAGTTTCCATGTTTTAAGTCGGAGTTTCTAGTCCTGAAGAAACACCGCAGGTAAAGGCGCGACTTCTGATTACAGCCCGTCAATCAAATGCTACGTAATTCAATATGCATATCATTATTGGTGTCTCGTCGGCGAAGGACAGAGTATTTCATAAATTCAGTTCTTTTTATTTCTCAACGGTGTCGATTAGATTTCGCTGATTAACTTTAGAACGTGAGACACTAGGGGTAAGCTTAAGTAAACCCGGGAGGGGTCTTATAACTGGAATATTTGCGTTACATGCGTTACATATAGTCGATCGAGAAGATTTATAGGCGAAATTTTACCGAAAGCTTACCTATGTGTGTCAAGCCATACGTTTATATTATGGCTAGCTGTCTAACAATAATATATCCTTTGCCAAAATCTGCTTTATACAAATTAAAGAGTTGTAAGCTTTGCGCAAATCCAAATAATCGAGTTAAGTTCATATTGAAAGTAAATAATTATATGCAAGATTTTAATTTCTGTGGGCTACCAAACCTGAACTAATAACAACTTTCGAATCGGAAAGTTTTTACTTCACATGGTCGCAGAAAGTGCACTTCTACTTACAGCAGTGCCAGATCGATAGAAAAGGCGCGACTTCTGATTACAGCCCGTCAATCAAATGCTACGTAATTCAATATGCATATCATTATTGGTGTCTCGTCGGCGAAAGACAGAGTTTTCATAAATTCAGTTCTTTTTATTTCTCAACGGTGTCGATTAGATTTCGCTGATTAACTTTAGAAATCAAGTGGGATCTTTAGCCCATTATCAATGTATCAGTTAATTTGGGAAGTATAAGCAGTCGCTAAGTATAAGAGGCTGAAACTGTGCGGCATTGCAGACGTATTCAGTTGTTGTTTTGAAAGCCATTGTTGACACAGATAACATGGATATGCCAAAACATCACGGTTCTTCGTTTAGAATACCTCAAAAAGGATTTAAATCCTTTTAAAAACGTCTGCATCGACAAGGTTAGAAACTTATAATTATGTTTAAAATAAAACATTGTTGAAAGTACAAGTGTTTGACTTAGTGTTGACAGACCTGTCTTTCTTGGTTATTTCAAAAGCTAAGCCGAAGACGGAAGAAACGGCGTATTTTGGTAACTTCGGCCGCTTGTAGAAAATCGAAAACGAATTTACCCAAGCTAATTTTTGGCACAAATGAAGATCAACTCCTCTTCTAATAATACCCTAAATATCAATTCATTCTAATGTTTCGGCCATAGTAAAAATGCCACTTGTTTTGAAGCTACTTTTACAGTAAGAAAAAGTAGGGCTGATGAGAAAATTCGCGATAAATTCCACATTGTAAAGAAATCTTTCATAATGACAGTGAATAAAGTATAGATGATAGGCAAAAGGAATATGATATTATTACTACCATAGATTAGATAGTTTCGTTACATGAGGTCACTGAAGTTGGTCAATTTGAGGCTCTATAAATTAGCATAATTACCCGTTCCGACTAAAATCCTTATTTCTCAAGAACAAAATAATATTTTCGCAAACTAAATACACCACGATGATTGGGACATAATACGCTATCAACCCTGAAAGTTTGAGCAAAATCGATTTTTTGAGACTTGCCACGACATGTTTGAGTTTTACTGACATCCTCTCTTAAATGGTACATTTTCAATTTGATATGTCTTCCTCGTTTATGTTTTTATTCAAGTTTTATATGGTTAAATCTAGAGAAACGGTTATAAGCTTAATTTTTGAAAGTAATTGGTTTTTGATAGCGAGAAATATGACCTGGCCATTTTTCATAACGGGTGGGGGAAAACTGAAGGAAAAACGATAACTTAAGCCGCCTTCAAAGCACCAGAAAACTTCAGTATTAAATTCGAAGGACAACATACCATTAATAAGTATTTCATGTGTTGAAGAAGATCTTATCAAGCAAATGGTATTGGTTTTAGGTTAAAAAATATCGGTTTTAGGTGAAAAAATACGAACGGCAAATGCGGTTTTCGAAAAACAAACTTGCTTACATTCAATCTAGCTAGTTAAGTTGAACTTCACAAGAACAAGAGACAGAATTATTGATCCAAAATGATAGTTTTCTTTGTCAGCCTTTGGAAATGTTCTTGTATATCTTTTTATTTTATCGACTCAGTAAAAGACCAAATTATGACATGTTATAAGCTTACAAGAACATGTTGTTCAACAACATAATATACCTATCGTTCATGTGCAATTACTAGCTGGAAAAGTTAAATAAATGGCAAATATGTGGCGGGATATGTATTCCTTTTTTATATTTCATTCAACATGAAATTAAATTATGTATTAAAATATTAAAACTATTGAGAGAAAGTCTTCTTTGATTTGCCGATCGGAGGCGAACAAAAAAAAGTTAAAATATACGATTGTTCGCTAAAGAAAACCACCTGAATTCTTGAAGACTTCTTCTTGATCCATAAAAATGTTTATTAAGTGTCGAAAAGCAATGTTTTTTTTATGTATTTGCGTGGCAAAGTTCGCTTTGGAATCAAGCGGGAACCCTGTGGTGGTACACGCCTTATGTACGTACGGACAAGCCATGAAAAATCAACTCGATGGGTTACCATTTTTTCTTAAGTATTGTGCTCCGAAGGCCCGCGCGGGAGCTCCGCTATTAAAAGCAAAGCTAGTGAATACCACGTGCACATTTGCTTATGGCTGAAAATACGGTAATGCAAATGTGGTATTACTAGCTTTCCTTTAACGGTTTACTACATTTTTTTTTTTTTTTTTTTTAATATTTGCACCGAGCGAAGATGAGTGAATCTGATTTTACGGCCAGTGTTATGGTCTTATCTTCCAGCTAAGATTTTATATTTCACCTTTTATAAATAATTCATGACTTTTTAAAATTAAAGGTGTAAATTCAAATGGCCCAAAATCGATCCGACCAAAACCATGGGCTATAGTCCATGCTGAGCATTTTGCTCTTGGATCACTGAAAATTGTCCTATTATATAAAAAGTACTGGATGGATTGGATGAAAAAGTGTGAAAATGGCCCATGGTTTTCGCTCAAAAAAATCAATGAAAATAGCCCTATTATGTAAATAGTACTGAATTGGATTGGACAATATATGTAAAAATGGCTCAAAAATGCAAAACCATATGGTAGTCTATGCCTCTCACGTTTCCTACATAAATATACAATTCATACCTTTTCAAAAGGTGTGAAGATTGAGGTCAAAAATCTAAAAAAAATGAAGGTATTTCATAAATAGTAAAGCAATGGATCGGGTGAGAGAGATGCTGTGAAAATGGACAAAAAATTGATCAAGGCCACTGGCTATAGTCCATACTTTTCACTGAAAAAAATCAATGAAATTGAATATGAATGGTACCAAAATGGATCAGATTCGACGAAAAAAGTATTTCAACATTGACCAAAACCATGGACTATAGTCAATCAAATGCTTTTCGCTCAAAAAATCTGTGTATATGGAAACTTTGTACCACCATTGCAAAATAATTCATATTTTTTTACGGTGTAAAAATGATCCAAAATCGATCAATAGATATAAATATCTCATATTTCCTATCATTCCATTGATTTTTGGGCTAATCCAAACCATCGTAGCTTTAAACACTGAGTCGCAACGCCAAACGCCCAATCGAAGAGTATAATGAAATAAGTCCAAACATATTTGTCGGCATTGCGAAATCGGAGGAAAACGAAGAAACCAAGGAAACCGATTTGCCCAGAGATTTTTCTTTTGATTCTGATAGAAATACCTTAGATAATCCTATGGGTGTAGGTTTTTTATGATTTGGAAAAAGAGCACATAGTTTTTATAAGCCGTATTTTAAGGCCTTAATTTGCATTTGTGAACTTTGGAAATAATGAGCTTCGTAAATTTTTTTTTTCGGATCTTAAAACGCCAAATATTCTAAAATAAGTACAACCAAAAGGAAGAGGAATATCTATTCTTTCGATAAAAAATGCTGACCAAAAATATACATATTAAGCGATTTAGCTGTACGATGCGCTTATTTTTACACTAAATTCCGTGATCTCGGCGGTCATTTTTTTCGATGCGGGCGAAACCGATTTTCGTAAATTTCTCGGGAACCAAATAAAATTTTTGAAAACTAAAAACACCAGGATGTATTTCATACTAAGGGCTATCAATAAACAAAATATGAGCGAAATCGATTTTTTTCACTTGTGCCAATGTTTGGTCGATTTTTACAGAAAGTCGCTGTTAACTAATTAAGAAAGAGCCAATCAGTGCGCGTACTGAAATCCAGATACGCTGCTGGGGTCATCGGGAACAAGAAAACTGTCCCTGTTTCGCAGACGGACTTAACCACAGTTACGTTCCGGATGCACGCAGGCTAGTCTTCAGCTGGCCGTGTCAGCCTATAAATCTGGGGGAGATCAAACAAATTAAGGAAAGGCATACATCAAATGTGATGCTAGTCAGTCCAGGAATCGAGCCCAGTAACCCGGCCAGAGGTCGGAGACGAGTGCACTATGGTCGTGAGACTGACCATGTGATTCACTGGTGTTTTTTTATTTATTTCAGGGCTATAGACAGAGGCACGCATATTTATTGACCCAAGCTCCTCTCGACAACACCATCGGTGATTTCTGGAAAATGATCTATGACAACAAACTGGGAACCGTTGTTATGTTGAATAACATAAATGAGGGGAATGTGGTACGCATTTTTTTATGCAATATGCAACAGACACTTGCGTGCACTGTTACACTTTGTTTGTATTAGGCTAATTGTCATAATCACGCCCCCCCCCCCCCCCCCCAAAAAAAAAACTATAAAGTCGAATCCAAGACTTCTGGCATGGTTCTTGGCAGCCTTCAATCCAAATCCCAATAGTCTGAGCCAGTATTTTTGGATTAATCTTTCAATAGACCTCTTCACCTTCTTTCAGTTGTTTGTTGTGCCCATTTCAGACCACGTGATGCCACTCTTGGGAGTTGATTCTTTCATGTGTAAATATTTTAACAAAAGAACATTTCTCAAGGGAATGACATTTGGTCTGAAATGGGCAATTTGCATACGAAGGTAAAGAGGTCTATTGGTCACGTAGTTATGAAAAAGGGGAATAATACATGCAATGATTCCTTGAATCAATCAACATTCGGACGCTTTTAACAACTGAATATTTTCAGCGACTTAAGTCAAAACGCGACGCAACTCATTAAATTTCACTTGGGCTCTCAATTGTAAAAAAACGTCTCGTTCTAAAATCATACAATTTATTTCAGAACTACCCAAAGTACTGGCCTCAAGAAGGATCAGAACAGTTTGGTGACATCACGGTTGAGATCATCCAAGAAGAAGACAAGAATTCTGTAACATCACGGACATTTCACTTGACGCACAAATCAGTAAGTCCGGCCCAAGGAACAGAAAACGTTCTTTTTTCCCTGGGTTATTTCCTGAGTACCCGAAATCCTCAGTTTGATATTCAAATGATTTGTAAATGCTTTTATAGAACGGGTCTGGCGAAGTGCACGAAGTAAGACATTACCAGCACACAGACTGGAGTGATGGAGCTGCGCCAAGCAACATAAGAACTGTGTTGGATCTTATTGAAATGTTGCAACGGTCGCAACAGCAGTCAGGCAATAAATCTATCGTAGTCCAATGCAGGTATAAAGAGCCTTATCTTTTCTTTTCTCTTGTCTTTCCTTTCATTCCATGCCGTTTAGTTCTCATTACCTGTCCGGCCTTGTATTTAACAATGTTTTCTCTCCCATACATTTATAATACCTTCCTTTCTTTTTTGAATTATTTTCACTTCCTTTACTTTTCCAACATCTCCTTTTCTTTTCTTTTATTTCCTTTCCTTTCCTTTGCTTTTCTCTACATATTCTTTATTTTATTATCTTAGTCTTACTCAAGGTCAAATCTTCTTGTCCTTGTTACAGTGATGGTGTTGGTCGTAGTGGTACGTTGTGTACAATCCTGTCTCTACTAGACCGCGTCAAAACCGAACAAATGGTCGATGTCTTCCAGACTGTGAAAGCACTTAGAATATCAAGACCTGGGGCCGTAGATGCTGCGGTAATTTATTAGTGTTTGTCCTTAGTTTGATCTCTAAAAGTTCAGATCTTAACCACCAAAACTTTTGCCCTAAATTCTGAATTTTGAAAGAGTTAGCTGCTGGCCTTTGATGCGATGGAATCAGTGTGCTGCCCCCTTACCTAGAGTCTAAAACAATGAAAAATATTACATCAAAAAAGATTTCGTGATCCATCTCAAGAGAAAGGAAGTCTTTTGTTTTGAAAATTAGGGAACTCGTACTAGTGCAAAGGGTCTATAGCGAGGCATGCATTTTGAGTGTTTCATTTCCAATGAGGCCGGTCTATACGAAAATACCTTTAAAATTTGTGACGGTGTGTGAATTATGCCTTGATTAATGGATACATGAGTTTCACGTAGGGTTATTGTAGGACAGGGGCAATGAATAACAAAAGATTTCATTCCCCAAATAAAAGATGACAATTTGTATTGTGTTGCCTCACGGCATGCCTCACATTGCTTGCTGTGTACAGTTGTAAAGCAAGCGGGGTTTCGCAGAACATTTGCACGACAGAATGTTAGATGAGGCATGCATGACACATATAGAGGAGTACTTCTCAACACTTTTTGAGTGTTCTGACAATCCCAAGGTGCTTTAGGACTGAATACAGCAAGCAAGCAAGTTTTTTTTTAATAAAAGACAAATTACAAATAATCGCTATTTTGCCGGATACGAATGACCAAATGAAAGTCACGAACCAATCAGAATGTTAGATTTATAACAGTTATCATACAACATCTCATGATTTCTAATTTATATTTTGTTCTACAGGTCCAATACAGATTCTGCTTTGAATTGGTGATGTCATATTTGGATTCCTTCAGTGACTATTCCAATTTTAACGACTAAAAAAACGAAATAACCTGAATTGAAAATACGGATTCTATCCGCTAAATCTGTTGAATAGTTGTATACATCCGGGATAACGAGCTTGAACTCAAATGTAGAAATATTCTAGCCCCCCCCCCCCCCCCCCAAAAAACTTAGTTAATTTCCGTCCTAAGGAATTGAATGAGTCAAATGTAAGGATTTCAAATTCACGGAAAAACAGTCTAGCCTAAACATTTTAGTATCGTACTTGAACTTGGTATTTGAATTGATACAAAAATAGTCTATCATTTTTCGTTACTGCTTGGTTAAAATATTATAGCTAGCATATCTGTATGTACTCTATACAGTATATGAGATGAAATGTAGGAATATAATCCGGAACCCAATTTGGTAACTTAGCTTAACTTTGAATAGAATCCTTAACATAAAAAGAATTTGGCTTTTTAAAGATTTTTATAATATTATTAAACTTTTTGAAGAAAATAAAAAAGTGATTCTATTTCAACTTGTAGTATATAGATTAAATATACAAACTATAAAAGGTTCACACAAATAGCAGTTAAAAAGCATCATCATTATACTCATGGTTTCCATAAGGTTTGCTGTAAATTTCTCATAATACTAAACATTTTATGAGTAAAACAAATATACTCAAAAGCCTGGGATGACGTCACAGTCATTAACATATTGGGAGTATGATCATTTACAACCTAAAGACGCAACACTCAAATAAAGAAATATTTCACCATTCAAATATTCACTTCATGTAGAATCGATGCTGGAAGTATTGTATCAGGGGTTAGGTGCACTTTAAGAAAAATCACTCTATGGCACTATAAAGGTATTTCCGATTCTCCCGATTAGCCCGCGGGTGAGTAAATCTAGAACTTTCCAAAAACGCCACAACCTCTAGAAACCAAACTAATAAAATAAAGAATATGAATAAAAATTATTTTTTAAATTATCTTATATTCGGTAACACTTTGAGGTTTTTTCATACTTTTTTTCTCCTTTATCCCTTGTGTGAATCGATTGGAAATATGATTTATTTTGAACAATAAGATTATTTGGGTTCAGAAGGTTTGAAGCAGTAGAAAGTTCATAAAATAAAAAATATATAAAAATATCAAGTGTTCATGGTACGTTCGAGTGTCCTCACTGTAAAACACAGAACTTTTGCTAGTTTAATATTTGTAAAAATATAGAATTCGTGGTTTTGATTAACCCGTGCGGAAACAAAGTATACTAATTAGAGTATAATAGTCAGACAAACAGAACAGAAAACAAAAGAATTATAGGTGAAGTAAGTGCTAAATATGTTGAAGTGTATTTCACGAGCTTATGGAAACCACTCTAAAACAAAAATCTACTATCTATATTCATTTTCTGTCTATTTTTCATAGTTTTTTCTTCTTCAAATATTCGTTTTATTTATTTCCGTCAGTGCTTTATTAATATCTGTCTTTTGCGTATATTGAGTATTCTGGAACTTTCCAAAACTTCAACCAACTCTCGAAACCAAACCGTATGACAAACAAAACAAAGAATATCAATATGAATTCAAATTCTTTTTTATTTATTTTTTATTCGTTTTTAATAACAGAACTTTTGCTAGTTATTTGTGAAAATATAAAATACAAATTATAAATTTTTGAGTTCCAGCACATTTTTCTCTTTCTATGTAATAATATGTTTGTACAACTTGGTTAAAATCCGTCATGCACAATAATTACTGTCGTCAGTAATGAAGCCATCCGTGTAATCATAGTACAGCTAGCTTTCATTGACATTTTGTATTCGCTCGTTCGCTTCGCATTCATCGATCTAACAACCGCCGCCAACGCTGCTCGTTAACATGAAGCTATCACTCATTCATCGGGTCATCGTACTTCTAGTCTTCTTTTCCTCGAATATAGGTAAGTCAAAACTAATAACAATACAGTCAGATTAGGTAAATTCTAACTATGCACTCCTGACGTTAGTGCTTTCGAGCTCACAAAACTAGTATGAGATAGCGTGTCGTGTCCTCAAAATTCGTTGTTAAGACCAAATATCCTTACCTTCTTTCAAGAATATGGCCTAAAATGATCTCGTGATTAAATACTTTGGCATTCTACGCAAATATTTGGAATATACGATGGATATTTACTGCTTTGAATATTTCAAGAAAGCAACAAATTAATGCCAATACCTTCCCCTTGCTCTAAAATGTCAAAATCCAATTCTATTTCTTTAAATAAAGCTATTTGAGACATCAATATCAACTATTGCTATGGTTAGATTGAAGAATTATTTGAACGGGGCAAAGTAGAAGCACTTTGTAAATGGTTAGCGTTCTTAGCAATTTATTCCTGTTTTCAGTCATGCAGTTCTGCCCCAGTGCCCTAGTATTAATAGTATGTCACGGATATGATTTTGCGTCATTGTTTTGCCCATTCATAGTTTTAGCAAAGTGGACCTCAGTGAAACCCCGGTAGTATGAACACTGAAAAGGCTTAGTAAAAATGTCCTTATTGCTGAATTTCGATCAGCTGATAAAAGTCTTTTAATTTCATGATCAGTTCCAAGTGGTGGTCATACACCCACCGCCATGTGTTGTTAGCCAGAAAGAGTTCTACAATATTAAAACTTGCATGTGATTCAGCTGATGAACCCTCCGCACGAAACAGGAAATGACGTCAAGTGAAAACAAGGAATAGACCTCTTGCACTTCTCAATCTGAGGCTCGAAACATGTACAAAATATTGTTTACGTTTGTTTCTTCCACGAATTTTTTATTAAGTTACCGAGCTTTCGCAATTCAAGTGCATCTTCAGGGCGAAAAATAGGTCTTACAACCATTCAAATTATTCAAAGACTATAAGCGCGCGCGATGTGCGTTATAAGAATATAAGGACCAATCAGAAAAACAAGGAGATCTACGTGTATAAACGAATTTAAATAACAAGACAAAGCGCGCGCTGTAGAAAATAAAGCGCGACCAAAAGAACCTAGGAATACTTATGTACGAACTAAACCAATAAATAAGATCTAAAATAAATAAACTATATAAAATAAGATCAATAAATATAGTCTTTGAATAATTTGAATCATTGTGTTAAGTTTAGTCTACATACTATTACTAACTATATATTTTAAGGGAAAACAGCGCTCGACCTCAAACCAATTAGATAAAATTTCGACGACTGAACTGGGTCTTAACTTTTTCATTGGCAATTTGTTCAACAGTGATCAAGACTGCCGCTCAATGCATAAACATAACAATTAAAGATGGTCCATGGATCCAAGTCATTGAAACCCAAACGGTATTACCAGTTACCTTCTTAAGGGATGGGGATGGTACAGGATCAGTCAGCATAACGTAAGTAAATGTGATGGTGAGAAATGAATGGATCAATGCATTTAACTCAGACTATTCTACTATTCTCACTGCATAATTAATTAGCACGGAGCTGTATAAATTAACTCCACATACATGCCTTATTGCATAACGTCGTTCGGAGCGTCGCGAGAAGTCGAGTTTTGCCCCACCCCCCTCCCCTGGTGGCGGTGCTTTTCAGGTTCCTCTTCTCGCTGTTTACCTCATATCACAACAGTCGCGGATCTCACCCATAACTTAACTTACTGCGACGTGATAATGAGTATGCAGTGAGAATATATAACTAACCTTAGTTAGCCATCCTTACCCTAAATATAACTTTTCTGAGATAGCGCCTGCGCATTGCGCTCTAGCTTTAAGCCTCGGCCGGACAAACGCTAATGGTCTTAAAATAACTAAAGATCGGAGAAGGACAGTGCCTTTTGTTAATAAGCAATATCTGCAAATGGTTCGAACTTGAAGCTTTCTCGGATAACGACTTAAATGAATCGTATAGGCCCTAGCTGTCTCCCAACCCTAAAAATCCTTAACCTGTAAATGGGGACATAAAAACCTGTTAAATTATTCGTATAAGAATAGGAGATTGTCTCCCGGTTCAACAGCCTCTCCCAATTTGGAGGCATAACAGTAATGTAAAGTTATAAATAAAAAAGAGTATAACGCGACGTTTCGGTGCTCAGCCTGCACCATTCTCAAGCAATAAAGTGAAAAATTATAAAGTCAATGTCTATATACGAAAATATTAGTACACAAATTTGCAATTAAACAAAGAGTTTAGCCCTGAGGGAGTCCGACTGCACGTTCAAAGTGGGCCGTCTATCTTGTATCAACAACATTGTTGTTGCACGAGCCCGGGGCCGCTGGTTGGGCAAATTTGCTTCTGCTATTGACACCTTTTTAGGCAGCCTTGCGTCCTCCATAGTCTGTTCCTTGCACTCAAGATCATCAGTAAGGCACTCAAGGCTCATCTTTTCGAAAATATTTTGGAAATCTACTCAGCCACACTGACAAAAATTGAGGATTAGTTTTCACTTTTCCAGTTATTTCAAGAATCAAGTTCAAGCTCGTGCACAAAAACGGTTTGGTACTGTTTGGTTACGCTATCACAGAACTGCGTCATTCAATTCAATTTTGATCATCTGTCACTGCGCGTGCTCGAGCGCTATGCAAGACATCAACAGAAACAGCGCACAATCATGAATGGAGCACGTTATTTCATATGGAACTTTTCTCATGATGGTGAAACACGCTCTAATCTACACCTTGGTAATAATTTTCTTATATATTACTCAACTGTATTACTCCTGGCCAGTCATCACTCTTTAAAACAAGACTCTACTTTATCTCTCCAGAACTAGCTGAGTTCACTAACACTTTCTATCTGCCCATCTCGCTGCAAAACTCGTAACTTTGACAATGTGAAATCTTGGACAGTGAGCGCCGATATCCTGGCAGCCCTGTGCCACAGGTTTTTCTTTTGACTCTGCTCTAATGAATTGTATGAAAAATACCATTTCTTACTATCTCTAGCGCAGCGCCATTGAACTGCTGGAAATGGCGCTATATAAATAAATTATCATTATCATTATCATTATGTACATTTGCTTTACATAAAGCCGTTCAAATTTCTTTATTTCTGGTTTTTGTTAATTCTGATAGATGCATAAAAGTTTTTAGATTTTTTTTTCAACTCTTATTAATCTTTACGGTGATATTGACGATTTTGTCTCATTGCTGACCCCCCAAAAAGTATTATGGGAATTTAAAAGTGGTGAATGGTACTAGAAGAGCAGTTTGTGATTATGGAAACTTCTAACTATCAAACTTACATTGTTTCTAGGGCAACAACTCAGTCTGACACAGCAAAGGACGGATCCGACTTTAATTCGTCCGCCACGTACATAACGTTTGGTCCAGGGATCAATTCCATGACCGTCAACTTCACAATATTGAACGACAAGAAGTTAGAGAACCGTATTGAAAAGTTCTTTATCACACTTTCATCCACCGATATGACCGTGTGTATTCCAAGCAACTTGACTATCGAGATAAAAGATGACGATAAAGGTAGAGTAAAAGATAATACAAGAACAAGAATGATTTTTTTTGATATGGAATCATTTTTCTGCAAAATTAGCCTTTCCGGAATTGCAGAACACGTTGCATCATGGGGCTGTTTTAGGGGACGCTTTAATACTTATATGGCGTCCATTTCGCTTGCTGTAGTGAAAACTGATAGGAAACCGTAATTATCGTGTTAATTTTAAAATTAATTTCATTTCTTTATGCATAAAATGCCAATTGACCGATGTAACGTCCCTAAACACAGCCCAATAATGCAACGCGTTTCTACAATTCCAGAAAGGCTAATCGATAGACAGATATATTTTATTGAACACAGCCCAATAATGCAACGCGTTTCTACAATTCCAGAAAGGCTAATCGATAGACAGATATCTTTTATTGAACACAGCCCAATAATGCAACGCGTTTGTACAATACCAGAAAGGCTAATCGATAGACAGATATATTTTATTGAACACAGCCCAATAATGCAACGCGTTTGTACAATTCCAGAAAGGCTAATCGATAGACAGATATCTTTTATTGAACACAGCCCAATAATGCAACGCGTTTGTACAATTCCAGAAAGGCTAATCGATAGACAGATATATTTTATTGAACACAGCCCAATAATGCAACGCGTTTCTACAATTCCAGCCGAAAGGCTAATCGATAGACAGATATCTTTTATTGAACACAGCCCAATAATGCAACGCGTTTGTACAATTCCAGAAAGGCTAATCGATAGACAGATATCTTTTATTGAACACAGCCCAATAATGCAACGCGTTTGTACAATTCCAGAAAGGCTAATCGATAGACAGATATATTTTATTGAACACAGCCCAATAATGCAACGCGTTTCTACAATTTCAGCCGAAAGGCTAATCGATAGACAGATATCTTTTATTGAACACAGCCCAATAATGCAACGCGTTTCTACAATTTCAGAAAGGCTAATCGATAGACAGATATCTTTTATTGAACACAGCCCAATAATGCAACGCGTTTGTACAATTCCAGAAAGGCTAATTGATATACAGATATATTTTATTGAAGTGCATTGTTATCTCAAAAGTTAATTCCACTTACAAAGATGAGGTTTATCCAACTTGATTTATCATCATCATTATCATCATCATTATCATCATTATATCATGATCGCTTCTTCTTCTCCTTTTTCTTTCTGTCTTTTGTTATCCACCTCCAGTTGATCTGAAATAGTGAAGTAGAAATGACGTCACTAGCTGCAAAACTGAGTTGTCAGGCTGCGAAAATTGACTTATTTTTAATAAATTAATTATTTTTAATTTCATCTTAAGTTTATATCTGATATAAAGCTAGATTTTTTTTATGAGAGTGTTTTTTGATATTTTGTGCACATTTACTAGTATTCATTATTAAGTGAGAAAATAAGATTAAGAAATAACCGTTAATTTCCACAGTTGCCGGGTTACTAAGAATGACACCTCAGTTTTGCAAATTTTCTCGATCCTGATTGGCTAATATTTTTTTTCTCGGATGAGCTGGCTATATATTAAATGTATATGTCTGTAAGAAGATTATTGGGGAAACCTTATGGCGTAGAATTCTTCATACCAAATACTCTGGGATTGACGACTTCGGGGATCGGGAAATGTCTCTTGATCCTCATAGAAACTGCAACTTTGGCCCTTGCATTTTTGTTGACTAGAGGGTGTCCTTTACATGCATAAAAACCTCTTATAGTTTAGAAAAGGCTTAGCTAGGTGTTGTCATATGTCTGACCGTTGGTTTTGCTTGTTTTGTTTGCAGTTACAATTGGTTTTCATCGCGAGTTCAAGACCGTCAGCGAAAATATTGGTAATGTTTCCATGAAGTTTTTCAAAAGTACAAACTTAGACGCAGATATAACACTGACGGCCAGGTGAGTGAACACCCACTTGTGAGAATAAGATTATCGGAGTTGCAGCCGATCATATTATGATGAATGAATAGATTTGAGGAAGTTGAATGGAGGAAAGAATGGAAAGTGTAGTGGCTTTCAAGCTCTATCCCAAGGACTAGATATCGAGATGCGTATATAGTCAATTCTTTTATTTTCGTTTCAATGTCAATATACGGAGTTCAAGTTCAGCGACCAATAATCGACTTCGCAGTTACACAATTCTCTATTAATCACGGTGTAATACGATTCACGATTCACGATTCACGATTCACGATTCACGATTCGCTAGGAACAGAAAAATATACGGTCACTACGAGTATATGAAACTATAAACTAGAAAATGTACGAACTTACATATGTAGCGCGTCTTCTTCGCTACTTCTTCAGCCTGTTCTGCAATCATTTTCTTCAATTCCGCGGTCCTCTGGAGTTCTCGTTTCTTCGAAGAGCTCAACGATCTATTTTTCGACTTAGTAGACCCCTGTGCGTAGGAATATCGGCTAATTACCTCATCATCTCTTTGTCGGCGAGTTGACTGGGATCCATCATCTTCGAATTGTTGGATATGTCTCAAACGCTCACAGGCGGCAAAAGCGCACTGATGGTAATTGTCTTTAGCTTGCTCATGTTGTTGTTTCACTCGATAAAGTTCTGATTCACTTACATCTTCTTCGATGTAAACACTGTATTCATTTCTGTATAATTCAAATGCAAATTTCAGTTTCTTCAAATAATCGGCAATTTTTTCAGCCTCGATGCATTGTTCCACCTCTCTAATTAGGTTGATGAGCCTTGACAGGTGAGATAAGTATCCCGATAAGGAATTTCGTCTTCGTATGATCTCTTCCGCCTTGCGGCCTTCGAAATCTTGCATATTTTCTCTAATAATTCTTCGGCTTCTTCGATATTCAGGTTCCAATTCTCGTTCGATTTGTTTTCCATATTCAGTGGGACCTTTCATCATGTTTTCAAGCTGTTTCTCTAGTTCCAAGATTCTCTCCTGTTGTTGTTGTTCGCGGATACTCAAGTTCGGATTTCCTTCGGCGTTCATGTTGTGTTGTTGTTCTAAATGTTCGTTAAGATTTGACCACATATCGAATTGTAGTGGCTTTCAAGCTCTATCCCAAGGACTAGATATCGAGATGCGTATATAGTCAATTCTTTTATTTTCGTTTCAATGTCAATATACGGAGTTCAAGTTCAGCGACCAATAATCGACTTCGCGGTTACACAATTCTCTATTAATCACGGTGTAATACGATTCACGATTCATGATTCACGATTCACGATTCACGATTCGCTAGGAACAGAAAAATATACGGTCACTACGAGTATATGAAACTATAAACTAGAAAATGTACGAACTTACATATGTAGCGCGTGTCCAGGGGATAAGGATCTTCTATTAGTACATACTTCGTAGAAAAACAACTGACTCTCCTCGCTCGCAGTTAAACCTCGTGTTTTTATAGTCCTAGTCTCTCTCTCTCTCTCTAACACAGGCACCCCAATTTTCCTATGCAGGCGCCGATTATGCATAAGCTATAACATTCCGCCCCCTATGAACGGTTCCTACTAAATCGTTCATTCAACAGTATCAACTAATTATAAACGTAAAGTCTGAGTCTCTTGGTTCAAACGTCATCTTCATCTTCCGCTTCTAGCAAGCATAACTTGTGGATTGGACGTCGGTAGGTGTTTTCCTTGGTCTTCACTTCTACACTTCGAACCAAACCATCGCTTCCTGGGAACACCTTAGTAACCCTGCCTAGCGGCCACTTGTTCCTTGTAGAGTTTTCGTCAGCTACCAGCACCAAATCATCAATCTGTATGTTTCTCTTTGGTTGCCGCCATTTTTGCCTCTCTTGCAACGAGGGTATATATTCCTTTAACCACCTCTTCCAGTAATGGTTGGCTAACAACTGTGCTTGTCTCCATCTTTTCTTGCTGTATTTGTCCGATTCGTCTATCATCTCAGATGGTAGGTTGGTGGTTGGGCGAACGTTCAGGAAATGACTCGGGGTTAACGGTTCGTCATCATCAGGATTCGGCGGATTTCGAGTTAGCGGTCTGCCATTGGAAATGCGCTCCGCCTCGGTAAATACGGTATGTAGCACCTCTTCGTTGACTGGCTCTTGTCCCATTATAGCTTTAATGCTTCTCTTGACAGTTTTCACAAGCCGTTCCCACACACCTGACATGTGTGGGGCTGCTGGCGGATGGAATACCCATTTGCATCCGCGTTCCATCAGCTCCCCTGCAATCTTGCGGGAGTCTATCTCTTCAATGGCTTCCTTAATTTCTCTGTCCGCTCCGACAAAATTTGTCCCATTATCCGATCTTATTTCTTTGACGTGACCTCTTCGGTTCAGGAACCTTACCAAGACCATGATAAAGTCGTCAGTTTCCAGGGATTTTGCGACCTCCAAGTGGACGGCGCGAGAGTTCATGCACACGAAGATGGCTCCCCATCTCTTCTCGGTTACTCGTCCTCTACCTCTCTTGACATGGAAGGGTCCAAAATAATCTACCCCTGTGTAGGTGAATGGTGGTTCAAATGGGGTTAAGCGAACTATTGGTAGCTCACCCATTTCTTGGTTTGTCGTTCGTGGTCTTTGTTTCTTGCAATCGATACATCTTCCGAGGATTCTTTTTATGGCAACTCGTGCTTGGATCACCCAGAATTGCTCTCTCAGGAGGGCTAGCACTTGCTCTTGACCACAGTGTCCGTTCTTCTCATGCAAGTAACGTATCAAGATTGTCGTAACGTGACTTTTCCGAGGCAAAATTATTGGGTGCATTGCGTCTTGGGAGATTGGTGCCTTGGCCAATCTTCCACCAACACGAAGTAGACCATCATCATGTAACTTTGGGCTTAGACTTGCCGTTGGGCTGTGTCCTTGAACTTGTTTCTTCTTCTTGAGGCTCTGCATTTCTTCGGAAAAGGCTTCACGTTGCACGATCCTTGCAACCTTCAATTTAGCGTTCTCCAGGTCTTCTGTAGATATATGTTTCTCTTTCACGCGTCGGGACTTGATCCATTCCGTGAATTTGACTAGCCAGGCAACTCGGCGCAGGAGTACTATCCAGTTGGAATATCTCCTTGTGAGTTCCTCCACAGATGATCTGCGTTCAGGTACGGTCAAATAAACTTCTTTCTTAACTTCCAGATCTTGTACGCTAACTTCTTCAAACTTGTTCTCGGGCCAGTTCTCTTTCGTCTTCCACAGGAACTCTGGTCCTTTTAGCCAGCGTTGGTTCTTGAGGTATTCTTGAGTGTCAAGACCACGGCTTGCATCATCTGCAGGATTGTCCTTGCCTGGACAATGTCTCCACTGGTCGGGCGTTGTTTGCTCTCTAATTTCGGTCACTCTGTTTGCGACGTACGTTTGGAAACGTCGAGTTTCGTTTCTGATATAGTTTAGAACTATCATGGAGTCAGTCCAAAATGTTACTTGCTGGACATGAAGCTCAAGCTCGTTCCTGACTGCCTTATCAAGACGCGTTGCTAGTACTGCTGACTGCAGTTCCAGACGAGGGATGGTGAGGGTCTTGATAGGGGTGTTTCTGGACTTGGCCATCAAAAATGAGCATTCGATTCTTCCATCTTGATACTCGGCTCTCAAGTATGAAACTGCTCCGTACCCGACCTCGGACGCATCACAGAAGTGGTGAAGCTCAAGAGAGATTCTCTGTTCACTTGCTCGCGTAAAATAACATCTTGGTACGCGTGCTTGCTCAAGTAGTGGAAGATTCTCTTTCCATGTTGACCATTTTCGTAGGATCTCTCCTTCAAGTGGTTGGTCCCACTTATACTTCTTCTTCCAAAGTTCTTGCATGATTCGTTTTGCAGGCAATATCACCGGTGCTGCAAAGCTCAGAGGGTCGAAAACTGCACTAATGGTTGAAAGAACTCCTCTCATCGTATTCGGTTTCTGCAATTCTGACACTTTAAAACCAAACGTGTCCGACTCGACATCCCAGCGTACACCAAGGGCTCGTTCTGTGGGTAGTTCTTGGAATTTCAAATCGAGAAGGGACGTAGCTCTCTTTTCTTCTGGTATTTCAGCTAAGACCTTGCGGTCGTTGCTCATGAACTTCATCAACTTGAAGCCTCCTTTCATACACAGCTGCGTCAGTTGGTCGGCCATATGCGTTGCAGCGTCAGCATCAGGTAGCGACTTTAAAACGTCGTCCACGTAAAAATTGTTCTTTACAGTACTAACTGTCGAAGGGTCAAAGGCGTCGTGATTGTCGTCCGCTGTCTTCTTTAGGGTTGAGTTTGCTACGCACGGCGAGTCCCTTGCGCCAAATATGTGGACTGTCATCACATATTCTTCGGGAGGGTCATTAGCATCCCCGCTCCACCATAAGAATCTCAGCGAGTCTTGATCTTCTTCACGTACTCCGACCTGATGGAACATCCCTTGGATGTCCGCTACAAGTGCGACTCTGTCTTCACGGAAGCGCAGTAATACGCCAAGTAGACTGTTCGTGCAGTCGGGTCCCTGTAGTAGGTTCTTGTTCAGTGACGTACCTTCATGTTCAGCAGCGGCATCGAAGACAATACGTACTTTTCCTGGTTTGTTAACGTTTGAAACTCCGAAGTGAGGTAAGTACCATGTTCGCGCTCCAATCTGCGAAATTTCTTCAGCGGAGAGTTTGCGCGCGTATCCGTTTTCGATGTAGCCGTTCATGGTGTCGCGATAAGTTTCTTCGAACACTCTATCCTTTTGAAACCTCTTCTTGAGGCTCAGCAGTCTCTTTTCAGCTTGCTCGCGATTGTTTGGCAATTTCACATCATCTTTCTTCCACAGCAGTCCGGTCTCGTAATGTCCCTCTTTAAACACTGTTGTCTCTTCAAGCTTCGCTACTGCTCTCATATCTTCTCTCGAAAGCACCTCTTGTTCTTTGACACTTTGCCTCGTTCCGTAGTCATCTATCTTCCAGAATCTTTCTATCTGTTCACGCAACTTCAGGTTTTCTATGTCAGTAAAGTTCAAGTCAAGTTTCTTTCGTTTTGGTTTTTCTTCAATGGTACCCGTAACGACCCAGCCGAGGGGCCCTCTCTGCGCCTGGAGCTTACAGGTAGATTCATCAGATTTTCGTGCTTCAAGTACCTCGTGTGCTTCGTCGACATCCTTGCCAATCAGCACAGATACCCGTGGGATTTCTACTTCCGGTACTTCAATGTCTACCAGATGAGGGTACGCGTTTCTGTTAATATTGGAAGGCAAGAGGTCTTCAGAAATGTTGAATTTTTGTGATATCAACCCTTCCTCGACCGTGATTGGTTGTCCTTCGCCATCGGCAGACTGTATCTGGAACTCAGCCAGTTGGAACTCTTCTTCTTCTTTATTCATCAGTGTGTTGACCGATATTCTTTCCTTTCTTCCTTTGAGTCCTATAATCTTTGCCACTTCGGCATCGACTACCGTGGCGCGGGACCCGTTGTCCAAGAGTCCATACGTCGTTATCGCACTTCCTTCCGGCGCGGAGATCTTTATCGGTACCACATGCAGAAGAATACTTTTTTCTGTATTCCCTACGTTGGTTGCGTACTGGTCGGTTTTCCTCTGTTCAGGAGCAGGCTTCTGGTCGTTGCTCGGTGGATCCTTTCTTTGTGCGGTCTTTTCGTGTTCCCTTTCTTCAGCTTTCTTGTCGACTGGAGCTGCTTTCGGTCTGGGAGGGTTGTGTAGCAGCTTGTGGTGGCGTCGCTCACTTCCGCATCCACAGTTCTCGTTCGATCTGCATTGTGTTCTCAAGTGTCCCGCTTTCAAACAAACATGACATAGTTTATTGTTCTTCACGATGTTCCATCTTTCGGCGATGTCTTTACTTGCGAACTGCATACAATGTAGAAGGTCATGGCTTCCAGAGCAGCAGACACAGCGACCCGGTGTACTTGCGTTTTCTGTTTTTCTACCGGCATGATATGCTTCTCTAGGTTTGACGTCGGTCGTGAAGGTGGCGGTTTTCAGCAGAGGTTGAGCTTTCATTACCTTGTGAGTGAATCTCATTGGTCTAGCAGTGTTCGTTTTCGATTCACTGTTCCGTGATGACGTTGGAGTGACAAAGGCGGGATCGTTCTTGATTGCTGCTTGTCTTTTCACAAGTGCGGCAAGGTCCTTCAACTTCGGTGACCTGCCTTTCTCTCTGATGGAGTACAGGGTATCTCCCCACCTTGCTGATAGGTAGTTTGGCAATCTACTTACAATCAGCTTCAGGTTCGACGTCGTGCTTGCTTCGACTTCATATTCTCCTCCCAGCTTCTTCGATGCTGATTCAAGTTGTTCTGCAAAGTTACGTAATCCTTTGTTGTCATCATGGGCTAACTTCGGACCAACGGTCAGTTTTTCGATGCATGCGGCAGCAATCGCGGATGGGTGTCCGTATCGTTCCTCTAACAGCTTTACCACATCGTCGTACTTGCATCCAGACGCTCGTTGGACTACTTCATATGCTTCTCCGCAGACAAACTTCGGTAAGAACTCCATCTTTTGTCCATTGGTCAGTAATCCGTCTTCTAGATTGTCTCTGAGACGATTTCTGAGACTGGGAAAGTCGTCAGCGTCTTCGGAGAACTTTACAGGCTGCATGGCTTGCAACATGTTCAACTTCAGCATAATTGCATTGTGGGTTGTAGTTTCTTGCAAGATGGATTCTTCTTTTCGAGATCGCTCAGGAGGATGGCGTCTTCCGTCAGTCATGGGACTTTGGGAGTGGTTATTCTCAGCGCCTTCTGAATCCCTGTAGTACCTCTTGGGGCGTGGTGAGTCTTCTCGATACTCATCGTAATTCTTGAAGTGCGCAGATTCTTGAAGATAATAGTCGTGATGTTCTCTTCTTGTTCTCTCTTCGCGTTCATCCAGTTTGTGAATGTTTGCGGCTTCCTTCATAACCCAGGAGTTAGTCTGTTCATCTCTTGTCAATGGAGTGCTCGCGTAAATGTAGGGGCCACGTGGTATGTCTTGGTCGAACTCTTCGTTATCCGACAACAATTCGGCTTCCTTTTGGGCTATGTCGGCCTCAAATCTCAGCTTTCTAACCGTCTTTTGTTTCTCCAATTCAATGTCGATCTTCCGCTTTTCCATTTCCGCTTCCAATTTCGCTACTTCTTCAGCCTGTTCTGCAATCATTTTCTTCAATTCCGCGGTCCTCTGGAGTTCTCGTTTCTTCGAAGAGCTCAACGATCTATTTTTCGACTTAGTAGACCCCTGTGCGTAGGAATATCGGCTAATTACCTCATCATCTCTTTGTCGGCGAGTTGACTGGGATCCATCATCTTCGAATTGTTGGATATGTCTCAAACGCTCACAGGCGGCAAAAGCGCACTGATGGTAATTGTCTTTAGCTTGCTCATGTTGTTGTTTCACTCGATAAAGTTCTGATTCACTTACATCTTCTTCGATGTAAACACTGTATTCATTTCTGTATAATTCAAATGCAAATTTCAGTTTCTTCAAATAATCGGCAATTTTTTCAGCCTCGATGCATTGTTCCACCTCTCTAATTAGGTTGATGAGCCTTGACAGGTGAGATAAGTATCCCGATAAGGAATTTCGTCTTCGTATGATCTCTTCCGCCTTGCGGCCTTCGAAATCTTGCATATTTTCTCTAATAATTCTTCGGCTTCTTCGATATTCAGGTTCCAATTCTCGTTTGATTTGTTTTCCATATTCAGTGGGACCTTTCATCATGTTTTCAAGCTGTTTCTCTAGTTCCAAGATTCTCTCCTGTTGTTGTTGTTCGCGGATACTCAAGTTCGGATTTCCTTCGGCGTTCATGTTGTGTTGTTGTTCTAAATGTTCGTTAAGATTTGACCACATATCGAATTGTAGTGGCTTTCAAGCTCTATCCCAAGGACTAGATATCGAGATGCGTATATAGTCAATTCTTTTATTTTCGTTTCAATGTCAATATACGGAGTTCAAGTTCAGCGACCAATAATCGACTTCGCGGTTACACAATTCTCTATTAATCACGGTGTAATACGATTCACGATTCATGATTCACGATTCACGATTCACGATTCGCTAGGAACAGAAAAATATACGGTCACTACGAGTATATGAAACTATAAACTAGAAAATGTACGAACTTACATATGTAGCGCGTGTCCAGGGGATAAGGATCTTCTATTAGTACATACTTCGTAGAAAAACAACTGACTCTCCTCGCTCGCAGTTAAACCTCGTGTTTTTATAGTCCTAGTCTCTCTCTCTCTCTCTAACACAGGCACCCCAATTTTCCTATGCAGGCGCCGATTATGCATAAGCTATAACAGAAAGAGGGACGGATGTACGGATGGATGGATGGATGGATGGATGGATGGATAGATGGATGAATCGATGGATGAATCGATGGATGGATGGATGGATGGATGGTTGGATGGAGGGAGGGAGGGAGGGAGGGAGGTATTGATGGATGGATGGATGGATGGATGGATGGATGGATGGATGGATGGATGGATGGATGGATGGATGGATGGATGGATGGATGGATGGATGGATGGATGGATGGATGGATGGATGGATGGATGGATGGATAAACGAATGGATGGATGGATGGATAAATGGGTGGGTGGAGAGAGGTAACTATAAGAAAGCAAGAATTAATTCATAGAAGGGAGGGAGGAAGAGAAGGTCAAAGCAACGTTAATGGAGAGAATAAATCTTAACTAAAGTTTCTTCTTGATCTTTATTTTCTAAGGTACTTTACCCAAGGAATAGGAAATGCAACCATCAACACAGACTACCAAAATATCAGCAAAAACATAACATTCACCTACCCACAATACACAAAAATAAAAGCCGATGCAGTTGCTATAATAGATAACGACATCGTGGAATACACAAAGTGCTTCAACATGTCATTGGATTCAACAAATCCCGATGTCGTGTTTAGTAGACAGTCCATGATTTGCATTCTTAATGATGACAAGGGTAAGTAGTTTGGTTATTGATTAAAAAATAGGATGTTTGCATATTGGCGTGATTTTACTACCATTACCAGAATACATCGTGATAGAAAGTACGAATAAATAAAAGGAAGGAATGTAGGAAGGAAGGAAAGAACGAAGGAAGGAAGGAAGGAAGAGAGAAAGAAAGGGAGGAAGAAAGAAAGGAATAAAGAAAGGAAGGAAGGAAATTAAAGAAAAAAAGAAGGAAAAGAACGAGAGAGAGAGAGAGAGAGAGAGAGAGAGAGAGAGAGTAGTAAACGAAACATTGAGAATCTACTTTATAATATACTGGAGTGCAGCATTTCAACAGTACTTATATATTGGCTGTTTCCTTCTTACAGTTACCATCGAGTTTCGTTATTACAACATGTCAGTGGAAGAAGAGAATGGGTTCATTTCTGTCCCGGTAATCAAAACTGGTAAATCAGCTATTCCAATATCTGTTAGGTGAGTATTTACTGAGTTTTAAGTTATACTTGGATTGGCCTCCTTAAAACATGGTTACTTAAATTACATGGAAATTGGTGACTGATAAATTAATAGTAACATATTCTGCTTGCCTGCTTGCCTGCTTGCCTGCTTGCCTGCTTGCCTGCTTGCCTGCTTGCCTGCTTGCCTGCTTGCCTGCTTGCCTGCTTGCCTGCTTGCCTGCTTGCCTGCTTGCCTGCTTGCCTGCTTGCCTGCTTGCCTGCTTGCCTGCTTGCCTGCTTGCCTGCTTGCCTGCTTGCCTGCTTGCCTGCTTGCCTGCTTGCCTGCTTGCCTGCTTGCCTGCTTGCCTGCTTGCCTGCTTGCCTGCTTGCCTGCTTGCCTGCTTGCCTGCTTGCCTGCTTGCCTGCTTGCCTGCTTGCCTGCTTGCCTGCTTGCCTGCTTGCCTGCTTGCCTGCTTGCCTGCTTGCCTGCTTGCCTGCTTGCCTGCTTGCCTGCTTGCCTGCTTGCCTGCTTGCCTGCTTGCCTGCTTGCCTGCTTGCCTGCTTGCCTGCTTGCCTGCTTGCCTGCTTGCCTGCTTGCCTGCTTGCCTGCTTGCCTGCTTGCCTGCTTGCCTGCTTGCCTGCTTGCCTGCTTGCCTGCTTGCCTGCTTGCCTGCTTGCCTGCTTGCCTGCTTGCCTGCTTGCCTGCTTGCCTGCTTGCCTGCTTGCCTGCTTGCCTGCTTGCCTGCTTGCCTGCTTGCCTGCTTGCCTGCTTGCCTGCTTGCCTGCTTGCCTGCTTGCCTGCTTGCCTGCTTGCCTGCTTGCCTGCTTGCCTGCTTGCCTGCTTGCCTGCTTGTCCTGGATCCGCTGCTGCAAGCATAAAAATATTTTCTATCAGCTTTTCCCAAACAAGTAAAAATAACCCTCTTAAGTTGCTTGTCTTCATTTTTGTCAGAATGACCATGAATGAAAATTACAACACGGCAATAAAGAATGTAGATTATGAAGATCGCCATGGTACAGTCATAACTTTCCCAAAAGACGTATCTGAATTAATTTTTAATGTGACGATCAAGAACGATGGTATCTTTGAAAGCACTGAATCCTTTTTCATTGGCATCGAAGCCCTTGATACGAGCACCACTATCATTGGCAAGAAAAGTCTGGCTGTGATTCGCATTAAAGATAGAATTGATAATGGTAAGTTGAACAAATAATATACTTTCGAATAGCCCACTTTCGATATTCTGGTTGAGTGATCACGCACAAAGCAATTTAAGACGAGGCTCTGGGGAAACAAAAGAATATATTAGGATTCTTCCATTGTTTCCCCAGAGCTACGTTTTGAATTACTTTGTGCGTGATCACTCAACCAAAATATCGAAAGTGGGCTATTTGTGTCATTAGACTCATATGTATAAATAACAAGATTACACAATGGTCAAAAAGAGTGACCTCAATGTATTGACTTAGGTTGCGGGTACCGGTAAATACCTCTCCCCCCCCCGACCCCCCCCCCCCCCGACCCCCTTCTCACGAACTTGTCAAGTGATCAATAATGAGTGTCCGGATCCGTGTTTGAATCGAAGTTGAAGTTTTGAAGCATAGAAATTTTGCAAAATCAAAAGAATTTAGTAACGTCTTGGAAAAGGAGTCAATTTACCTGTTTCGAGTTCCTAATTTTATCTAAAGCTGTTGGTACATTAATATTACTTTGGAGTAATGAGAAAAAAATGGAAAGAAATCGTACAATTTGATATTTATAACTTATTGCGATTTTGAGCTGACAATACGGGTTTATATTGGCGGCTCTCTCCCAATCAAACTTATAGGAGAATCGCGATACTATAAAATAGTGGGTCGACTAAAGTTCGCTATAAGCCGTATTGTTTATTGTTTTTATACAACACAAGGCATGGAAGCAAAGCCTGTCCTATCATGCCATTAAAGAAAGGAACAATCTAAGTGACGTTGTTAAACAATCTTCAAACATTTCTCAATTTAAGTCTATCTTTTCTGAATGAACTATTTAAGTATGCTATTTTAATTTTTTTACATTTTTGCATAATTGTAATTTTTCTCATTTTGTATCAATAATTTGCCTTCTACTTTTCAACTCCATTATATGATGCATAAAAATTAGTTTTCCAGGACCTTCTCGAAAATCACTAAAGTGAAGGAGCATCCTGTTAAAATATCATTATAAATAAATAAATTCGTGGTGCTGTATTCTAATTCACTTTGGTTGGCCTAAAGCCTTATTAATGACAGTCTTTTTCAAACCGTCATACGTTACAAATGACAAGAAAAATTCTTGATATAGTCAACGCATGCGCAAAGATTACTTAATGGTTCCCACAAGTGTTGTGGTGTTGACTAGTGTTTTGTACAGAGTCATTGCTCCAAAGCCTCCTATTGGGTCAATGCGATCCAGCCGGTGATTAAACTTTATTTTTACGAGGGAAAATACGTATTAACAGCTATAAAGGTTATCTAACATACGGCCCTCTTGATGCCCCCCTTGACGGCCCCCTCGGTGATTGTTATGTGATGGAGCATGATTATATTTATGAAGGATATTTAGACTAAATTTATATCCCTCATCACTATTCATCCAGAGGGATGTTATAGAGCGTAAAAACAACACTCTAGAAACAATGGATCCCATCATGATATTATTATCATAATAGCATGACTTGAGGGTGATTACTGATTAAATATCCCCGAAAGCCGAGGGAGGTTTTGTTGAAGTCCCGACGCCGTAGGTGGAGGGACTTTAACTAAACCTCCCGAGGCTTGAGGGGACATTTAATCACTAATCACCCGAAATGTCATGCTATTAGTTTGTAATATTATGATTACCGAGGAATAAAACTGCTCTTAGGAAATATGTTGGCTTTCGTACGATGCATAAATTACAAAGTTTTACAAAGCTGTTGATATGCGGCATACTTTAGGGAATTTACCTTTGTTAAATGCGACAATGGCGAATTGAACCAGCATTCATTCATTCATTCGTGGTACTTTATTCTAATTCACTTTGGTTGGCCTAGATCGGTATTAATGAAGTGTTTTCAAACCGTCTTGATTACGCCACAAATAGTAAGAAAAATTCCCGATCTAGTCAACGCATGTCAAAGATTGCTCAATTGGTCCCGCAAGTGCTGGGGTGTTGAATAGTGTTTAGTGCAGAGTCATTGCTCAAAATTATCTGTTGGGTCAATGCAACTCAGCCATGGTCCCGGTGATCGTCATACGAGGGACCATGCCTCATGAATAGTGATGAAGGATGTTTAGATTGAATATCCCTCATTATTGTATTCATGAGGGATATTTAGTCTAAATTTTAGTCTAAATATCCCTCAGCACTATTCATCCAGGGGGATGTTAGACCTTAAACATCCCTCAGGAAACAAGGGATCCCATCATGATATTATGAAGGTAATGTAATCCCCTCCATCATACTTTTACATTCGAATTTTTAAGTGAGGGGGCATGAGCTTTTAATCTAGTAAAATTTAATTTTGTTCCACAGAAATTCATCAAAAGCAACAGAAGCAAATAGAAGCAGGTTAGATTTTTGATTGATAATATTGAGTAGACCCAAATAACTGTTCTTTTATTGCATTCATTCATCCGTGCATCGATCGATCGATCCCTCCATCCATCCATCCATCCGTTCGTCCAAACAATTTGACCATGAAAAAATTTCTATATTTTGTTATATTTAGAACAAGAACGCCGCACAGTTCTGATGACATACCTGCTTTTCGTCATCATGGCAGTACTCATCATTATGATCATCATTTTCATCGTCCTGATTATCATGATTATAAGAAAGTAAGTGAATCTGCATATCAATACCACAGGGAACCCAACTAGAGAGAGAGAGAGAGATGAAGGCTGAATTCACTAATCTTTGACGTTTGTGCATCACTCGTATCAAACACATTCGAATCAACGTATCAAGCACTCGAATGGTTTTTAGGGGCCGGCCTTAAAAAATCCCAACGGACTGTGATTGGTTAGAAAATTGAGTGCCGCTCAGCTGGTTACAATCAACAATTTTAAACTGACAATAAACCAATTGCAGCACGTGGGAATGCAGCTCAATTTGCAGGACAAAACAATAGGTTCCAATTCTTAGGGAATTGAAAGGGGTCTATAATCTGATATATTTATACTTTTTTTATACACAGGTTAAGGAAATACAACAAGGTATAAAGTCTGGAACGTTTACCACAAATCAACACAGCGCTAGCATATAGATAACATACATATTCTCACTTTAAGATAGTAAAACTTCTTTACTTATTTTCCGCTTTTAACGCCATGGCCACAGAACAATAGATTTAAGGCTAGGCTTGAATTTATGGATAGAAAACCCCAGTCTTGACTTGAATATTTTGTTCTATAGTCATTTAAGCGAATTAGGGAAAGGTTTATTGTTTTCACTTTCTTTCCAATCAAGAAATTTCAAAAGAATCATATGTCATATGTTCATTTGTCATATTGATGGTTTTCATAGCCGCCATGTTGGATGAATTTATGAAAAGATTAGTCTCTTTTGTGATATCATCCAACATGGCCGCCATGTCTTTTGTTATTTTATTCTCTTGGGAATGATTGCTAACCAGCAATATGGTTGTTCAGTAAAGCTAGACCCGGGGTCTCAGCTAATCAATTTATTTGCTAACAGTTTCGAAGTCTACATGCAATTACACATTTACATCATCCAAAACAGAAGATACGGTAGTGAGCTAACTGTTATAGCCAGTCTAGCATTAACATGGTGTGTTCGCTAGATGTTCGCTAGACCACAATGTATACTGCGTATTCAGTGTATTGAACTCAGACAAGTTCAAAGGATGTGCACGTACTCTCCATATTTATACGTATTGAAATAAATCGATAATTTTCAAGTGTTCTGAAATGTTCTTCTGAGATATTTACACTGAACGAAAAATCCGATCCATTTCTCTTCGCTTGGTGCAAATGTGATGCAAATATGGGAAGACATATAGTAAACTTAATAGACTATTTTACGGTTCTCGTCGATCAACCTCAGCTTCGATAGTGTGTAATATATTCTTTAGAATTTGACTACAGCTCACGGTAATTTAAGGAATGTACGCATTTTCAAACAATTGAAACACTAAAAAATTCCATGGGCTTTAGTCAAATTCTAAAGAATATATCACACACTATCATCAAACTTTCACATCAATAACATTGTCGTTCGCACGTTAATCCATATTTGGGAAGATTACCTTATTTGGAAGTGGATGTAGAATCCCTTTTCGTGAATTTTCTGCTAAATATCTCTTTAAGTTCTCGAAAATTTGAATGAAAACTTGCACATATTGTAGCGATGAAATATTTCAAACTGTCCACCATCTTGAAGTTACCTAGGTAACCTTTCCTTTTACAAAAAAAGCCCAAAAGTATAAAACCACAGGGATCCCTCTCGACTGCACTTTTCCGACGTGGAAATTCAGAAGAAGAAAAAATACGCGCTGCATTTTTAGACTCGTGCCGGCCAAAGGCCTGTGCACGAGTAATTAATGACTTTTTGAAATTAACGGTGTAAATTAAAATGGCCCAAAATCGGTCCGACCAAAACCATGGGCTATAGTCCATGCTTAGCTTTTTGTTCATGGATCACTGAAAATGGTCCTATTATATAAAAAGTACTGAATGGATTGGAACCCTTGTAATAGGTGCATGTCTAAGTTGACATTCAATAATTATAAAACATAAGTAATATTAACTGCCTACTACTTTTCACAAGTGTCACTTGTGCAAATGTTTGAGTAATAGACGAATGGACCCAATCGGGGTTGTATTTTCTATCTTTGAAATCAGTACTGGATGTTGTCTTATGGTTTATCATAGAGCTAGGTTATTAGTGAGTAAGTAAGGAAGTCGGTGGCACTAAATAGCCAAAGGCTAATAAACTTGTGGCCCTCGAGCTCACTGTTATTGACAGTGGAACGAGTAATACTTATGAGGCCTAGAATATCATTGATTGTAAATTTGGCTAAAACTTCTTGGGTTGATAAACAGATATCTGCGATGGTGTGTCCTTGGGTTGTTCACTGCAGATAAAGTATAATGGCCGAGACCCTTAGAGCTGTAGAAAAATGGTTGAAGTATAACATGCAGCAACGTACCATATTGATGCTCAAATATATCAATACCCTGAAACAACTTCTGGGCGAATCAAAGTGAAGGCATGGATAACTCTACAGATCGAACCCTGTAACCGTCTCTGGACTGACCTAAGTCAGCTAGTCTTATATGGCTAATTCACATATAGAACCATGAAACAGCTTCTTGGCTGATCTATATCAGAGCACGGCAAATGCGAGGGAGGAAAACCAAAAAACCTGGAGAACCTCGGATCAACAGGAAGTGTTCACATGTTCACATCTAAATGTGAATAAGATTTTGTTCTTCGATATTTACTGTTCATCATTATAATTTATTGAACTTCGGATGCATCTCTTTTCATTTAAATTATTGCAAAGTATTGCCAAAAAGGCATTGGCTATTATCATTTCCAGTGCCGGTGTTGGTCGAACAGGAGCTTTTCTTGCAATTGATGCGATGTTAAGACAAGCACAAGAAAAGAAAACCATTGGTATTTTTAACTACGTTAAGATGATGAGAGAAAATAGACCATATATGGTGCAGACACCGGTGAGTTATTATGTATCAGCATAAAGAATGTTTGGAACCCTATATATTATAGGAAAACGCAGATGTAGAAAAGGAATGAAAAAAAGAAAGAAAGAAATAAAAAGGAAGGAAGCAAGGAAGCAAGGAAGCAAGGAAGCAAGGAAGCAAGGAAGCAAACAAATAAGGAAGCAAACAAAGAAGGAAGCAAGGAAGCAAACAAATAAGGAAGCAAACAAATAAGGAAGGGAGGGAAAGAGAGAAGAAGGATGGAACACTTCTGCAGGAGAATCCTCATAAACTATAGAATGTCTAGTAAAGTAAAAGGTCGATAACTGTTAAAAACAATATTAGGATGCCATTAAATGTCGTAACCCTTTCAAATTTAACAGGAACAATACGTGTTTGTGCACACGGCGATCCTCGAGTTTCTAACATTTGGAATCACAGAAATACGAGCACAGCAGCTGAGAGACGAGATGAAAAAACTTGCTAAAGTTGACGAGAAGGAAAACCCATCTGGATACGAGATGGAATTTAAGGTTACCTATTGATTCTGTTATTGTACTATCATTGACTAATGCGATCAGACTTTATTTGCAGGGAAAGGAATACGGATGTACAATGAAACTTTTGCACGTTGATGCACATTGGCTGGAGCAATAGATTTTCCCATAAGTTCGTAATCAAGCATTTCAAGATCCGTGTATTACGTTGGTAATAAAGGGCTATCTGGCTGACGCGTGACCTTGACGAATATTCATTATATCTCGATTCCACTCAGTATATAAATTTGAATCGCAGTTATTTACATTAAAAATTTGAAGCCCACAATAATTTTACTTTTAGCTTTTCCCCTCCCCCAGGATCAAATTTAATCTATATATATATGACTAAAATTCAAGCTCCAAATATGTCTTAGATGTTATAATTTGATCATTGCCGTGATGTTTCCATATGCAGCATCTTTCACATGTGTGTCCTCCTGTCGAAGATGATGAAATCACAGCTGGAAATAAACCCTGTAATAACAGGAAAAACAGGTTTCCAAACATCTTGCTAAAAGCAAACCTTTCTTTTGTATCCAGTGCCTACTAAAATGCTTAAGACTAGATGAATCAGCTCAATTTTGAGAATTGTTTCTTTTCCAGTGGGTAAGCAAGGGTCTAGTTTCTGCAGGTTGACGTCGATGAAGAAGGAGCCAATTACATCAACGCTTCTTATGCAAATGTAAGTAAATGTAATGGCAAAGACAAACCAAAGAAACAATCTTATATATCGAACCCTTGAATAACCTCTGGCCTGGTCTTTATAGTAATTGTGTCGCTCGTTCATAGGTCAATTTGGAATATCTCGTCTTGGTCTGTTTTTACATTTTATTTTTTATTTTTTTGGCAGAGGAAGGAAAATCAAAGTGAAGCTAGTGTTAGATATCTTGTGTTAAATATGATTTAGTCTCGTCTTCAGCTAGCCTGCGTGCAGCCCGACTTTAACTCTGGTTAAGACGGTCTGCCAATCAACGCAAGATTTCTTGTTCTGGTTGCACGATTATATATAATAGACTGTGATTGGCTGTTATGCCAATTCATTCTAACATGCGTTCTGATTGGTTCGCCAAAGAATGATCTGCAGAAAGATAAACCGAACACCTACTTGCAAGAACGTTGTCATACAACATTTGAGCATTTGTAGTTTAGTTGATTAGGAATAAATTAAAAGTACAAAAGAAGATCATTGAAGCAGAACTCTTTCTTTTGTACTTTTAATTTATTCCTAATCTTGAAACTACAAATGTTCAAATGTTGTATGACAACGTTTTTGCAAGTAGGTGTATGTCAATATTGATGAGTAACGATTTGCCGCGGTATTCAACGACTTTCTTAGCAGTAATAAAAATAATAATAATAATAATAATAATAATAATAATAATAATAATAATAATATGCAATTTATATAGCGCCTATCCAAGTCTGTTCTAGGCGCTAACATTGACGTTAGCTTCGGTGTTTCACTACAGAAATTTTGCATTATATTTCCTTAGAAACATATAAAATAAGATTTTGAAGATTTGGATAGAATTGCCAGAGGAAGGAATTATCTTATACGAATTGTGTGACAAGATGTACTGTTTAATATACGAGCAGCCGAGGAGTGTTTTATTGGGTTTAAAACACGAGGCGAAAACACGATCTGTGAGTTTATTAAACAGCTTAAAAAACCTCTAGGTGTATGTTCACATGTTCTATTGAATTTTTTACGAATGAACCAAGTTTGGCAGAGAAAACCCTAGTTAAAGTTTATGGAAATGAAGATGATATTTTATCAGATTTAAAACCTCCTCCATGGTCGATGATTCTATTGTGTTCTCCTCATTAAATATTCATGAGTTTTTTTAAGTAATTAGAGTAGTGATTCAAATTGCAAAGGTCAACAAACAAGTAGACGCAATATTCAACGGCAAAAACAGTAGATATATCTTGAAACTGTTCTTCTCTGTTAGTAAAACAAGCGCCCATAGAAATTAAAATGATAGAAAAATCTCCTACTAGATCCAGTATCCAACATGAGCCTAAAAATTCGTTGATTTGTGAATATTGGCTGCTATGCCAATTCATTCTTAACTAATTAAGAAAGAGCCAATCAGTGCGGGTACTGAAATCCAGTACGGAAATACGGACTTAACCACAGTGACGTTCCGGATGCACGCAGGCTAGTCTTCAGCTGGCCGTGTCAGCCCACAAATCCGGGGGAGATCAAACAAATTAGGAAAGGCATACATCAAATGTGATGCTAATAAGTCCAGGAATCGAGCCCAGTAACCCGGCGAGAGGTCGGAGACGAGTGCACTATGGTCATGAGACTGACCATGTGATTCACTGGTGTTTTTTTATTTATTTCAGGGCTATAGACAGAGGCACGCATATATATTGACCCAAGCTCCTCTCGACAACACCATCGGTGATTTCTGGAAAATGATCTATGACAACAAATTGGGAACCGTTGTTATGTTGAATAACATACATGAGGGGAATGTGGTACGCAGAACATTTGCACGAGAGAATGTTAGGAGAGGCATGCATGACACGTAAAGGAGTGATTCTGAACACTTCTCGAGTGTTCTAACAATCCCAAGGTGCTTTAGGACTGAATACAGCAAGCAAGCACGTTTTTTTAAATAAAAGACAAATTACAAATAATCGCTATTTTGCCGGATACGAATGACGCAAATGAAAGTGACGAACCAATCAGAATGTTAGATTTATAACAGTTATCATACAATATCTCATAATTTCTAATTTATATTTTGTTCTACAGGTCCAATACAGATTCTGCTTTGAATTGGTGATGTCATATTTGGATTCTTTCAGTGACTATAACAGGTTCACACAAATAGCAGTTAAAAAGCATCATCATTATACTCATGGTTTCCATAAGGTTTGCTGTAAATTTCTCATAATAATAAACGTATTATGAGTAAAACAAATATACTCAAAAGCCTGGGATGACGTCACAGTCATTAACATATTGGGAGTATAATCATTTACAACCTAAAGACACAACACTCAAATCAAGAAATATTTCACCATTCAAATATTCACTTCATGTAGAATCGATACTGGAAGTATTGTATCAGGGGTTAGGTGCACTTTAAGAAAAATCACTCTATGGCACTATAAAGGTATTTCCGATTCTCCCGATTAGCCCGCGGGTGAGTAAATCTAGAACTTTCCAAAAACACCACAAACTCTAGAAACCAAACTAATAAAATAAAGAATATAAATAAAAATATTTTTTTTTAAATTATTTATATTCGGTAACATTTTGAGGTTTTTTCATACTTTTTTTCTCCTTTATACCTTGTGTGAATCGATTGGAAATATGATTTATTTTGAACAATAAGATTATTTGAGTTCAGTGCTTCATTTTCAGAAGGTTTGTAGCAGTAGAAAGTTCATAAAATAAAAAATATATAAAAATATCAAGTGTTCATGGTACGTTCGAGTGTCCTCACTGTAAAACACAGAACTTTTGCTAGTTTAATATTTGTAAAAATATAGAACTCGTGGTTTTGATTAACCCGTGCGGAAACAAAGTATACTAATTAGAATATAATAGTCAGACAAACAGAACAGAAAACAAAAGAATTATAGAGTGAAGTAAGTGCTAAATATGCTGAAGTGTATTTTACGAGCTTATGGAAACCACTCTAAAAAAACAAAATTCTCCTATCTATATTCATTATCTGTCTATTTTTCATAGTTTTTTCGTTTTTAATATACAGAACTTTTGCTAGTTATTTGTGAAAATATAGAATACAAATTATAAATTTTTGAGTTCCAGCACATTTTTCTCTTTCTATGTAATAATATGTTTGTACAACTGGGTTAAAATCCCTCATGCACAATAATTACTGTCGTCAGTAATGAAGCCATCCGTGTAATCATAGTACGGCTAGCTTTCATTGACATTTTGTATTCGCTCGTTCGCTTCGCATTCGTCTAACAACCGCCGCCAACGCTGCTCGTGAACATGAAGCTATCACTCATTAATCGGGTCATCGTTCTTCTAGTCTTCCTTTTCTCGAATATAGGTAAGTCAAAACTAATAACAATACAGATTATAGCTCAATTAATTAAACTCCCGTGATTAGGTAGATTCTAACTATGCTCTCCTGACGTTAGTGCTTTCGAGCTCACAAAACTAGTATGAGATAGCGTGTCGTGTCCTCAAAATTCGTTATTAAGACCAAATTTAAAAAAATAACTTTGATATTACGCGCGCTCTGATTGGTCAAAAAGCCATGTTTTATGAGAGCATAATACATGCTCACCTCATTTTTTCTCTCTTGAAAAGTTAGTTATTTTATAAAAGCAATAAAAAACAGTTTTCCGCTACGCGTCGTGGTTTCCTACGCTTCTCTCGTGTTCTCTCCACATCCCGCGTGTCTTTATCAGAGTATAATACACGGAAAACTGTTTTTTATTCCTTAAATCTTTACCTTCTTTCAAGAATATGGCCTAAAATGATCTTGTGATTAAATACTTTGGCATTCTACGCAAATATTTGGAATATACGATGGATATTTACTGCTTTGAATATTTCAAGAAAGCAACAAATTAATGCCAATACTTTCCCCTTGCTCTAAAATGTCAAAATCCAGTTCTATTTTTTTTTAAATAAAGCTATTTGAGACATCAATATCAACTATTGCTATGGTTAGATTGAAGAATTATTTGAACGGGGCAAAGTAGAAGCACTTTGTAAATGGTTAGCGTTCTTAGCAATTTATTCCTGTTTTCAGTCATGCAGTTCTGCCCCAGTGCCCTAGTATTAATAGTATGTCACGGATATGATTTTGCGTCATTGTTTTGCCCATTCATAGTTTTAGCAAAGTGGACCTCAGTGAAACCCCGGTAGTATAAACACTGATCATGAAAGGCTTAGTAAATATGTCCTTATTGCTGAATTTCGATCAGCTGATAAAAGTCTTTTAATTTCATGATCAGTTCCAAGTGGTGGTCATACACCCACCGCCATGTGTTGTTAGCCAGAAAGAGTTCTACAATATTAAAACTTGCATGTGATTCAGCTGATGAACCCTCCGCACGAGTCAGGAAATGACGTCAAGTGAAAACAAAGGAATAGACCCCTTGCACTTCTCAATCTGAGGCTCGAAAAATGTACAAAATATTAATTTGTTTACGTTTGTTTCTTCCACGAATCTTTTATTAAGTTTCCGAGCTTTCGCACTTCCAGTGCATCTTCAGGGCGAAAAGTAGGTCTTAAAGACCAATGATTCAAATTATTCAAAGACTATAAGCGCGCGCGATTTTCGTCATAAGAATATAAGGGCCAATCAGAAAAACAAGGAGATCTACGTGTATAAACGAATTTAAATAACAAGACAAAGCGCGCGCTGTAGAAAATAAAGCGCGAGCAAAAGAACCTAGGAATACTTATGTACGAACTAAACCAATAAATAAGACCTAAAATAAATAAACTATATAAAATAAGACCAATAAATATAGTCTTTGAATAATTTGAATCATTGTGTTAAGTTTAGTCTACATACTATTACTAAATATATATTTTAAGGGAAAACAGCGCTCGACCTCAAACCAATTAGATAAAATTTCGACGACTGAACTGGGTCTTAACTTTTTTATTGGCAATTTGTTCAACAGTGATCAAGAGTGCCTCTGGATGCGTAAACATAACAATTAAAGATGGTCCAGTGATCCAAGTCATTGAAAACCAAACAGTATTACCAGTTACCTTCATAAGGAGTGGGGATTTGTCAGGAGGAGTCACCATAACGTAAGTAAATGTGATGGTGAGAAATGAATGGACCAATGCATTTAACTCAGACTATTCTACTAACCTTAGTTAGAAAAAACCTACTAATGGTCTATCACCAATCGAACCCTGTGATTGGCTGAGCTACTAGGGGTCTATTAGTGATAGACCTCTAGTAGCGAAAAGCGCCGGTTTTGAAAACCAAAAAAAAAAATATTTAAAGCAAAATCCAAAACTTTTTGCATCCTTTTATTGGACCGATTAGTAGGTTTTTATTAAAACAATTAGACCTCTCGCTCTCATGGCCTACGAGTCAATAGCCCATTCGGCCTTCGGCCTCGAGGACTAATTGTTAGTTAGCCATCCTTACCTTAAGTATATCTTTTCTGAGATAGCGCCTGCGCATTGCAGTCTAGCTTTAAGCCTCGACCGGACAAACGCTAATGGTCTTAAAACAACTAAAGATCGGAGAAGGACAGTGCCTTTTGTTAATAAGTAATATCTGCAAATGGTTCGAACTTGAAACTTTCTCGGATAACGACTTTTAAAATGAATCGTATAGGCCCTAGCTGTCTCCCAACCCTAAAAATCCTTAACCTGTAAATGGGGGACATCAAAACCTGTTAAATTATTCGTATAAGAATAGGGGATTAGGAGATACCATCCATTACAATTACATTACATAGGATAGGAAAAAAAGTTATAAAAGATCTAAGTCAGGGCATGGCTAACTCACAGATTATACCCTGAAACAACCTCTGGACTGATCTAAGTCAGGGCATGACTAACTCACAGATTATACCCTGAAACAACCTCTGGACTGATCTAAGTCAGGGCATGGCTAATTCACAGATCTAACCCTGAAACAACCTCTTGGCTGATCTAAGTCAGGGCATGGCTAACTCAAAAGTTGAATTAGAATTTTTTATTATTTTAAAAACTCGTGCGCGCCCGCATAAAAACATAAGTTGATTCAGGAGCAGAGCCTTGAATCGATTAAACTTGAATTTTCCCTTGTCCATTCAATAGATTTTCAAAATTGCTTTCAACTGAAATATTTTAAAGGATAAGAAAATGAGACGTCACTTTTTATTTCCACCAATGTAAAATAATGCATTAAGATATATTGCGGCTAGCTTTTCAAAATGCATCCCACACGGAAAGGAGTGACAATGGGAACTAATCAATCCACGACACAAGCGACATACCCGGTTTGCTTGCCATAACAAATGGTTAATCTCCCTAAGGCTTTGGCCGAGCTTCCTGATCAGTCTATAATCCCTCCCGGAATAGCGGAGCCGTAATCTCCAGCGTAAAGCCGTAAGTCCATGCGTTGCTTTAGCATTCGATGTCTGGAAGTATATGGTCAAAGTTAATATCCTTAAAATAAAGGAACTTTTCACCACTTTCACATCCCCCATATTAATTTGCGAAAACTTAAAACTTTTCGTGCAGATGCTGAAAATATTTGTTGTTGTCACTCAAAAATCAAGTATCAGTTTAATCAGTGTTAATCATGCACGCATAGGAGAATGAAACGTATGGTGTTATAGACAATGTATGGATTTACAATAAGACATATATTTGCTTTACATAAAGCCGTTCAAGTTTCTTTATTTCTGGTTTTTGTAAATTCTGATAGAATCTATCATAGATGCATAAAAGTTTTTAGATTTTTTTTTTCAATTCTTATTAATCTTCACGGTGAAATTGACGATTTTGTCTCATTGCTGACCCCCCAAAACGCAAAGTATTATGGGAATTTAAAAGTGGTGAATGGTACTAGAAGGTCAGTTTGTGATTATGGAAACTTACATTGTTTCTAGGGCAACAACTCATTCTGACACAGCAAAGGACGGAGCCGACTATATTCCGTCCTCCAAGGGTATAACGTTTCCTGGCGCAGGGCCCACTTCCAAGACCATCAACTTCGCAATATTGAACGACAAGAAGTTAGAGAACTATATTGAAAGGTTCTTTATCAATATCACAACCCCCAATACAGATGTGTGTAAACCACACGGCAGCGTGATCATCAAGATAAAAGATGACGATAAAGGTAGAGTAAAAGATAATAAAAGAACAAGAATGATTTTTTTTATATGAATTCATTTTTCTGCAAAATTAGCCAGCCTTTCCGGAATTGCAGAACACGTTGCATCATGGGGCTGTTTTAGGGGACGCTTTAATACTTATATGGCGTCCATTTCGCTTGCTGCAGTGAAAACTGATAGAAAACCGTAATTGTCGTGTTAATTTTAAAATTAATTTCATTTCTTTATGCATAAAATGCCAATTGACCGATGTAACTTCCCTAAACACAGCCCAATAATGCAACGCGTTTCTACAATTCCAGCCGAAAGGCTAATCGATAGACAGATACCTTTTATTGAACACAGCCCAATAATGCAACGCGTTTGTACAATTCCAGCCGAAAGGCTAATCGATAGACAGATATCTTTTATTGAACACAGCCCAATAATGCAACGCGTTTGTACAATTCCAGAAAGGCTAATCGATAGACGTATATATTTTATTAAACACAGCCCAATAATGCAACGCGTTTGTACAATTCCAGAAAGGCTAATCGATAGACATATATATTTTATTAAACACAGCCCAATAATGCAACGTGTTTGTACAATTCCAGAAAGGTTAATTGATATACAGATATCTTTTATTGAAGTGCATTGTTATCTCAAAAGTTAATTCCACTTACAAAGATGAGGTTTATCCAACTTGATTTATCATCATCATTATCATCATCATTAACATCATTATATCATGATCGCTTCTTCTTCTCCTTTTTCTTTCTGTCTTTTGTTATCCACCTCCAGTTGATCTGAAATAGTGAAGTAGAAATGACGTCACTGCAAAACTGAGGTGTCAGGGTGCGAAAATTGACTTGTTTTTAATAATTAATTATTTTTAATTTCATCTTAAGTTTATATCTGATATAAAGCTAGATTTTTTTATGAGAGTGTTTTTTGATATTTTGTGCACATTTACTAGTATTCATTATTGAGTGAGAAAATAAGATTAAGAAATAACCGTTAATATCTACAGTTGCCGGGTTACTAAGGATAACACTTCAGTTTTGCAAATTTTCTAGATTCTGATTGGCCAATATATTTTTTTCTCGGATGAGCTGGCAATATATTAAATGTATATGTCTGTAAGAAGATTATTGGGGAAACCTTATGGCATATAATTCTTCATACCAAATACTCTGGGATTAACAACTTCGGGGATCGGGAAATGTCTCTTGATCCTCATAGAAACTGCAAATTTGGCACTTACATTTTTGTTGACTAGAGGGTGTCCTTTACATGCATTAAAATCTCTCTTAGTTTAGAAAGGCTTAGCTAGGTGTTGTCATATGTCTGACCGTTGGTTTTGCTTGTTTTGTTTGCAGTTACAATTGGTTTTCATCGCGAGTACAAGACCGTCAGCGAAAATATTGGTAATGTTTCCATGAAGTTTTTCAAAAGTAAAAACGCAAGCACAGAGATAACACTGACGGCAAGGTGAGTGAAACTTGTAAGAAAAAAATTATTGGAGTTGCAGCCGATCATATTATGATAAATAAAAAGATTTGAGAAAGTTTAATAGAGGAAAAAATGGAAAGAGGGATGGATGGAAGGATGGATGGACAGACGAATGCCATAGATAGATGGATGAATGGATGAATGGATGAATGGATGAATGGATGAATGGATGAATGGATGAATGGATGAATGGATGAATGGATGAATGGATGAATGGATGAATGGATGAATGGATGAATGGATGAATGGATGAATGGATGAATGGATGAATGGATGAATGGATGAATGGATGAATGGATGAATGGATGAATGGATGAATGGATGAATGGATGAATGGATGAATGGATGAATGGATGAATGGATGAATGGATGAATGGATGAATGGATGAATGGATGAATGGATGAATGGATGAATGGATGAATGGATGAATGGATGAATGGATGAATGGATGAATGGATGAATGGATGAATGGATGAATGGATGAATGGATGAATGGATGAATGGATGAATGGATGAATGGATGAATGGATGAATGGATGAATGGATGAATGGATGAATGGATGAATGGATGAATGGATGAATGGATGAATGGATGAATGGATGAATGGATGAATGGATGAATGGATGAATGGATGAATGGATGAATGGATGAATGGATGAATGGATGAATGGATGAATGGATGAATGGATGAATGGATGAATGGATGAATGGATGAATGGATGAATGGATGAATGGATGAATGGATGAATGGATGAATGGATGAATGGATGAATGGATGAATGGATGAATGGATGAATGGATGAATGGATGAATGGATGAATGGATGAATGGATGAATGGATGAATGGATGAATGGATGAATGGATGAATGGATGAATGGATGAATGGATGAATGGATGAATGGATGAATGGATGAATGGATGAATGGATGGGTGGGTGGGTAGGTTGAGACTAAATATCAAAGAAACAAATAGGGGAAAGAGAGGAAGAAGGGGGTAACTATAAGAAAGCAAGTATCAATTCATAGAAGGTATGGAGGAAGGGAAGGTCAAAGCAACGTTAATGGAGGGAATAAATCTTAACTAAAGTTTCTTCTTGATCTTTATTTTCTAAGGTACTTTACCCAAGGAATAGGAAATGCAACCATCAACACAGACTATCAAAATATCAGCAAAAACATAACATTCACCCCCCTGCAATACACAAATGAAAAAGCCGATGCAGTTGCTATAATAGATAACGACATCGTGGAATACACAAAGTGCTTTAACATGTCATTAGACGCAACACATCCTAATGTTATGTTTAGTAGACAGTCCATGATTTGCATTCTTAATGATGACAAGGGTAAGTAGTTTGGTTATTGATTAAAAAATAGGATGTTTGCATATTGGCGTGATTTTACTACCATTACCAGAATACATCGTGATAGAAAGTACGAATAAATAAAAGGAAGGAACGTAGGAAGGAAGAAAGGAACGAAGGAAGGAAGGAAGAGAGTAAGAAAGGGAGCAAGAAAGAAAGGAATCAAAAAAAGGAAGGAAGAAAGGAAATTAAAGAAAAAAAGAATGAAAAGAACGGAATAACGAAAAAAGAGAGTAATAAATGAAAAAAGAACAATAGAAGGAAGGAATAGAAACAGAAAACAGAGAGAGAGAGCGATAGAGAGATTGTGTGTGTGTGAGAGAGAGAGAGAGAGAGAGAGAGAGAGAGAGAGAGAGAGAGAGAGAGAGAGAGAGAGCAATCAACTTTGAGAATCTACTTTATAATATACTGGAGTGCAACATTTCAACAGCACTTATATATTGGCTGTTTCCTTCTTACAGTTACCATCGAGTTTCGTTATTACAACATGTCAGTGGAAGAAGAGAATGGGTTCATTTCTGTCCCGGTAATCAAAACTGGTAAATCAGCTATTCCAATATCTGTTAGGTGAGTATTCATTGAGTTTTACGTTATACTTGAATTGGCCTCCTTAAAACTTGGTTATTGAAATACTCCAGTTTCGCATTCGATGCAAACCGCTGTTTTTGAAGACCATAGACTCATTTGCACAGGCTTAGCCTCGTTTATAAGTCATCTATTCAACGACATCATTAAAAGTCCGAGGGATTGGTATCATTCAACTTGCCCATTCTTTACATTACAGTTGGCTGTTGCTAATGATTTGCAAAAGTCAACTGTAATGTAAAGAATGTGTAAGTTGAAAAATACCTATGTTTTGAAATCCCACCCGGACTTTTAATGATGTCGTTGAATAGATGACTTATAAACGAGGCTAAGCCTGTGCAAATTAGTCTGTGGTCTTCAAAAACAGCGGTTTGCATCGAATGCAAAACTGTTCTATTACATGGTTATTTAAATTACATGGAAATTGGTAACTGATAAATTATTAGTAACATATTCCCGCTTCCCTGCTTGTGTGCTTGTAAAAAGTAAAAGTAAAGGTAAAGGTAAAGGTAAAGGCCTGCTTGCCTGCTTGCCTGCTTGCCTGCTTGCCTGCTTGCCTGCTTGCCTGCTTGCCTGCTTGCCTGCTTGCCTGCTTGCCTGCTTGCCTGCTTGCCTGCTTGCCTGCTTGCCTGCTTGCCTGCTTGCCTGCTTGCCTGCTTGCCTGCTTGCCTGCTTGCCTGCTTGCCTGCTTGCCTGCTTGCCTGCTTGCCTGCTTGCCTGCTTGCCTGCTTGCCTGCTTGCCTGCTTGCCTGCTTGCCTGCTTGCCTGCTTGCCTGCTTGCCTGCTTGCCTGCTTGCCTGCTTGCCTGCTTGCCTGCTTGCCTGCTTGCCTGCTTGCCTGCTTGCCTGCTTGCCTGCTTGCCTGCTTGCCTGCTTGCCTGCTTGCCTGCTTGCCTGCTTGCCTGCTTGCCTGCTTGCCTGCTTGTCCTGGATCCGCTGCTGCAAACATAAAATTCTTTTCTATCAGCTTTCCCCAAACCAGTTAAAATAACCCTCTCAAGTTGCTTGTCTTCATTTTTGTCAGAATGACCATGAATGAAAATTACAACACGGCAATAAAGAATGTAGATTATGAAGATCGCCATGGTACAGTCATAACTTTCCCAAAAGACGTATCTGAATTAATTTTTAATGTGACGATCAAGAACGATGGTATCTTTGAAAGCACTGAATCCTTTTTCATTGGCATCGAAGCCCTTGATACGAGCACCACTATCATTGGCAAGAAAAGTCTGGCTGTGATTCGCATTAAAGATAGAATTGATAATGGTAAGTTGAACAAATAATATACTTTCGATTAGAAAAAACCTACTAATGGTCTATCACCAATCGAACCCTGTGATTGGCTGAGCTACTAGGGGTCTATTAGTGATAGACCTCTAGTAGCGAAAAGCGCCGGTTTTGAAAACCAAAAAATATATATTTAAAGCAAAATCCAAAACTTTTTGCATCCTTTTATTGGACCGATTAGTAGGTTTTTACTAAAACAATTAGACCTCTCGCCCTCATGGCCTACGAGTCAATAGCCCATGAGGCCTTCGGCCTCATGGGCTATTGACTCGTAGACCATTCGGACTCGAGGACTAATTGTTAAATAGCCCACTTTCGATATTCTGGTTGAGTGATCACGCACAAAGCAATTTAAGACGAGGCTCTGGGGAAACAAAAGAATATATTAGGATTCTTCCATTGTTTCCCCGGAGCTACGTCTTGAATTACTTTGTGCGTGATCACTCAACCAAAATATCGAAAGTGGGCTATTTGTGTCATTAGACTCATATGTATAAATAACAAGATTACACAATGGTCAAAAAGAGTGACCTCAATGTATTGACTTAGGTTGCGGGCACCGGTAAATACCTCCCCCCCCCCCCCCCCCCTTCTCACGAACTTGTCAAATAATCGATAATGAGTGTCCGGATCCGTGTTTGAATCGAAGTTGAAGTTTTGAAGCACAGAAATTTTGCAAAAACAAAAGAATTTAGTAACGTCTTGGAAAAGGAGTCAATTTACCTGTTTCGAGTTCCTAATTTTATCTAAAGCTGTTGGTACATTAATATTACTTTGGAGTACTGAATGAGAAAAAAATGGAAAGAAATCGTACAATTTGATATTTATAACTTATTGCGATTTTGAGCTGACAATACGGGTTTATATTGGCGGCTCTCTCCCAATCAAACTTATAGGAGAATCGCGATACTATAAAATAGTGGGTCGACTAAAGTTCGCTATAAGCCGTATTGTTTATTGTTTTTATACAACACAAGGCATGGAAGCAAAGCCTGTCCTATCATGCCATTAAAGAATGGAACAATCTAAGTGACGTTGTTAAACAATCTTCAAAAATTTCTCAATTTAAGTCTATCTTTTCTGAATGAACTATTTAAGTATGCTATTTTAATTTTTTACATTTTTGCATAATTGTAATTTTTCTCATTTTGTATCAATAATTTGCCTTCTACTTTTCAACTCCATTATATGATGCATAAAAATTAGTTTTACAGGACCTTCTCGAAAATCACTAAAGTGAAGGAGCATCCTGTTAAAATATCATTATAAATAAATAAATAAATAAATTCGTGGTGCTGTATTCTAATTCACTTTGGTTGGCCTAAAGCCTTATTAATGACAGTCTTTTTCAAACCGTCATACGTTACAAATCGTAAGAAAAATTCTCGATATAGTCAACGCATGCGCAAAGATTAATTAATGGGTCCCACAAGTGTTGTGGTGTTGACTAGTGTTTTGTACAGAGTCATTGCTCCAAAGCCTCCTATTGGGTCAATGCGATCCAGCCGGTGATTGTTATGTGATGGAGCATGATTATATTTATGAAGGATATTTAGACTAAATAAATATCCCTCATCACTATTCATCCAGAGGGATGTTATAGAGCATAAACATCACTCTAGAAACAATGGATCCCATCATGATATTATTATAATAATAGCATGACTTGAGGGTGATTACTGATTAAATATCCCCGAAAGCCGAGGGAGGTTTTGTTGAAGTCCCGACGCCGTAGGCAGAGGGACTTTAACTAAACCTCCCGAGGCTTGAGGGGACATTTAATCACTAATCACCCGAAATGTCATGCTATTAGTTTGTAATATTATGATTACCGAGGAATAAAACTGCTCTTAGGAAATATGTTAGCTTTCGTACGATGCATAAATTACAAAGTTTTACAAAGCTGTTGATATGCGGCATACTTTAGGGAATTTGCCTTTGTTAAATGCGACAATGGCGAATTGAACCAGCATTCATTCATTCATTCATTCGTGGTACTTTATTCTAATTCACTTTGGTTGACCTAGAGCGGTATTAATGAAGTGTTTTCAAACCGTCTTGATTACGCCACAAATAGTAAGAAAAATTCCCGATCTAGTCAACGCATGCGCAAAGATTGCTCAATGGGTCCCACAAGTGCTGGGGTGTTGAATAGTGTTTAGTGCAGAGTCATTGCTCAAAATTATCTGTTGGGTCAATGCGACCCAGCCATGGTCCCGGTAATTGTCATATGAGGGACCATGCCTCATGAATAGTGATGAAGGATATTTAGACTGAATATCCCTCATTAGAGTACAAACAGTATATCCGTGAAACATTAGTTATACTAAATAGTACTATTTCGAGCAAATTCTATTGTTTCTATTGTTTAATTAGCACTATTTTGTACTATTTAGTAATTTGTATTTCACGGATATATTGTTTGCACTCTATTTTATCATAAGGGATATTTAGTCTAAATTTTAGTCTAAATATCCCTCAGCACTAATCATCCAGGGGGATGTTAGACCTTAAACATCCCTCAGGAAACAAGGGATCCCATCATGATATTATCAAGGTAATGCAATCCCTTCCATTATACTTTTACATTCGAATTTTTAGGTGAGGGGGCATGAGCTTTTAATCTAGTAAAATTTAATTTTGTTCCACAGAAATTCATCAAAAGCAACAGAAGCAAATAGAAGCAGGTTAGATTTTTGATTGGTAATATTGAGTAGACCCAAATAACTGTTCTTTTATTGCATTCATTCATCCGTGCATCGATCGATCGATCCCTCCATCCATCCATCCATCCGTTCGCCCAAACAATTTGACCATGAAAACATTTCTATTTTTTGTTATATTTAGAACAAGAACGCCGCACAGTTCTGATGACATACCTGCTTTTCGTCATCATGGCAGTACTCATCATTATGATCATCATTTTCATCGTCCTGATTATCATGATTATAAGAAAGTAAGTGAATCTGCATATCAATACCACAGGGAACCCAACTAGAGAGAGAGAGAGAGAGAGAGAGAGAGAGATGAAGACTGAATTCACTAATCTTTGACGTTTGTGCATCACTCGTATCAAACACATTCGAATCAACGTATCAAGCACTCGAATGGTTTTTAGGGGCCGGCCTTAAAAAATCCCAACGGACTGTGATTGGTTAGAAAATTGAGTGCCGCTCAGCTGGTTACAATCAACAATTTTAAACTGACAATAAACCAATTGCAGCACGTGGGAATGCAGCTCAATTTGCAGGACAAAACAATAGGTTCCAATTCTTAGGGAATTGAAAGGGGTCTATAATCTGATATATTTATACTTTTTTTATACACAGGTTAAGGAAATACAACAAGGTATAAAGTCTGGAACGTTTACCACAAATCAACACAGCGCTAGCATATAGATAACATACATATCCTCACTTTAAGATAGTAAAACTTCTTTACTTATTTTCCGCTTTTAACGCCATGGCCACAGAACAATAGATTTAAGGCTAGGCTTGAATTTATGGATAGAAAACCCCAGTCTTGACTTGAATATTTTGTTCTACAGTCATTTAAGCGAATTAGGGAAAGGTTTATTGTTTTCACTTTCTTTCCAATCAAGAAATTTCAAAAGAATCATATGTCATATGTTCATTTGTCATATTGATGGTTTTCATAGCCGCCATGTTGGATGAATTTATGAAAAGATTAGTCTCTTTTGTGATATCATCCAACATGGCCGCCATGTCTTTTGTTATTTTATTCTCTTGGGAATGATTGCTAACCAGCAATATGGTTGTTCAGTAAAGCTAGACCCGGGGTCTCAGCTAATCAATTTATTTGCTAACAGTTTCGAAGTCTACATGCAATTACACATTTACATCATCCAAAACAGAAGATACGGTAGTGAGCTAACTGTTATAGCCAGTCTAGCATTAACATGGTGTGTTCGCTAGATGTTCGCTAGACCACAATGTATACTGCGTATTCAGTGTATTGAACTCAGACAAGTTCAAAGGATGTGCACGTACTCTCCATATTTATTACGTATTGAAATAAATCAATAATTTTCAAGTGTTCTGAAATGTTCTTCTGTGATATTTACACTGAACGAAAAATCCGATCCATTTCTCTTCGCTTGGTGCAAATGTGATGCAAATATGGGAAGACATATAGTAAACTTAATAGACTATTTTACGGTTCTCGTCGATCAACCTCAGCTTCGATAGTGTGTAATATATTCTTTAGAATTTGACTACAGCTCACGGTAATTTAAGGAATGTACGCATTTTCAAACAATTGAAACACTTAAAAATTCCATGGGCTTTAGTCAAATTCTAAAGAATATATCACACACTATCATCAAACTTTCACATCAATAACATTGTCGTTCGCACGTTAATCCATATTTGGGAAGATTACCTTATTTGGAAGTGGATGTAGAATCCCTTTTCGTGAATTTTCTGCTAAATTTCTCTTTAAATTCTCGAAAATTTGAATGAAAACTTGCACATATTGTAGCGATGAAATATTTCAAACTGTCCACCATCTTGAAGTTACCTAGGTAACCTTTCCTTTTACAAAAAAAGCCCAAAAGTATAAAACCACAGGGATCCCGCGCGAACGACAACATAAGTTTGATGCTGAGGTTGATCGACGAGAACCGTGAAATGGTCTATTAAAAGGTTATGGCTGAAAATTTGCTTATGGCTGAAAATATTGTAATGCAAATGTGGTATTACTAGCTTTGCTTTAACGGTTTACTATATGTTTTTTTTCCATATTTGCACCGAGCGAGGATGAGTGAATCTGATTTTTTGGCCCGTGTTATGGTCTTATCTTCCAGCTAAGAGTTTATATTTCACCTTTTATAAATAATTAATGACTTTTTAAAATTAAAGGTGTAAATTAAAATGGCCCAAAATCGATCCGACCAAAACCATGGGCTATAGTCCATGCTTAGCTTTTTGTTCATGGATCACTGAAAATGGTCCTATTATATAAAAAGTACTGAATGGATTGGAACCCTGTAGCAGATGCCCGCTAAGGCTTCTTGGGTATGATCCGCAGCAGCAATAGGTGCATGTCTAAGTTGACATTCATACCTGTTTTTCAATAATTATAAAACATAAGTAATATTAACTGCCTACTACTTTTCACAAGTGTCACTTGTGCAAATGTTTGAGTAATAGACGAATGGACCCAATCGGGGTTGTATTTTCTATCTTTGAAATCAGTACTGGATGTTGTCTTATGGTTTATCATAGAGCTAGGTTATTAGTGAATAAGTAAGTAAGTCGGTGGCACTAAATAGCCAAAGGCTAATAAACTTGTGGCCCTCGAGCTCACTGTTATTGACAGTGGAACGAGTAATACTTATGAGGCCTAGAATATCATTGATTGTAAATTTGGCTAAAACTTCTTGGGTTGATAAACAGATATCTGCGATGGTGTGTCCTTGGGTTGTTCACTGCAGATAAAGTATAATGGCCGAGACCCTTAGAGCTGTAGAAAAATGGTTGAAGTATAACATGCAGCAACGTACCATATTGATGCTCAAATATATCAATACCCTGAAACAACCTCTGGGCTGATCAAAGTGAGGGCATGAATAACTCTACAGATCGAACCCTGTAACCGTCTCTGGACTGACCTAAGTCAGCTAGGTATATATGGCTAATTCACATATAGAACCATGAAACAGCTTCTTGGCTGATCTATATCAGAGCACGGCAAATGCGAGGGAGGAAAACCAAAAAACCTGGAGAACCTCGGTTCAACAGGAAGTGTTCACATGTTCACATCTAAATGTGAATAAGATTTTGTTCTTAGATTTTTACTGTTCATCATTATTATCTATTGAACTTCGGATGCATCTCTTTTCATTTAAATTATTGCAAAGTATTGCCAAAAAAGCATTGGCTATTTTCATTTCTAGTGCCGGTGTTGGTCGAACAGGAGCTTTTCTTGCAGTTGATGCGATGTTAAGACAAGCACAAGAAAAGAAAACCATTGGTATTTTTAACTACGTTAAGATGATGAGAGAAAATAGACCATATATGGTGCAGACACCGGTGAGTTATTATGTATCAGCATAAAGAATGTTTGGAACCCTATATATTATAGGAAAACGCAGATGTAGAAAAGGAATGAAAAAAAGAAAGAAATAAATAAAAAGGAAGGAAGCAAGGAAGCAAGGAAGCAAGGAAGCAAGGAAGCAAGGAAGCAAGGAAGCAAGGAAGCAAACAAATAAGGAAGGGAGGGAAAGCGAGAAGAAGGATGGAACACTTCTGCAGGAGAATCCTCATAAACTATAGAATGTCTAGTAAAGTAAAAGGTCGATAACTGTTTAAAACAATATTAGGATTCCATTAAATGTCGTAACCCTTTCAAATTTAACAGGAACAATACGTGTTTGTGCACACGGCGATCCTCGAGTTTCTAACATGTGGAATCACAGAAATACGAACACAGCAGCTGAGAGACGAGATGTAAAACTTGCTAAAGTTGACGAGAAGGAAAACCTTTCTGGATACGAGATGGAATTTAAGGTTACCTATTGATTCTGTTATTGTACTATCATTGACTAATGCGATCAGACTTTATTTGCAGGGAAAGGAATACGGCTGTACAATGAAACTTTTGCACGTTGATGCACATTGGCTGGAGCAATAGATTTTCCCATAAGTTCGTAATCAAGCATTTCAAGATCCGTGTATTACGTTGGTAATAAAGGGCTATCTGGCTGCACACGACCTTGACGAATGGCCATTATATCTCGATTCCACTCAGTATGTAAATTACATTAAAAATTTGAAGCCCACAATAATTTTACTTTTAGCTTTTCCCCTCCCCCAGGATCAAATTTAATCTATATATATGACCTAAATTCAAGCTCCAAATATCTCTTAGATGTTATAATTTGATCATTGCCGTGATGTTTCCATATGCAACATCTATCACATGTGTGTCCTCCTGTCGAAGATGATGAAATCACAGCTAGAAATAAACCCTGTAATAACAGGAAAAACAGGTTTCCAAACATCTTGCCAAAAGCAAACCTTTCTTTTGCATCCAGTGCCTACTAAAATGCTTAACACTAGATGAATCAGCTCAATTTTGAGAATTGTTTCTTTTCCAGTGGGTAAGCAAGGGTCTAGTTTCTACAGGTTGACGTCGATGAAGAAGGAGCCAATTATATCAACGTTTCTTATGCAAATGTATGTAAATTTAATGGCAAAGACAAACCAAAGAAACAATCTTATATATCGAACCCTTGAATAACCTCTGGCCTGGTCTTTATAGTAATTGTGTGGCTCGTTCATAGGTCAATTTGGAACATCTCGTCTTGGTCTGTTTTTACATTTCATTTTTTATTTTTTATTTTTTTGGCAGAGGAAGGAAAATCAAAGTGAAGCTAGTGTTAGATATCTTGTGTTAAATATGATTTAGTCTCGTCTTCAGCTCTAATTACTTAAAAAACTCATGAATATTTAATGAGGAAAGCACAATAGAATCATCGACCATGGAGGAGGTTTTAAATCTGATAAAATATCATTTTCATTTCCATAAACTTTAACTAGGGTTTTCTCTGCCAAACTTGGTTTATTCGGGCTTGCAGCCCGACTTTAACTCTGGTTAAGACGGTCTGCCAATCAACGCAAGATTTCTTGTTCTGGTTGCACGATTATATATAATAGACTGTGATTGGCTGTTATGCCAATTCATTCTAACATGCGTTCTGATTGGTTCGCCAAAGAATGATCTGAAGAAAGATAAACCGAACACTGACAGATATCTGTCAATATTGATGAGTAACGATTTGCCGCGGTATTCAACGACTTCCTTAGCAGTAATAAAAATAAAAATAATAATAATAATAATAATAATAATAATAATAATAATAATAATAATAATAATAATATGCAATTTATATAGCGGCTATCCAATTCTGCTCTAGGCACTAACATTGACGTTAGCTTCGGTGTTTCACTACAGAAATTTTGCATTATATTTCTTTAGAAACATATAAAATAAGATTTTGAAGATTTGGATAGAATTGCCAGAGGAAGGAATTATCTTATACGAATTGTGTGACAATATGTACTGTTTAATATACGAGCAGGAGTGTTTTATTGGGTTTAAAACACGAGGCGAAAACACGATCTGGGAGTTTATTAAACAGCTTAAAAAACCTCTAGGTGTATGTTCACATGTTCTATTGAATTTTTTACGAATAAACCAAGTTTGGCAGAGAAAACCCTAGTTAAAGTTTATGGAAATGAAAATGATATTTTATCAGATTTAAAACCTCCTCCATGGTCGATGATTCTATTGTGCTTTCTTCATTAAATATTCATGAGTTTTTTTAAGTAATTAGAGTAGTGATTCAAATTGCAAAGGTCAACAAACAAGTAGACGCAATATTCAACGGCAAAAACAGTAGATATATCTTGAAACTCTTATTCTTTGTTAGTAAAACAAGCGCCTATAGAAATTAAAATGATAGAAAAATCTCCTACTAGATCCAGTATCCAACATGAGCCTAAAAAATTCGTTGATTTGTGAATATTGGCTGCTATGCCAATTCATTCTTAACTAATTAAGAAAGAGCCAATCAGTGCGGGTACTGAAATCCAGTACGGAAATACGGACTTAACCACAGTGACGTTCCGGATGCACGCAGGCTAGTCTTCAGCTGGCCGTGTCAGCCCACAAATCCGGGGGAGATCAAACAAATTAGGAAAGGCATACATCAAATGTGATGCTAATAAGTCCAGGAATCGAGCCCAGTAACCCGGCGAGAGGTCGGAGACGAGTGCACTATGGTCATGAGACTGACCATGTAATTCACTGGTGTTTTTTTATTTATTTCAGGGCTATAGACAGAGGCACGCATATATATTGACCCAAGCTCCTCTCGACAACACCATCGGTGATTTCTGGAAAATGATCTATGACAACAAATTGGGAACCGTTGTTATGTTGAATAACATACATGAGGGGAATGTGGTACGCAGAACATTTGCACGAGAGAATGTTAGGAGAGGCATGCATGACACGTAAAGGAGTGCTTCTGAACACTTCTCGAGTGTTCTAACAATCCCAAGGTGCTTTAGGACTGAATACAGCAAGCAAGCACGTTTTTTTAAATAAAAGACAAATTACAAATAAACGCTATTTTGCCGGATACGAATGACGCAAATGAAAGTGACGAACCAATCAGAATGTTAGATTTATAACAGTTATCATACAATATCTCATAATTTCTAATTTATATTTTGTTCTACAGGTCCAATACAGATTCTGCTTTGAATTGGTGATGTCATATTTGGATTCCTTCAGTGACTATTCCAATTTTAACGACTAAAAAAACGAAATAACCCCTAATTGAAAATACGGATTCTATCATAGTTAATTTCAGTTCTAAGGAATTGAATTAGTCAAATGTAAGAATTTCAAATTCAACAGTCTAGCCTAAACATTTTAGTATTGTACTTGAACTTGGCATATACTGTATTTGAATTGATACCAAAATAGTCTATCATTTTTACTGCTTGCCGGTTAAAATATTATAGCAGTTAAAAAGCATCATCATTATACTCATGGTTTCCACAAGGTTTGCTGTAAATTTCTCATAATAATAAACGTATTATGAGTAAAACAAATATACTCAAAAGCCTGGGATGACGTCACATTCATTAACATATTGGAAGTATAATCATTTACAACCTAAAGACACAACACTCAAATCAAGAAATATTTCACCATTCAAATATTCACTTCATGTAGAATCGATACTGGAAGTATTGTATCAGGGGTTAGGTGCACTTTAAGAAAAATCACTCTATGGTATTATAAAGGTATTTCCGATTCTCCCGATTAGCCCGCGGGTGAGTGAATCTAGAACTTTCCAAAACCACCATAAACCAAAGAAACCACTAGAAACCAAACTAATAAAATAAAGAATATAAATTAAGGAATAAAAAACAGTTTTCCGTGTATTATACTCTGATAAAGACACTTGGGATGTGGAGAGAACACGAGAGAAGCGTAGGAAACCACGACGCGTAGCGGAAACCACTCTAAAAAAACAAAATTCTCCTATCTATATTCATTATCTGTCTATTTTTCATAGTTTTTTCGTTTTTAATATACAGAACTTTTGCTAGTTATTTGTGAAAATATAGAATACAAATTATAAATTTTTGAGTTCCAGCACATTTTTCTCTTTCTATGTAATAATATGTTTGTACAAGTAGGTTAAAATCCGTCATGCACAATAATTACTGTCGTCAGTAATGAAGCCATCCGTGTAATCATAGTACGGCTAGCTTTCATTGACATTTTGTATTCGCTCGTTCGCTTCGCATTCGTCTAACAACCGCCGCCAACGCTGCTCGTGAACATGAAGCTATCACTCATTCATCGGGTCATCGTACTTCTAGTCTTCCTTTTCTCGAATATAGGTAAGTCAAAACTAATAACAATACAGATTATAGCTCAATTAATTAAACTCCCGTGATTAGGTAAATTCTAACTATGCTCTCCTGACGTTAGTGCTTTCGAGCTCACAAAACTAGTATGAGATAGCGTGTCGTGTCCTCAAAATTCGTTATTAAGACCAAATTTAAAAAAATAACTTTGATATTACGCGCGCTTTGATTGGTCAAAAAGCCATGTTTTATGAGAGCATAATACATGCTCACGTCATTTTTCCTCTCTCGAAAAGTTAGTTATTTTATAAAAGCAATAAAAAACAGTTTTCCGCTACGCGTCGTGGTTTCCTACGCTTCTCTCATGTTCTCTCCACATCCCGCGTGTCTTTATCAGAGTATAATACACGGAAAACTGTTTTTTATTCCTTAAATCTTTACCTTCTTTCAAGAATATGGCCTAAAATGATCTTGTGATTAAATACTTTGGCATTCTACGCAAATATTTGGAATATACGATGGATATTTACTGCTTTGAATATTTCAAGAAAGCAACAAATTAATGCCAAAAATTTCCCCTTGCTCTAAAATGTCAAAATCCAGTTCTATTTGTTTTAAAATAAAGCTATTTGAGACATCAATATCAACTATTGCTATGGTTAGATTGAAGAATTATTTGAACGGGGCAAAGTAGAAGCACTTTGTAAATGGTTAGCGTTCTTAGCAATTTATTCCTGTTTTCATGCAGTTCTGCCCCAGTGCCCTAGTATTAATAGTATGTCACGGATATGATTTTGCGTCATTGTTTTGCCCATTCATAGTTTTAGCAAAGTGGACCTCAGTGAAACCCCGGTAGTATGAACACTGAAAGGTTTAGTAAAAATGTCCTTATTGCTGAATTTCGATCAGCTGATAAGAGTCTTTTAATTTCATGATCAGTTCCAAATGGTGGTCATACACCGACCGCCATGTGTTGTTAGCCAGAAAGAGTTCTACAATATTAAAACTTGCATGTGATTCAGCTGATGAACCCTCCGCACGAGTCAGGAAATGACGTCAAGTGAAAACAAAGGAATAGACCCCTTGGACTTCTCAATCTGAGGCTCGAAACATGTACAAAATATTGTTTACGTTTGTTTCTTCCACGAATTTTTTATTAAGTTACCGAGCTTTCGCAATTCAAGTGCATCTTCAGGGCGAAAAGTAGGTCTTAAAGACCAATGATCCAAATTATTCAAAGACTATAAGCGCGCGCGATTTTCGTCATAAGAATATAAGGGCCAATCAGAAAAACAAGGAGATCTACGTGTATAAACGAATTTAAATAACAAGACAAAGCGCGCGCTGTAGAAAATAAAGCGCGAGCAAAAGAACCTAGGAATACGTATGTACGAACTAAACCAATAAATAAGACCAAAATAAATAAACTATATAAAATAAGCTCAATAAATATATTCTTTGAATAATTTGAATCATTGTGTTAAGTTTAGTCTACATACTATTACTAACTATATATTTTAAGGGAAAACAGCGCTCGACCTCAAACCAATTAGATAAAATTTCGACGTCTGAACTGGGTCTTAACTTTTTCATTGGCAATTTGTTCAACAGTGATCAAGAGTGCCTCTGGATGCGCAAACATAACAATTAAAGATGGTCCAGTGATCCAAGTCATTGAAAACCAAACGGTATTACCAGTTACCTTCTCCATGAGTGGGGGTCCGTTCATGTTAGATGTCCCCATAACGTAAGTAAATGTAATGGTGAGAAATGAATGGATCAATGCATTTAACTCAGACTATTCTACTAACCTTAGTTAGAAAAAAACCTACTAATGGTCTATCACCAATCGAGCCTTCTGATTGGCTGAGCTACTAGGGGTCTATTAGTGATAGACCTCTAGTAGCGAAAAGCGCCGGTTTTGAAAACCAAAAAAATATATTTAAAGCAAAATCCAAAACTTTTTGCATCCTTTTATTGGACCGATTAGTAGGTTTTTACTAAAACAATTAGACCTCTCGCCCTCATGGCCTAAGTCAGGGCACGGCTAACTCACAGATCGAACCCTGAAACAACCTCTGGACTGATCTAAGTCAGGGCAAGGCTAACTCACAGATCGAACCCTGAAACAACCTCTGGGCTTATCTAAGTCAGGGCATGGCTAACTCACAGATTGAATCCTGAAACAACCTCTGGGCTGATCTAAATCAGGGCATGGCTAACTCACAGATCGAACCCTGAAACAACCTCATGACTGATCTAAATCAGGGCATGGCTAACTCAAAGGTCGAATTAATTTTTATTTTTATTTTCGAAACTCGTGCGCGCCCGCATAAAAACATAAGTTGATTCAGGAGAAGAGCCTTGAATCGATTAAACTTGAATTTTCCTTTGTCCATTCAATAGATTTTCAAAATTGCTTTCAACTGAAATATTTTCAGTTAAGGGATAAGAAAATGAGACGTCACTTTTTATCTCCACCTATGTAAAATAATGCATTAAAATACATTAAAATACATTGCGGCTAGCTTTTCAAAATGCGTCCCACACGGAAAGGAGTGACAATGGGAACTAATCAATCCACGACACAAGCGACATACCCGGTTTGCTTGCCATAACAAATGGTTAATCTCCCTAAGGCTTTGGCCGAGCTTCCTGATCAGTCTATAATCCCTCCCGGGATAGCGGGGCCGTAATCTCCAGCGTAAAGCCGTAAGTCCATGCGATGCTTGAGCATTCGAAGTCTGGAAGTATATGGTCAAAGTTAATATCCTTAAAATAAAGGAACTATTCACCACTTTTACATCCCCCATATTAATTTGCGAAAACTTAAAACTTTTCGTGCAGATGCTGAAAATATTTGTTGTTGTCACTCAAAAATCCAGTATCAGTTTAATCAGTGTTAATCATGCACGCATAGGAGAATGAAACGTATGGTGTTATAGACAATGTATGGATTTACAATAAGACATATATTTGCTTTACATAAAGCCGTTCAAATTTCTTTATTTCTGGTTTTTGTAAATTCTGATAGAATCTATCATAGATGCATAAAAGTTTTTAGATTTTTTTTTTCAATTCTTATTAATCTTCACGGTGAAATTGACGATTTTGTCTCATTGCTGACCCCCCAAAACGCAAAGTATTATGGGAATTTAAAAGTGGTGAATGGTACTAGAAGGTCAGTTTGTGATTATGGAAACTTACATTGTTTCTAGGGCAACAACTCATTCTGACACAGCAAAGGACGGAGCCGACTATATTTCGTCCACCAAGGACATAACGTTTCCTGCCTTTGGGGCCACTTCAAGGACCATCAAATTCACAATATTGAACGACAAGAAGTTAGAGAACTATATTGAAAGGTTCTTTATCAATATCACAACCACCAGTGCAAATGTGTGTAAGCCATACGGCAGCGTGATCATCAAGATAAAAGATGACGATAAAGGTAGAGTAAAAGATAATACAAGAACAAGAATGATCTTTTTTTATATGAATTCATTTTTTCTGCAAAATTAGCCTTTCCGGAATTGCAGAACACGTTTCATCATGGGGCTTTTTTAGGGGACGCTTTAATACTTATATGGCGTCCATTTCGCTTACTGCAGTGAAAACTGATAGGAAACCGTAATTGTCGTGTTAATTTTAAAATTAATTTCATTTCTTTATGCATAAAATGCCAATTGACCGATGTAACGTCCCTAAACACAGCCCAATAATGCAACGCGTTTGTACAATTCCAGAAAGGCTAATCGATAGACAGATATATTTTATTGAACACAGCCCAATAATGCAACGCGTTTGTACAATTCCAGAAAGGCTAATTGATATACAGATATCTTTTATTGAAGTGTATTGTTATCTCAAAAGTTAATTCCACTTACAAAGATGAGGTTTATCCAACTTGATCTATCATCATCTTCATCATCCTCACTTATATATTTTGGATGATGACGATGATGATGACGATGACGATGATGATGAAGAGGAGGATCATCATCATCATCATCATCATCATCATCTAATCATCATCATCATCATCATCATCTAATCATCATCATCATCATCATCATCTAATCATCATCATCATCATCATCATCATCTAATCATCATCATCATCATCATCTAATCATCTAATCATCTAATCATCTAATCATCATCATCATCATCATCATCTAATCATCATCATCTAATCATCATCATCATCATCATCATCATCATCTAATCATCATCATCTAATCATCATCATCATCATCATCATCATCATCATCTAATCATCATCATCATCATCATTTAATCATCATCATCTAATCATCATCATCATCATCATCTAATCATCATCATCATCATCATCATCTAATCATCATCATCATCATCATCATCTAATCATCATCATCATCATCATCTAATCATCATCATCATCATCATCTAATCATCATCATCATCATCATCAAAATAAGCTCAATAAATATATTCTTTGAATAATTTGAATCATTGTGTTAAGTTTAGTCTACATACTATTACTAACTATATATTTTAAGGGAAAACAGCGCTCGACCTCAAACCAATTAGATAAAATTTCGACGTCTGAACTGGGTCTTAACTTTTTCATTGGCAATTTGTTCAACAGTGATCAAGAGTGCCTCTGGATGCGCAAACATAACAATTAAAGATGGTCCAGTGATCCAAGTCATTGAAAACCAAACGGTATTACCAGTTACCTTCTCCATGAGTGGGGGTCCGTTCATGTTAGATGTCCCCATAACGTAAGTAAATGTAATGGTGAGAAATGAATGGATCAATGCATTTAACTCAGACTATTCTACTAACCTTAGTTAGAAAAAAACCTACTAATAGTCTATCACCAATCGAGCCTTCCGATTGGCTGAGCTACTAGGGGTCTATTAGTGATAGACCTCTAGTAGCGAAAAGCGCCGGTTTTGAAAACCAAAAAAATATATTTAAAGCAAAATCCAAAACTTTTTGCATCCTTTTATTGGACCGATTAGTAGGTTTTTACTAAAACAATTAGACCTCTCGCCCTCATGGCCTAAGTCAGGGCACGGCTAACTCACAGATCGAACCCTGAAACAACCTCTGGACTGATCTAAGTCAGGGCAAGGCTAACTCACAGATCGAACCCTGAAACAACCTCTGGGCTTATCTAAGTCAGGGCATGGCTAACTCACAGATTGAATCCTGAAACAACCTCTGGGCTTATCTAAGTCAGGGCATGGCTAACTCACAGATTGAATCCTGAAACAACCTCTGGGCTGATCTAAATCAGGGCATGGCTAACTCACAGATCGAACCCTGAAACAACCTCATGACTGATCTAAATCAGGGCATGGCTAACTCAAAGGTCGAATTAATTTTTATTTTTATTTTCGAAACTCGTGCGCGCCCGCATAAAAACATAAGTTGATTCAGGAGAAGAGCCTTGAATCGATTAAACTTGAATTTTCCTTTGTCCATTCAATAGATTTTCAAAATTGCTTTCAACTGAAATATTTTCAGTTAAGGGATAAGAAAATGAGACGTCACTTTTTATCTCCACCTATGTAAAATAATGCATTAAAATACATTAAAATACATTGCGGCTAGCTTTTCAAAATGCGTCCCACACGGAAAGGAGTGACAATGGGAACTAATCAATCCACGACACAAGCGACATACCCGGTTTGCTTGCCATAACAAATGGTTAATCTCCCTAAGGCTTTGGCCGAGCTTCCTGATCAGTCTATAATCCCTCCCGGGATAGCGGGGCCGTAATCTCCAGCGTAAAGCCGTAAGTCCATGCGATGCTTGAGCATTCGAAGTCTGGAAGTATATGGTCAAAGTTAATATCCTTAAAATAAAGGAACTATTCACCACTTTTACATCCCCCATATTAATTTGCGAAAACTTAAAACTTTTCGTGCAGATGCTGAAAATATTTGTTGTTGTCACTCAAAAATCCAGTATCAGTTTAATCAGTGTTAATCATGCACGCATAGGAGAATGAAACGTATGGTGTTATAGACAATGTATGGATTTACAATAAGACATATATTTGCTTTACATAAAGCCGTTCAAATTTCTTTATTTCTGGTTTTTGTAAATTCTGATAGAATCTATCATAGATGCATAAAAGTTTTTAGATTTTTTTTTTCAATTCTTATTAATCTTCACGGTGAAATTGACGATTTTGTCTCATTGCTGACCCCCCAAAACGCAAAGTATTATGGGAATTTAAAAGTGGTGAATGGTACTAGAAGGTCAGTTTGTGATTATGGAAACTTACATTGTTTCTAGGGCAACAACTCATTCTGACACAGCAAAGGACGGAGCCGACTATATTTCGTCCACCAAGGACATAACGTTTCCTGCCTTTGGGGCCACTTCAAGGACCATCAACTTCACAATATTGAACGACAAGAAGTTAGAGAACTATATTGAAAGGTTCTTTATCAATATCACAACCACCAGTGCAGATGTGTGTAAGCCATACGGCAGCGTGATCATCAAGATAAAAGATGACGATAAAGGTAGAGTAAAAGATAATACAAGAACAAGAATGATCTTTTTTTATATGAATTCATTTTTTCTGCAAAATTAGCCTTTCCGGAATTGCAGAACACGTTTCATCATGGGGCTGTTTTAGGGGACGCTTTAATACTTATATGGCGTCCATTTCGCTTACTGCAGTGAAAACTGATAGGAAACCGTAATTGTCGTGTTAATTTTAAAATTAATTTCATTTCTTTATGCATAAAATGCCAATTGACCGATGTAACGTCCCTAAACACAGCCCAATAATGCAACGCGTTTGTACAATTCCAGAAAGGCTAATCGATAGACAGATATATTTTATTGAACACAGCCCAATAATGCAACGCGTTTGTACAATTCCAGAAAGGCTAATTGATATACAGATATCTTTTATTGAAGTGTATTGTTATCTCAAAAGTTAATTCCACTTACAAAGATGAGGTTTATCCAACTTGATCTATCATCATCTTCATCATCCTCACTTATATATTTTGGATGATGACGATGATGATGACGATGACGATGATGATGAAAAGGAGGATCATCATCATCATCATCATCATCATCATCATCTAATCATCATCATCATCATCATCATCATCATCTAATCATCATCATCATCATCATCATCATCTAATCATCATCATCATCATCATCTAATCATCTAATCATCTAATCATCTAATCATCTAATCATCTAATCATCTAATCATCTAATCATCTAATCATCTAATCATCATCTAATCATCATCTAATCATCATCATCATCATCATCATCATCTAATCATCATCATCTAATCATCATCATCATCATCATCATCATCTAATCATCATAATCATCATCATCATCATCTAATCATCATCATCTAATCATCATCATCATCATCATCATCTAATCATCATCATCATCTAATCATCATCATCATCATCTAATCATCATCATCATCATCATCATCATCATCATCATCTAATCATCATCTAATCATCATCATCATCATCATCATCATCATCTAATCATCATCATCTAATCATCATCATCATCATCATCATCATCTAATCATCATCATCATCATCATCATTTAATCATCTAATCATCATCACCATCACCATCACCATCACCATCATTATCATCATCACCCTCATCACCTTCATTATATCATCATCGCTTCTTCTTCTCCTTTTTCTTTCTGTCTTTTTTTATCCACCTCCAGTTGATCTGAAATAGTGAAGTGAATAGAAATGACGTCACTGCAAAACTGAGGTGTCAGGGTGCGAAAATTGACTTTTTTTAATAAATTAATTATTTTTAATTTCATCTTAAGTTTATATCTGATATAAAGCTAGATTTTTTTATGAGAGTGCTTTTTGATATTTTGTGCACATTTACTAGTATTCATTATTGAGTGAGAAAATAAGATTAAGAAATAACCGTTATATAAATAGAGGATATTACACGGTGGCGCGAACATATGAAGTTTATCTTCGAGTGGAAAAAAAGATTTCACGAGTGAGCGTAGCGACATTTCAACAGCACTTATATATTGGCTGTTTCCTTCTTACAGTTACCATCGAGTTTCGTTATTACAACATGTCAGTGGAAGAAGAGAATGGGTTCATTTCTGTCCCGGTAATCAAAACTGGTAAATCAGCTATTCCAATATCTGTTAGGTGAGTATTCATTGAGTTTTAAGTTAAACTTGGATTGGCCTCCTTAAAACATGGTTACTTAAATTACTTGGAAATTGATGACTGATAAATTAATAGTAACATATTCTGCTTGCCTGCTTGCCTGCTTGCCTGCTTGCCTGCTTGCCTGCTTGCCTGCTTGCCTGCTTGCCTGCTTGCCTGCTTGCCTGCTTGCCTGCTTGCCTGCTTGCCTGCTTGCCTGCTTGCCTGCTTGCCTGCTTGCCTGCTTGTAAAAGGTAAAGGTAAAGGTCTTCTTGTTTGCTTGCCTGCTTGCCTACTTGTCCTGGATCCGCTCCTGCAAGCATAGAAATATTTTCTATCAGCTTTTCCCAAACAAGTAAAAATAACCCTCTCAAGTTGCTTGTCTTCATTTTTGTCAGAATGACCATGAATGAAAATTACAACACGGCAATAAAGAATGTAGATTATGAAGATCGCCATGGTACAGTCATAACTTTCCCAAAAGACGTATCTGAATTAATTTTTAATGTGACGATCAAGAACGATGGTATCTTTGAAAGCACTGAAACCTTTTTCATTGGCATCGAAGCCCTTGATACGAGCACCACTATCATTGGCAATAAAAGACTGGCTGTGATTCGCATTAAAGATAGAATTGATAATGGTAAGTGGAACAAATAATATACTTTCGAATAGCCCACTTTCGATATTCTGGTTGAGTGATCACGCACAAAGCAATTTAAGACGAGGCTCTGGGGAAACAAAAGAATATATTAGGATTATTCCATTGTTTCCCCGGAGCTACGTCTTGAATTACTTTGTGCGTGATCACTCAACCAAAATATCGAAAGTGGGCTATTTGTGTCATTACACTCATATGTATAAATAACAAGATTACACAATGGTCAAAAAGAGTGACCTCAATGTATTGACTTAGGTTGCGGGCACCGGTAAATACCTCCCCCCCCCCCCCCCCCCCCCCCCCTTCTCACGAACTTGTCAAATAATCGATAATGAGTGTCCGGATCCGTGTTTGAATCGAAGTTGAAGTTTTGAAGCACAGAAATTTTGCAAAAACAAAAGAAATTTAGTAACGTCTTGGAAAAGGAGTCAATTTACCTGTTTCGAGTTCCTAATTTTATCTAAAGCTGTTGGTACATTAATATTACTTTGGAGTAATGAGAAAAAAATGGAAAGAAATCGTACAATTTGATATTTATAACTTATTGCGATTTTGAGCTGACAATACGGGTTTATATTGGCGGCTCTCTCCCAATCAAACTTATAGGAGAATCGCGATACTATAAAATAGTGGGTCGACTAAAGTTCGCTATAAGCCGTATTGTTTATTGTTTTTATACAACACAAGGCATGGAAGCAAAGCCTGTCCTATCATGCCATTAAAGAATGGAACAATCTAAGTGACGTTGTTAAACAATCTTCAAAAATTTCTCAATTTAAGTCTATCTTTTCTGAATGAACTATTTAAGTATGCTATTTTAATTTTTTACATTTTTGCATAATTGTAATTTTTCTCATTTTGTATCAATAATTTGCCTTCTACTTTTCAACTCCATTATATGATGCATAAAAATTAGTTTTACAGGACCTTCTCGAAAATCACTAAAGTGAAGGAGCATCCTGTTAAAATATCATTATAAATAAATAAATAAATAAATTCGTGGTGCTGTATTCTAATTCACTTTGGTTGGCCTAAAGCCTTATTAATGACAGTCTTTTTCAAACCGTCATACGTTACAAATCGTAAGAAAAATTCTCGATATAGTCAACGCATGCGCAAAGATTAATTAATGGGTCCCACAAGTGTTGTGGTGTTGACTAGTGTTTTGTACAGAGTCATTGCTCCAAAGCCTCCTATTGGGTCAATGCGATCCAGCCGGTGATTGTTATGTGATGGAGCATGATTATATTTATGAAGGATATTTAGACTAAATAAATATCCCTCATCACTATTCATCCAGAGGGATGTTATAGAGCATAAACATCACTCTAGAAACAATGGATCCCATCATGATATTATTATAATAATAGCATGACTTGAGGGTGATTACTGATTAAATATCCCCGAAAGCCGAGGGAGGTTTTGTTGAAGTCCCGACGCCGTAGGCAGAGGGACTTTAACTAAACCTCCCGAGGCTTGAGGGGACATTTAATCACTAATCACCCGAAATGTCATGCTATTAGTTTGTAATATTATGATTACCGAGGAATAAAACTGCTCTTAGGAAATATGTTAGCTTTCGTACGATGCATAAATTACAAAGTTTTACAAAGCTGTTGATATGCGGCATACTTTAGGGAATTTGCCTTTGTTAAATGCGACAATGGCGAATTGAACCAGCATTCATTCATTCATTCATTCGTGGTACTTTATTCTAATTCACTTTGGTTGACCTAGAGCGGTATTAATGAAGTGTTTTCAAACCGTCTTGATTACGCCACAAATAGTAAGAAAAATTCCCGATCTAGTCAACGCATGCGCAAAGATTGCTCAATTGGTCCCGCAAGTGCTGGGGTGTTGAATAGTGTTTAGTGCAGAGTCATTGCTCAAAATTATCTGTTGGGTCAATGCAACTCAGCCATGGTCCCGGTGATCGTCATACGAGGGACCATGCCTCATGAATAGTGATGAAGGATATTTAGACTGAATATCCCTCATTATTATATTCATAAGGGATATTTAGTCTAAATTTTAGTCTAAATATCCCTCAGCACTAATCATCCAGGGGGATGTTAGACCTTAAACATCCCTCAGGAAACAAGGGATCCCATCATGATATTATCAAGGTAATGCAATCCCTTCCATTATACTTTTACATTCGAATTTTTAGGTGAGGGGGCATGAGCTTTTAATCTAGTAAAATTTAATTTTGTTCCACAGAAATTCATCAAGAGCAACAGAAGCAAATAGAAGTAGGTTAGATTTTTGATTGGTAATATTGAGTAGACCCAAATAACTGTTCTTTTATTGCATTCATTCATCCGTGCATCGATCGATCGATCCCTCCATCCATCCATCCATCCGTTCGTCCAAACAATTTGACCATGAAAACATTTCTATTTTTTGTTATATTTAGAACAACAACGCCGCACAGTTCTGATGAAATACCTGCTTTTCGTCATCATGGCAGTACTCATCATTATGATCATCATTTTCATCGTCCTGATTATTATGATTATAAGAAAGTAAGTGAATCTGCATATCGATACCACAGTGAACCCAACTAGAGAGAGAGAGAGAGAGAGAGAGAGAGAGAGAGAGAGAGAGAGAGAGAGAGAGAGAGAGAGATGAAGGCTGAATTCACTAATCTTTGACGTTTGTGCATCACTCGTATCAAACACATTCGAATCAACGTATGAACCACTCGAATGGTTTTTAGGGGCCGGCCTTAAAAAATCCCAACGGACTGTGATTGTTTAGAAAATTGAGTGCCCTTCAGCTGGTTACAATCAACAATTTTAAACTGACAATAGACCAATTGCAGCACGTGGGAATGCAGCTCAATTTGCAGGACAAAACAATAGGTTCCAATTCTTAGGGAATTGAAAGGGGTCTATAATCTGATATATTTATACTTTTTTTATACACAGGTTAAGGAAATACAACAAGGTATAAAGTCTGGAACGTTTACCACAAATCAACACAGCGCTAGCATATAGATAAAATACTTATCCTCACTTTAAGATAGTAAAACTTCTGAGCATACGTGCATCTTAAACGCATTCATACACCTGTTTCACATTCAATGCAAACCGCTGTTTATGAAGACCACAGACTCATTTGCAAAGGCTTAACCTCGTTTATAAGTTAGCTATTCGTAGACACCATTAAAAGTCCGTGGGATTGGTATTATTAAATTTTCACATTCTTTACATTACAGTTGGATGTTGCTAATGATTTGCAAAAGTTAACTGTAATGCAAAGAATGTGCAATTTGAATAATACCAATGTTATGAAACCCCACTACGTTTAAAAGTGTCTATGAATAACAGACTCATAAACGAGGGTAAGCCTATGAAAATGAGTCTGAACGTGGTCTTCAAAACAGCGTTTTGCATCAAATAAAAAAAATTGCTTGTGTATTCAATAGCGACTGTGTGTAGAAAGGATAAGCTTGTTTTTAATTATCAAGCACACTTGAATGAGAAAACTGGCTACACGTACTTAGTTGTTATGTATCATTCAAATGAGGCTTAAGATTTAAGGTAATTCCGTAGTTTGCACTGCGCATCCCTACTTCGCACCCTACTTCCAATAACGAAGGCGGGTAATTTTGATACTCTGATCCGATATAGCATTGAAATGATACGATTTATCCGTTCATTTTGTTTCTGCGGAATTACCTTGAATTTGACATCAGTTTATTCTATTCTATATTCAAAAACGATTAAGATATTTTGATAGTTTCGGTAATGATTGATATTCGCAGTCAAGTGAACGCTGGATCACACTCCTAGAATGGAAAGGTTTGGTGTTGACACGCTGAGTAGATATCGATACTGGGGATAGCTAGCTGTCATAGATAGCTGTCGCACTCACTTCCGTAACCTACTTGTAATCAGATATTATTATGGTTAAAAACTAAAGTGTTTAGGAGTTTTGTTTGGGTCAGCGTCTCACTTAGAAATAGTTAAAAAGAACCAGAATTAATATTATACGTCAGTTGAAGAGTTGAATAAAGTCGAGCAACTGACCCACAGTTTGGAAGCCTGCAATAAAAGTTTGAAGGTACGTTCCCTGCCTCGAACATCCTTGTGTCCTAACAGTTGAATTAAGATTAACTGCATGCGTATAAATTTCCACATTAATTTTTTAACAATCTCGTTCCAGAGCCGTTTCTTACTTTTATAATAGTTCGGCATCTTCGGCTGTAAAGAGCGTGGGCAGACCTTTTACTTTTGTATCTATAGCAACACATACACAGACCATGGCGAAGATATATTCACATACGCGGTCACGCCATCCATGATTTCCCAAAATTCTTGGGAAAAATGGATAATTTGTTCGTGTTTCTACGTTTGTACGTTTTTACCTTGCATAAGGCACAGAACCGTTTAAAGAAATTCTGCAATGCTTTATTTATTTGCCGCTTTTAACGCCATGGCCACAGAACAATAGATTTAAGGCGAGGCTTGAATTTATGGATAGAAAACCCCAGTCTTGACTTGAATATTTTGTTCTACAGTCATTTAAGCGAATTAGGGAAAGGTTATTGTTTTCACTTTCTTTCCAATCAAGAAATTTCAAAAGAATCATATGTCATATGTTCATATGTCTTATTGATGGTTTTCATAGCCGCCATGTTGGATGAATTTATAAAAAGATTAGTCTCTTTTGTGATATCATCCAACATGGCCGCCATGTCTTTTGTTATTTCAATCTCTTGGGAATGATTGCTAACCAGCAATATGGGTGTTCAGTAAAGCTAGACCCGGGGTCTCAATCAATCAATTTATTTGCTACCGGTTGTCGCCGCCAAAAGTAGCCTGCGCCAGATCCAGTAGGAACTGGTGCGAGCGCGCGATATAGTCAGGCATATTTGGCAAATGAAACAATGTGTTAGCAGGACAAGGGCCGACAAATAGTAAGTTTTTCCCATCTTTTAGCCTTGCATCAGATCTAGAAGCTAAGAGTAAGCTTTAGTCCATTTATTCATTTGTTTATAGTTTGTGAACCGCTAGAACCGCTAGATCCGCTAGAACCGCTAGAATCGCTATTGAACTGTTGTTGAATCACTAAAAAAGTAAAGTTTTGATCAGATCGAATATTCAAGTAAAGATAAACAACATGTAGAAAGTCGAAAGTAATAGAGAATAAAGCCAAGAACAAATCAAGCGCGTTACACAAAGAGACCATCGCTTTACTGCCTTCACACCGGTTTCGAAGTCTACATGCAATTACACATTTACATCATATCATCCAAAACAGAAGATACGGTAGTGAGCTAACTGTTATAGCCAGTCTAGCATTAACATGGTGCATTGTGGTCTAGCTTGGGTACAAACATGTTTTGTTCATCATGCCTTCCGTACATGGCGATGTTTGTTCTCAAGCTAGACCACAATGCCCCATGTTCGCTAGACCACAATGTATACTGCGTATTCAGTGTATTGAACTCAGACAAGCCCAACGGATGTGCACTCTCCATATTTATTACGTATTGAAATAAATCAATGCTTTTCAAGTGTTCTGAAATGTTCTTCTGTGATATTTACACTGAAAGAAAAATCAGATCCATTTCTCTTTGCTTGGTGCAAATGTGATGCAAATATGGGAAGACATATAGTAAACTTAATAGACCATTTTACGGTTTTCGTCGATCAACCTCAGCTTCGATAGTGTGTAATATATTCTTTAGAATTTGACTACAGCTCACGGTAATTTAAGGAATGTACACATTTTCAAACAATTGAAACACTTAAAAATTCCACGGGCTTTAGTCAAATTCTAAAGAATATATCACACACTATCATCAAACTTTCACATCAATAACATTGTTGTTCGCACGTTAATCCATATTTGGGAAGATTACCTTATTTGGAAGTGGATGTACATCCCCTTTTCGTGAATTTTCTGCTAAATTTCTCTTTAAATTCTCGAAAATTTGAATGAAAACTTGCACATATTGTAGCGATGAAATATTTCAAACTGTCCGCCATCTTGAAATTACCTAGGTAACCTTTCCTTTTACAAAGGAAGCCCAAAAGTATAAAACCACTATGCTATGACAACGATAGAACATTTGAAATGTGTGCAAAGTTTTTCATTTAAAAAATTATAAATAAAAAACCGCACGGTGAAAATCGTTTAAAATTGGCATGTTTGAACTTCATAATCCAATCTCTGGTTAGACCTAAAAAGAAAAAAATATGTAATGAGGAATTCTCAGAAATCAATGAAGTTTATTTGAAGAAATTCCCTATTACAGAATTTTTTTCTTCTTAGCACTTACGAATCATCAAATAAAAGCCACATGCAAAGTTTAAAAAAAAATTACCGTTCAGTTTTTGAGTTATTTTAGTTTAAGTATAAGGCTTTTTGGGACAAAATTTTCCCTTTCAAATAATTCAGCGATACGTCGTTTAAGAGCGCGCGCGCTCGTTCGAGGAAAAGCCTCTTTAAGGAGGCTAGAATTGAAAGAGTTTTTGAACTTGCATATAGACTAACAAAAACGACCCTGAAAAACTTTATATGACTAATATATGACCGTAAGTTGACCCAGAAGACGAAAGACTATAAAGTAAAGGTTGGAATGAAAATAAAAATATGACGTAACACGTTGCTATGACAATGATAGAACACTTCAAATGTGTGCAAAGTTTTTCATTTAAAAATTCATAACTCAAAAATCGAATGGTGAAAGTCGTTTAAAATTGGCATGTTTGAAGTTCATGATTCAATCTTTGTTTAGACCGAAAAAGAAAAAATTCTGTAATGAGGAATTCTCAGAAATCAATGAAGTTTATTTTAGGAAGTTCCCCATTACAGAATTTTTTTATTTTTTCTTAGTACTTACGAACCATTAAATAAAAGCCACATGCAAAGTTTTAAAAAGATTTACCGTCCAGTTTTTAAGTTATTTTAGTTTAAGTATGAGGTTTTTTGGGACAAAATTTTCCTATTCCATTTCAAATGATTCAGTGCTACGTCATTTAAGAGCGCGCGCGCTCATTCATTGAAAACTATTTCGAGCCTCCTTAAGATAGCCCCTCGTAAACTTGGAATATGAAGCGTATGCTTTTGGAGCTGGCGGAAATGGCATTTCTCTTTCAGTTGTAGTTGTTGAACGCTATGAGCGAAAGGAGAGAAATAAACCGAAGTTCTTGCTAAAGAAATGAAACTGTTTTGCGACGCCATGTTGAATCACATTAACCCCTTCATCGACCCATCTATTTATTCCATCCAATACATCTATCCATCAGTCCATCCCATTCATCCGTCCTATCCCATCAGTCTATGCATGCATCCCTTCCCTTCCTCCATCCCTCGACCCGTCCACCCATTCCCTTTATCCACTATCCATCCATCCATTTATGCATTTATTCCATTTATCCCGTCCATCCCTAATCTATCCATTCATTCAGTCAATCTATTAGTCATTCAAAACAAACCGAAAAGCACGGACATATATACTGTCTTTATTAATACTGGGGTACATGACTGTCATGAATATATCATATGTTAGATAACTAAATGAATAGTAAATGAATAATTATATATCCAATATCTTGTCAAATTCGTTACATATGTATTTGCCATTCTTAATTAGTATTAGTATGCGCACAAACTAAGACTTTTACATGAATTTATTTAAAAAAAAAGCCTATGAATTAAGGCCTGAACGAAGAGATCCATGCAAAGCTATCTATTTTTAGTCTTTCATTTTGCTATTTCGCTACTAGGGGAGTCAGGATGTCGCCGTGGTGGTAGAGCTGTGCTCCGGGGTCATACATGAAGTGTATAGCGGCTGCCAGAGGCGTCTTCTCATGCTTTCAGTGTTCGACCCCACTGCGGTACTTGCGGTGGTGATTAGCGATGACAAGTATTTTCCAGTATGCTTTAGTAGTTTTTCAGATGGCATAAAAAGTCTGTGTCTACGAAACTTCTCCATCAGGTATTGCACTGATTGGTGTCGTTTCCGTTTGGTCGGGAGTTACCATCGTGTTCAAAAGGCTTCTATCTAAAATCTCAGATAGCCCTTCTTCCTCTGGACACATAATGTCGTTCACTATTCCTCGTATCTTGTTCTCTGCGTCAGACGTATTCCCCTTGTGCAGACTAATAGAGGAACTAACTAGTGTATATAGATCAAGGGGCACTAGAGCCATCCCTACAGCAAAACCTCCAATGTGAAGCACTCTTCCAGCCGTGGACATTGTTTTGAAGACAGTGCTGGTAGCATCGGCCGTCAAATCAGCAGCAGTCGCAGCTATCTTCGCTGTAAATGCAAAATCGCCCACCAAATTTTTGCCAAGCATCTTGAGAGAACCAAGCACATTGAGGCCGAAGAATAATTTATCATTCAAGGAGTTGAATTTTCATTATCTCTGATTAACTGAATATTTATCTCCAAGCGTTCTAGACAAGAGAGTAATTCCATACTGAGCTCTCGATCTCGATCGAAGGCTTCTTGGGCGCTCTTATAGATTTCCTTGTTTAAAAAATATTGGGTGATACTAGCACCAGCAGCCGTCAATCCCCCAAGACCCCCGATACCAGCACCAACTGCAGAGACAATCAAGGATGTTCCAAGGGTAAAGAAAGAAGCAGCAAAGCCTCCAATAATAAAGCCTGTTCCAACTAAAGATGTGGTAGCTCCCGTCACCTTAGCGATGCTAACGTTTTTTTGGTGTTTATTCAACTTGTCTGCTAGCAAAAGAAGTTGCCTTTTCGCATCTTTTCTTTTTGGTAGCCATCTAATTAAGATAGAACATAGATTATCCAATTCTGCTCGGAGATCTGCTTGAAGTGCTGAGATGTCGAGTGTTCTTGAATCGGCCATGACTCGAGCCTCTTCAAAATTTCTTCCTCTGTTGTGTTCGGTCCAAGGCTCAGGCTTCTCTTTCCGGCTACAATCTGGCTGTGAACTCTTAAAAATTTGGATTGAAAACACGGCTATTCACTCAATCCAAATCTTACTGAATAAAAGAGCGATTTACGAACGCAAATCATATGGATAGATGACAGCGCGTTTCTTGGTCTTCCAAGAAATAGTGTTATGATAATTTTAGGTAAAGAATATGATTGGCTCACGGATTCGGGAATTCCCCCCAAGCTAGATCATTCTAAGTTGAATGTTTCATTTTTTAGATACACCAAGACCAATGTCTGCTTCCATTATGTATATTAGGTAACTTGTGTTTTAAACATTTAGCTGCATTAGACGACAGAAAATGGTAAAAATAGAGCCTAAAAAACTGCAAAACAATTATTGTGTACATAAAATTATAAATGATGAGTTTTCGAGTGTTGCTTTGGATAAATCATAAATTTTGTTCGGCCATCGAGCACATTTTTTCTCGCAAAAAAATTCGTTTTTAAATCAATAGTTTAATTAACATTTTTTGTAAAAATTTCATAAACTTTGTTTGTGCCATCATAGTTAATAGTTAATAGTTAATTGCCCCTCTATTAACTATGGTGCCATCGCGCGATAATATTTTTTTATCAGAAAAGAGCACTATTTAAATTTTTACTTTGTTTTATTTTATATCTTAGCCTCCTATGCAAAAACCCTTTTATACTTATTGGAATAAAGTAAACAAAAACCTACGAAGCTGAGATCTTTGAGGATCATGGAAAACATTTCATATCCAACAAGTAAAGCTTTTAGATACAAACTGCAGCTCGAGGATGCTCACAGGAGGTGAAACCGTAACTGGTAAAAAATCTTAATATCAAGCTTTCGAAAAATGTAAAATGTACCTACGCATACTACTACTTGCCGGTCTCAGCTTTGTAGCTTTTCTGGTGACTAATTTTATTGAAATACCTATATATACCGGCCCCTTTCCCGTGACGTCATAGCAGTTCAATTTGGAGGACGAAGCAAAAGAATTTCAATCTCCTGAGAGTTGGAAACCTATTGTTTTGTCATTGTTTTGTTGAGCTGCATTCCCACGTGCTGCAAGGAGAGTGAACGAGCAACTATGCTATGGAAGGCTACAGAAATCTAGGTCTCATTGAAAAAAAAAAGGTTTGAAAGAAATTTGTAAAATTTAACTCCAAAATCCAATCCAATCCAGTCCAATCCAATCCAATCCAATCCAATCCAATCCAATCCAATCCAATCCAATCCAATCCAATCCAATCCAGTCCCATGCCATGCCATGCCATGCCATGCCATGCCATCCCATGCCATCCCATCCCATGCCATGCCATGCCATGCCATGCCATGCCATCCCATCCCATCCCATGCCATGCCATGCCATGCCATGCCATGCCATGCCATGCCATGCCATGCCATCCCATGCCATGCCATCCCATCCCATCCCATGCCATCCCATCCCATGCCATCCCATGCCATCCCATGCCATCCCATGCCATCCCATCCCATCCCATCCCATCCCATCCCATCCCATCCCATCCCATCCCATCCCATGCCATCCCATGCCATCCCATGCCATCCCATCCCATCCCATGCCATCCCATGCCATCCCATGCCATCCCATGCCATCCCATCCCATGCCATCCCATCCCATGCCATCCCATGCCATCCCATGCCATCCCATGCCATGCCATCCCATCCCATCCCATCCCATCCCATCCCATCCCATCCCATCCCATCCCATGCCATCCCATCCCATGCCATCCCATCCCATGCCATCCCATCCCATGCCATCCCATGCCATCCCATGCCATCCCATCCCATGCCATCCCATCCCATGCCATGCCATCCCATCCCATCCCATCCCATCCCATCCCATCCCATCCCATCCCATCCCATCCCATCCCATCCCATCCCATCCCATCCGTCCATCCGTCCATCTCCGTGACGAGCATGTAAGATGGCGACACACGCTGAAACTGAGCTCTCTCTAAATGAAGATTTTTTAAGCAAGGAAGATAAATTGAAACCTCCCTTGTCATACAAATGTGTTTGTGGAAAGACTAAAATCAAATGGCTTGGTAACTTGAATGACCTTAAAGACTTTACGACGAGTAAACTTAACTTAACTTAAACAAACGTAAAACATAATTAGTAATCTTTGGAAGTGATGCTAGATTTTCTAAAGCTATTAGCAAAGTAGTTATCAAAATAGGTAATTATGAATCAAATTAATAGAGTTTACGACTTTAAGTACTTAGGCGTCGTCCTTGATGATAGTCTTACAAGGAAAGACCATGTTCGTTATATTATTACTAAGGCTGGGAAAAGAGTAGGCGTTTTAGGACGCCTCAGAAAAATTCTTACTATACATGCTGCCTATGAACTATACAAATCATTATTTATGCCCATTTTGGGCTATTGTGATATTGTGTGGGCTTGTTGTAACAATACAGATGCAGAAAGATTAGAATCTATGCAAAGGCGAAAAATGATAGTTAGGTCTAAATGTAGTAGAGCTTCTGTAGAGCAACTTAAGCTACAAAGCGTAATAGGACGCAGGGATAGTCATGTCTTAGGCTTAGTAAAGAAGTGTTTAAGTAATAAGGTACCACAATTTCTAAGAAATTATTTTAAATTGAATAAGGATGTTATCTCGAGAGCCACAAGAAGAAGTGATTTCATTCGTTTGTCATCAGTGAAAACTGAGACCGCAAAGAAAACCTTTTATTATAATGGCTCAGTGGTTTATAATAAATTTTTAAAGCATAAGAAAGAATTTATACTTTTTATACATATAAATATGTAAGAACATTTAGTTTTCCATGAGTTTTATATTTATCTAGCTTTTTACTGTATTTTAAATATTGTATATAATATTTTATTTAGTTTTGTATTGTATTTGTTTTAGGGCTCCTATTGAGAACAGAGTATTTTGTATTCTGATAGGATTTTACCCTGCTTAAATAAAGGTTTCACTACTCATCATTATGACCATCATCTTCATCGTCCTGATTATCATGATTATAAAAAAGTAAGTGAATCTGCATATCAATACCACAGGGAACCCAACTAGGAGAGAGAGAGAGAGAGAGAGAGAGAGAGAGAGAGAGAGAGAGAGAGAGAGAGAGAGAGAGAGAGAGAGAGAGAGAGAGAGAGAGAGAGAGAGAGATGAAGGCTGAATTCACTAATCTTTGACGTTTGTGCAGCACTCGTATCAAACACATTCGAATCAACGTATCAACCACTCGAATGGTTTTTAGGGGCCGGCCTAAAAAAATCCCAACGGACTGTGATTGGTTAGAAAATTGAGTGCCCTTCAGCTGGTTACAATCAACAATTTTAAACTGACAATAGACTAATTGCAGCACGTGGGAATGCAGCTCAATTTGCAGGACAAAACAATAGGTCATGGGCTATAGTCCATACTTTTCACTGAAAAACATCAATGAAATTGAATATGAATGTTACCCAAATGGATCAAATCCGACGAAAAAAGTGTTTCAACATTGACCAAAACCATGGGCTATAGTCAATCAAATGCTTTTCGCTCAAAAAATCTGTGTATATGAAAACTTTGCACCGCCATTGCAAAATGATTCATATTTTTCTAACGGTGTAAAAATGATCCAAAATCGATCAATAGATATATATATATATCATATTTCCTATCATTCTATACATTTTTGGGCTAATCCAAACCATCGTAGATTTAAACACTGAGCCGCAACGCCAAACGCCCAATCGAAGAGTATAGTGAAACAAGTCCATATTTATTTGTAATTGTTTGTAATTTCCTCAATATAAAGATACACCTAATTGAAAATAAATTTATAGCAGAATAACAAATAGGAATATATATATTTCTAAACTTTTATTATAAAGCCCGCTCAGGATCTCTCCTGAGCCCACTACATTAATGAGAATATAACTGTTTTAGTATCTACCAACAAAATAATCTACAAAATATCAGTCTATAATATATGCCTTCAAAAAAGTGAAATATTTACACCTGTTTTGCAAAATATAATTAATTCCTAGTTGTTATTTTATCATATTTTTATATGAAAACGTTCTTGCGATTAGGTGTATTAAAAACTTCATAAAAACAACATTTGTGAGATAAGGGATCTTTAATTTTCCGACATCAAGCCAATAATTTTAAGAAAATGAAAAATTATGAGTTTGACAACCACGTGGAATGCATAAGATATTTCTAGACACGACATCCTAGATAGCTTTCATAATATCCTACGAAAGTCATTACTAAATTATTTATCAATGTCGAGAGATTAAAAGACAATTAATTTGTTTTTGATCAAGATTCCAATTCAAAACTCCAAATGTTTTCAGGCGAAACACATTATAACTAAACTAAGTATTCACTAGGTTATTTCACTATTTTAATCGTCTAAGTTTAAACGAGACACGATTGTTTTTCAACAGGGGCGTAGCGAGAGTCTAAGTAATCATGAGCCAAGACAAAAGAAAAATGAACGCGCGTTTTTTGGCAGGAAACTGTTCCCGCCAAAACCACAGTAACCCCATAGATACTTTTATCCCTCGATAGAAACGCGCAGTCGGAAGTGTAACTGCAATATAAAATAGAACTCTCACATTGATTTTCAATCACTAACCATTTTGGCAACGTTTTCAAAATGGTCTTACGTATAACGTCATAAACTAGACTTTCTGCTGAAATTCCTTTGACTGTAACCTACTTTTTGTCGCTTGCAAAAGTAATTAGTTTTTAGTTGATATCGGGGGAAATATTATCCGGCCGAAATTATTTCTATACTGATCTCTTTTTACGTTTCAGTATATTTCATCATTATTATTTTGATGTAAGTTACTGTTTAAATTGAAGCTCCTATTCTTGAGTATTTGTAAATTAAAATGAAAAGAAACCGAAGTTGGTGTTTTAATCAAGTCTGAATATCGAAACGTCTGTGCTGAAACAGTAGAAGAGTCGAATTAAATAATGCTTTGTAAAGGGGAAACAATGGATCAAAGAAAAGAAAAAAGGAAGAAAAAAGGAAGGAAAGAAAGATAGAAAGAAAGAAAGAAAGAAAGTGAGAAAGAAAGTGAGAAAGAAAGAAAGAAAGAAAGAAAGAAAGAAAGAAAGAAAGAAAGAAAGAAAGAAAGAAAGAAAGAAAGAAAGAAAGAAAAAGAGAAAGAAAGAAAGAAAGAAAAGGAGAAAGATTGGCAGACAGACAAAGAGAATAAAACCATGTTTTTAAGAAAACACGGCGATCTAAAGAAGAAAAAATAGCAAACAAAGCCCCGCGCTGTACTATCATAGCTAGCCGAAAAATGCCTCAGTTAGTAATTATTATAGAAAACGCGCGCAATGGTTAAATATTCATATCACTGGGGTCTGTGCTGAAATTGATATTTTAGTCAATTAAAGACAAAGAAAGCGATATTTTGATGAATACCGTAAAACAAGTTAACTAGACAACGAAGTGCCATACGTGTTCAGCCACGTCATGAAAAAGTGAAATCAAATATTAATAGATTGTTCTGCGCCCTTCCTTCTTCCTGCCTTCCTTCCTGCCTTCCTTCCTGCCTTCCTTCCTGCCTTCCTTCCTACCTTCCTACCTTCCTTTAGCTGTTCTGAAATAGTGAAGAAGGAAATGGCGCCACTGCAAAACTGAAGTGTCATGAAAAATTGACTTATAAAAGTTTGTATTTTAGATAATTCTAGATTTTTAGGATAAATTATTAAGGTTTTACATACATTTACTATAATATTTATCATTGAGTGGGAAATAAATTAAAATAAATAACCGTTTCCCGAGTCGCCTGGCTACTAAGGATGACACCTCAGTTATACACATTTTCTCGATTCTGATTGGCTAACATTTTTTTCTCAGATCAGCTGGTTGCGGTTAGGGTTTGATCTGTGAGTTAGTCGTGCCTGACTTAGATCAGCCCAGAGGTTGTTTCAGGGTTTGATCTGTGAGTTAGTCGTGCCTGACTTAGATTATCCCAGAGGTTGTTTCAGGGTTCGATCTGTGAGTTAGCCGTGCCCTGACTTAGATCAGCCCAGAGGTTGTTTCAGGGTTCGATCTGTGAGTTAGTCGTGCCTGACTTAGATCAGCCCAGAGGTTGTTTCAGGGTTTGATCTGTGAGTTAGTCGTGCCTGACTTAGATTATCCCAGAGGTTGTTTCAGGGTTCGATCTGTGAGTTAGCCGTGCCCTGACTTAGATCAGCCCAGAGGTTGTTTCAGGGTTCGATCTGTGAGTTAGCCGTGCCCTGACTTAGATCAGCCCAGAGGTTGTTTCAGGGTTCGATCTGTGAGTTAGCCGTGCCCTGACTTAGATCAGCCCAGAGGTTGTTTCAGGGTTTGATCTGTGAGTTAGTCGTGCCTGACTTAGATCAGCCCAGAGGTTGTTTCAGGGTTTGATTTGTGAGTTAGCCATGCCCTGACTTAGTTCAGCCCTTAATACAGTATATCCACTGCTAAGAAAAAAAAAACCCTTGGAGATCTAATATTTTTTCTAATCAATCGAAATATTTTTTCATATATTTATGGATTCCATGTAAATACCTTTCACTAATTTCCCCTGAGTATTATATAAAATTCCAAATAATCATAGACAAATTTGACTCTTCTTATTTTTGTCAACAACGGATTTTCATGCAAATCAAGTTAAATCAAGCTTTAATCACGATATGTGTACCAAGGATTAAAAATTTGAGCTTAGAATCACCAATATGTACTGCTGTTGGCGATGAAATAGTGGCTGTTATCGATAGGAAGCTTCAGTTAGAGACATCGGAGTCAAGTTGTGAACAAAGTAGCCGAAAAATTCGTTGTTTAAATGGACTTCAATATATCGTTAACTTATCTAAATTAATGAGGAGTTCCTGTGAGGCTATCATTCAGGTAATTGGGCTCCTTGAGAGTTTAATTATTGTAGGACTTCGCTCGTTCTCACCTGCTCGCGAACTGATGACGCTGATTAGCCAGTGACGTATAAAGGAAGGGGGATTCAGGGGGGATGAATCTATCCCATTCATTTTTTATCATAAATTTTGTTCCGCGATGGAAACAACAGAAACGCTGTGCAAAAAAAATATCCTGATGGGGCTCCTGTGATTTTGGCGGAACTTTTTTCTCGCCAAAAACGCGCGCGCTCTCCCCCTCATGATCTAAGACTCACTCCTCCCGTTTTCGGGGCTATTTTTAATGGTGATTTGGCAAAGATATCGTCGCAGGGGGTGATGGAATGAGAACCCGCATAAAAGCGCGGAAGGACTTCGTAAATTAACAGAGAACTTCAAGGTTTTCAAGAGGTAAGCCATTCCTACAAAATGAAGTTAGTTTCTTCTTGCGTTTCTTCTTAAAATATTTAGTATAACTTCCTTTTATATTTATTTATTTATCTATTTCGTATTTCTTGGTGAGTGAATATTAACGAATGTAGTCAGAGAAAAGTTAGCATTTTTTTTTCATCTGATGAGATCTGTTTTAAACAAGTTCATTATCCGCCCCAAAAAGTGAGATGATGGTCAGAAAAAAAGCGTAAGAAATATATTTTTCTGAGCTTAGTTTTTTTTGAAACATTTTTGTGTAATTCAGGTGCGTCTGAATTATTTTAGAATAGAATTTTATGATATCCCTCACATCAACATACTGATGAATGTACTGAATGTTCATCAACATTCCTAAAAAGTATTGTTTTTCTCATATGTTTTGGTAACTGCTTTACTTGTTTAAAAATGTCAAGGAAAACAAATCCTGGTAAATTCTAGAATCAAACGAACGGTGGTTTTTTTTAAGGTTCAGGACGCAAACGCCTTTAAAAAACTTTTCGAGTCACACTTCAAACAATTCAACTTGAATATTGTGAAATAATAAATGAATGAATGAATAACGCTGTTATTAACGCTGGTAAATTCTAGAATCAAACGAACGGTGGTTTTTTTTTAAGGTTCAGGACGCGAACGCCTTTAGAAAACTTTTCGAGTCACACTTCAAACAATTCAACTTGAATATTGTGAAATAAAAAAATAAATAAATAAATAAATGAATAACGCTCTTGCGTTTATAGCGTTTTTTCAGAAATTCCGGTCAGTAAATTCTAGTGTAGTGTAGATATTCAAGAGAGCTTTGTGTCTTTACAGTTCCAAAACGCTCAAAACATAAATAATTTTGGCATTAAACTTTGAACAAAACAATAATCTTACAACAAAAAAATAAACAACGCTTTTCTAGTCGAATTTTCGCAGATTTCCCGAAAGTAATTCCTTAAAAATAAGAATTTAAAACGAGTTAAAAATAAGCGTTTCTTATCAGGTTCCTTAATCGTGTCGTAAAATATCTACTTCAGTTTTAACCACAGATCATAAGCGAACCTTTAACAACTCATTAGAAATTCTACTTAGAGTAGAAAAAGATAGAGAGAAAGAAAGAAAGAAAGAAAAAAAACGCCTCCAAGATCACCCAAAAATTGTCTCGATTTAAAACCACGCAAGTTTTCGCAGAGGATTTTTTACACTTTTCAAAGCAAAAATCCATTTTTATCCTCAGAAATGCTAAAGTTTATAATTAAGACAGATTTTAATATCGAAACCGCATTGTATGACTTGCGTTATTTGAAAATTTGACGGCATGTCTAAGAATGAGTTGGCAATTATTTTCGGTCACAAATGGAACTTTTCACGGCGATGTGGTATGTCAATCTAGTTCTTAAATATATATGGATTTTAATTCTTTATATTGTACGCGAAAGGAGAGTGAAAAATTGACGACCGAATGTAAAAGTTTCCGACTCGTTGTCATAAAATCTTTGTCATTCTAATAGTTTTTTTAATCAATAGTTATTCTTTAGTTTTCAATTTGTAAGCAAATAACGGCTTAAACTTCTGACAAACGGTCTTCGACTCGGTTAATATTGTCAATACAACTGAGAGAAAATTATCCAATACTAGTGAGCGAAAAAAAAATTTTAAAAAACTTTTTCTAACCCATAATAGTGTAATCTCTAGAGATCTAAAGTCAATTACTTCTTTAAGCGAGCAATATTTAGCAGCTGAGCTTTTCCCTTAGAGGTACTGTTGCACATCGTCGGAATCACGGGAGTTGTAGCGCTAGTTCACAAGCCTCTTACCTCTGGGGTCTCAAGTTTGTTTCCTTCACTCGGCATCGCTTGTATGTGAGTGGATTTTGTTGGATCTCTCGCTTAGCAAGAGTTTTTTTTTTACCCGTTCGCCAGTTAACTTTTTACCTCCTTACGCCAAACCTCATGCACTGCTCGCTAAATTCCAATTCAATCCTTAGTTTAATTTTAGGGTTCGATGAATTTTTATAAAAATTTGTTCTGTGAGGTAAGTTAGCCGTACCCTGACTTAGATCAGCCCAGAGTTTGTTTCAGGGTTCGACCTGTTAGTTCTGCCGTGACTTAGATCAGATCAGACCAGAATTGAACTTGTTCCAGAGTTCTACTGATACAATTTCAAATTTGACGATTATCTTTTTTCTACCCGATTTTTGTACAGTATTCGCATACCTAAGTCTGAGTGTATAAAGCTTGGTTTTAAGATTTTGATTTTGACATCCACTGTATACAAAAAGTGTTACCGAGGATCTTACATATTTTGTAACTCAATCGAATGATTTCTTCGCAGATAAAGGATTCGATGTTTTTCTGAGTATTATAATTTCAAAATCCTCACAGACAATTTGATTCCTTTTATTTATTATGGGCAACTGATTTTCGCGAACTATTAATTCTCCAGAATCTAGTTACTGCGAAAATCGTTTTTAAGCGGTCCCCTATTTCTAAATTTTTAATTTCCTATCGGCCAATTATCTTTGGGGCGGGGTTTATGCAAATGTATCCAGATCTGATCACGATATTTTTACTACCGATTCAAAATTCGAGGTTAAAGCTAAAATCCGAAAAATCTACATACACGATCTGTTAGTTAGCAGTGCCCTGACTTAGATCCTCCTAGAGGTTGTTTCAGAACATCGATAAAATTTGAGCTTTTTTCGAATTTAGCATCGCTTATATATTATTGTAGCTTTTTCCGTTCCATGGACATGATTTCTAAAAAATATAATTACTGAAAAAGAAATTTAAAATAGTCAAAATATATTTAGGAATTTCTTTCAAATAATATGAGGTGAAGAACTCTGTTTGGAAGCATCACTGAATAAACAAATGAATTAACTTTTCAGAAAATACGAATACTTTAGATTACTCTCAGTTGTAAAAATAACGGGCAATTTGAAAGAAATCCAAGAACAAAAAGCTTAGAACGATGATAATAAGAGTACTGATTAAATAAACATGAGCTCCGCCTTATTTCGTAGGTAAATAAATAAAGTTTATTTAGGGACGAAGCGCAAAGTTCAGCCAAAAATCAAATTAAAAGGATCAAAGAATAGGGAATGTTTTGGCCTAGAGAAAATAGTGATAGATTCCAAAGATTCTTCACGTTAAAGTTAGTTTTTGTCCTGTTTTTTCCCTTTCTTCTTTTTTTATTTCTTTCTTTCTTCCTTTCTTTCTTTCTTCCTTTCTTCCTTTCTTCCTTTCTTCCTTTCTTCCTTTCTTCCTTTCTTCCTTTCTTCCTTTCTTCCTTTCTTCCTTTCTTCCTTTCTTCCTTTCTTTCTTTCTTTCTTTCTTTCCTTCTTTCTTGTTTCATTCATTCATTCATTCCTTCCTTCCTTCCTTCCTTCCTTCCTTCATTCATTCTTTCTTTCTTCCTTCTTTCTGTCTCTCTGTTTTTTCTTCTTTCTTTCTTCTTTTTTTTATTATTCTTCTATCTTTCCCCATTAGCCTCTTTCTTCCTTCCAAGGTGCTATTTGCATCTTAACAATTGTATTTATTAGTTCTCCAAAGTCCTAAGACATAATTATACAATGTCTGCCATATTCTGTAATTTGAATATGGATGGATATCAATCATGAACTAGTTAATAACCAGGTGGATTTGTTTTGCCAGAGGCAATGATATCACATTCAATTTATCTGCATTGTTTGTCGCTAGCTTCTAAAACCACCCGATGGAAAGAGCATTAAAAAACCTAATCCAGATCAAACATGTAGATAGGAGAGATAAAAAAAGTGGAAGGAAGAAGGAAAAAATGAAAAAATAAAGGATTAAAGATAAATATAGATCAGAGTTGGATGAAAAGATGAAAACTTGAAGAAAGGATGGAATAAAGAGACAAAGAAATGAATTGATTGATGGATGAATGGATAGATGGATGGAAGGAAGGAAGGAAGGAAGGAAGGAAGGAGAAAGGGAAGGAAGGAATAGATGAATAAACGAATGAATAAAGATATGAATAAAAGGAGAAAAAATAAAAGAAAGGATGAAAGGAAGAAGGAAATCAAAGGAAAGAAGAAAGAAAGCTAAGGAAGGGAAGTAATGGAAAATATAATATTGTTGTTTAAGAAATACTTGAAAATAGCACATTTTTATTTTGTTTTTATCGAAAACGCTATGCAGCTGACAAACGTTAACCATTGTTCTAGAAGCAATAAAGAAACAAAATGGAAATAATGTGAAGATGAAAAAGCGAGGCAGCTGAAAGATTAAATTTTCGCTTCAACGGCGTTTTTAATAACAAATTTTTGTGTGTGTAAAGACGCGAAAACCTACTACAGTTTTTGGCACCCATCCATCAATTAAAATCTCACGCCGACGCTTTTCAATTATAGAAAAAAAAATGTCAGATGTTTGTAATAATTTCGTCCATGTCTCCTGTAGAGATTGTTTTCTGAATTATTAAGTTGGAATTGGGAACATGTTTAATGTTGATGTTAATGTATTTTCGGCAGAGATAATCTCCCTACTTTGTACTAAAAAACCCCGAAGAATTTGGTATAAAAATTTTAGATTTTTATCAGTGTAAACAAGTTTTAAAATTACTCGATGGGCGCAGCCGACCGAGTCATAAAATGGGCTTATTTCTTAGTATTGGTTTTTGCTATTATAAACGAGCCGAACCTTGGCCGACCTATAGCCGAACTTTGGCCGACTGTTAGCCGAATAGCGAACGAATTGGTCGACTTTTATGTTTTCGGCTTCTGTGTTCTTGATTAAACTTACATTTTGCTAACAAATGCAAATAAGACTGACACAAGTGAAAAAAGCACTGCGCATGCTCGGAAGTTCGGTAGAAAATTCATAGACGAGTCGTGTTTACTAGTAAACCATTGGATATTTACATGTCTTGTATTATGCGAATTTCTCTTGTATTATTTGACCAGGGAAAGAAAACAACTAAAGTAATGTGTCAGGAAAAAATAAGCACTAACTTTCCACGAACGGCCTTAACTTTAGAGATTTACTAAACGCCGGTAGATCTCCAATGGTTTTCATTGTAAACACGACGAATTTCCGAGCATGCGCAGTGCGTTTTTTAATCGTGTGAATAAGACTAGTAAAAGACACACACTTCAGCCAGTATCTTTGGTATCACAAGTATGTCTCGTCCATCGAATTAATGCTCTCAGAGCGTCTACTTTTTAAATATGTTTTCGGTTACTGCACAATGAAGAAAATTAATTACCAAGGTGAGGGGAGGGGAAGAGAGGAGAGGAGAAGAGAGGAGAGGAGAGGAGAGGAGAGGAGAGGAGAGCAGAGGAGAGGAGAGGAGAGGAGAGGAGAGGAGAGGAGAGGAGAGCAGAGGAGAGGAGAGGAGAGCAGAGGAGAGGAGAGGAGAGCAGAGGAGAGGAGAGGCTAGAGGAGACAGCAGCTTTAGGGGAGGAGAAAGGACGAAGAAGAAGACAGGGAGCAGATAAAAGAGGAGGTATAAGTGTTCACTGGGGAAGAGAATTTACGGAACAGAAATAAGATGTTAGTCGGTTTCTATAATCGGATCGAATCGAAGACAGAGGAGATTTTTTTTTTTAGATCAATGAAAGCAAAAAATGGGCTGTAATGGTCGTGTTATTATAAAAATGAGTTAAGGACGTTCGCAGGCATCGTTTGTGCGCATGTCTTCTGCGTTTTTCAAACGTAAATATTAGCAACATGTTTTTTTTGATATTTAGGTCTGAAAAAGCAACAAGGATCAACAAATTAACCATGAACAGCAAAATTACCATCCTTGTTTTGGCGGTGCTTCTTACCATGTGCTTGGCGAAGCCTGCTGCTGAACACAAGGTTCCCCTCGGAAGGTATCGAAGCGCTTACGAGAAAAAGCACCGACAACACTCGGAGTATCTACGTGCACTTGCCGAAAAATATAAAAGAGGTTTGTACTAACGAAGCAAACAGAAGGGGAAGGGAATGCAGGGGAAGAGATAAGAACTGAAGAGAAGAGAAGAGAAGAGAAGAGAAGAGAAGAGAAGAGAAGAGAAGAGAAGAGAAGAGAAGAGAAGAGAGAATAATAAAGGTTAGAAAAAAAAATATCAGTTTTTTTCAAGTATTATTATTTTATCATTTATTGCAGGAAGATCTAATGATGAAGAAGAATGCAAAGACAAAAACCCTTATGAGTGCATGTTCATGAATTTTCACGCCCCAATTGACGATTGTGACGTAGTTAATTGTGCATTCTCCTGCTATGCATGTAAGTATGCCTGTCGTTATCGCTACAGGAATCGTTATCGTTATCGTTATCGCCATCGTTAGCGCTATCGTTATTGTTATCGTTATTGTCATCGCTATGGTTATCGTTATCGTTGGCACGCAGTTTTTTCTGTTGATTAATGAATTTTTTAAATTATTTTTCAAAAGGCTAAAAAGCAGTCAAAGCAAGAAAGACCAAGAAAGCAAGTCATAAAGAGTAAAGAATATTATAATTAATATGCACGATCGATCGATCACTACACATGATGTTGAAGGTATCTGAATGGTATATCGTATCCATATCACGGACTCAACCAAAGACAAATGAAATGAAAATTACCGTATACGTAGTTCGTTCGAACCCCTCAACTACAGCCTACCCTGCAGAGGATTCGAGTAGAGGTTTCCTCTCCTTCTCGTTAGAGGAGAGAAATAAGAAAACCTCTGCAAAGCAGGGTAACTAGAGCACAACTAGCTCCCCAAATTTCCACTACGAAACCACTACTAGAAAAAAAGTCCTACAAAATTCAAAAGTCTGTTGTTTGAAATACTCAGCTGAACACACTTCGCATTTAAACCCTCTCGCCTACCCCCCGGTCCCCTGGTTCCCCCTTCCCCTCCGGCAAGATTTTGGTTCCCAAGAGAAGACGTACACAATCACGCGCTTGCGCAGTACTGCATATGGTCACAAAATAATAAAAAAATGGAATTTCTTAACTGATATACTCAGATACCATCTCATCATGTCAATGCACAACAAACATATATACAACTAGAGCGCTTTTCGCTGTTTGTCGTTATTCGTATTTACAATGCTTCCTAGTAACGTGCGAAATCGTATAATTTGCTGTCGCGACGAAACTGAGTTTTGTTGGACGTCAATCAAAGTGTTTTCATGACACTGTCGAAGAACACAAAGTTTTCAAGTGCACGTAACTATGGAATGTCATTTAAGTGTCTTGATTGACGTCCACCAAGGAAATGTTCATCTCCTGAGATTTGGCAACCTAATAGACCCCTTGCAGCATGTCGGAGTGCAGCTCAATTTGGAGGGCAAAACAAAAGAATTTCAAACTCCTGAGAATTGGAACCTATTGTCTTGCCCTCCAAATTGAGCTGCATTCTGGCGTGCTGCAAGGGGTCTATTGTTTTATCCTCCAAATTGAGCTGTTTTCACGTCTCGTGCAAGGGGTTTATTACGAAGCACTGTAACATTAAATCAGTTCAAATCTACAACGGTCATGATTTGGCGGAAGTTCTTGATTGACAGAAGCCAAGATGTACAGGTTGTCAAGAATAATGAAAACAGTTCCTTAGTTTTTAATCTGAGAGCGCGTAAAGAAAAATAGAATGACTGCGCTGATCTGTTGTCCGGCGAACTGACTATAGCTATACATTTTTCTCTTGGCGGAAAAATAATAATAATAAACGCACATATCGATCAAAAAAGATCCATGTTTTTTGTTGAATGTCTTTCCTGGGAAAGAGGTCGTACTGCAATATGGTATAGAATAAGGAAATTAAACAATTTATAAAGGGGTTATTTGTAGCAGGCCTTTCGCCTGCGTCTCAGCGTTATATTAAATGAACGCACATCGAAGTGAGGCTATAGGGTTGTGCACATCAAAGTGAGGCTATAGGGTTGGTTTTAGCACACATTAGGGTATAAAATTGGTAAATTACACATTTCATCGATTAAGGCTTTGTTTTAGTGGGCCTCTTGTCTGCATCTTAGCGGTATACTAAATAAGTGCACATCGAAGTGAGGCTATGGGGTTGCGCACATCGAAGTGAGCCTATAGGGTTGCGCACATCAAAATGAGGCTATAGGGTTGGTTTTACCACAAATAACGGAATAGAATGGTAATTACACATTTTATCGGTATGGCTTTGTCTGTAGTAGTAGGCGGTATGGCTTTGTCTGTAATGAGCGAACATCGAAGTGAGGCTATAGGGTTGGCTTTTTACACATTACGAAATAGAATTTAAATTATATGTATTTTATCAATGAAGGCTTTCTTTGTAGTACGCCTTTCGCCCGCGCCTCAGCAGTATTCTAAATCAGCGCACATCGAAGTGAGGCTATAAGGTAAGTTTTAGTACCCATTACGGAATAGAATGGGTAATAATAAAGACATTTTAGTGATAAAGGCTTTGTTCGTAATAGGATTTACTACTGCGTCTCAGCGGTATACTAACTGAGCGTACATCGAAGTGAGGCTGTAAGGTTGCGCACATCGAATTGAGGCTATAGGGTTATGTGGAGCTATATTGAATTTCTACACGCATCTTGCTCTCTTAGTAATAGAAACGATGGATAAACATTGTTCAGCTTTCGGTTTTCAGAACCAAATAAAGCTCAAAGCTAGAGTGCAAACAATATATCCGTGAAATACAAATTACTAAATAGCACAAAAGAGTGCTAATTTAACAATAGAAAACAATAGAATTTGCATAAAATTGTACTATTTAGTATAACTAATGTTTCACGGATATACTGTTTGTACTCTATTACATTATAGTTAGAATCTAACTATTAGGACACACTTAATTTGGACCCTTACTCTGTTGTGTGACCCCCACCATAGTTTTATCTTCTTAGTACTTTGTTAAAATACTTTTTAGTTTAGTTTGTTGTAATCTTAAGTTCAGTTATCAATGGTGAAAGTTACAGTGCGAATCGAAAAACCGTGGGCACTTAGAAATATTCCAGGAATGTTCTATTGTTATTTGGCCAATCAGAAATGACTCCTTAACCACAAGATGATGGAAAGATAACAATAATGCTTCTGATTGGTTAAGAAACATTCTTGAAATATTTCTAGGTGCCCACGGTTTTTCGATTCGCACTGTAATAAATACATGAATAACTGAATACGTTGATTGCTAGATTATATATTCTTTTATTTATTTATTAGTATTTTCTTTAATCTATTGCATTCGACTTTACAATGAGTGCGCATACAGACGCATTTTGCATGTCTTTTTAGAGTTGCTAGTTTTACTAGCGTGCACGAGAAGTTGCCATTTACTTCTTTTTAAAGTAGCCTGAAATAAATAAAAAAACCACAATGGATTCCATTTTCGGCTTAAAAGAACAAAGAAAGGAAGAAAGAAAGAAAGAGGGAAAGAAAAGAATGAATGAAAAAACGAGTGAATTGATAGATGGATAGATGGATAGATGGAGGGAGGGATAAGATGGGTTGGTCGGATGGATGGATGGATGGATGGATGGATGGATGGATGGATGGATGGATGGATGGATGGATGGATGGATGGATGGATGGATGGATGGATGGATGGATGGATGGATGGATGGATGGATGGATGGATGGATGGATGGATGGATGGATGGATGGATGGATGGATGGATGGATGGATGGATGGATGGATGGATGGATGGATGGATGGATGGATGGATGGATGGATGGATGGATGGATGGATGGATGGATGGATGGATGGATGGATGGATGGATGGATGGATGGATGGATGGATGGATGGATGGATGGATGGATGGATGGATGGATGGATGGATGGATGGATGGATGGATGGATGGATGGATGGATGGATGGATGGATGGATGGATGGATGGATACGATGGATGGATTTCTCCTTACATCTTTTGTACTCTTTTGAGTTCTTTTATTTTATTTTCTCGTCTGGGTCCTAATACTCATGGTACTCACATTCACCACAGCTTTCTGCACAGTTTTTCCTGTAGTACGCATTACATGGTTGAATATTCAGCACGACGAACATGCAGTTATGTTGGTCAGCGATGTCATGACATTCATTTTCAAGATCGAAATCTTCGCCGAACTCTAACAACAAAAGAAGAAAATTAAATAGTACAACTGGGAATATAAATCCATATTAAAATAATTCATTCATTTATTCATTCATTCATTTACCCATCCATCTATCCATCTATCCATCCATCCATTCACACATCCATCCGTCCATTTACACATTTATCCATCCAACCATCCATCCACTCACACAATTATCCATCCATCCATGCGCGCATTCATCCATCTATCCATCCATCTATTTTCTCATTCATCCATCCATTCATTCATTTATTCAGGATCTATCTAGATTCCCTTTTTCATCCCTCTTCCTTTCATTTCGTTGGATTTGCTTTACTTTTTTTTCGTATTTTATTCGTAGAATTCCATTTCTTTCCCATTTACTATATCTTATTTATTTCTCCTTTTCGTTTGTACTCTTTTGAGTTCCTTTTTTTTCTTTTCTCGTCTGTTCAGTTCTATTTTTTTTAATTTAATTTTTCATTATCCTTGCCTCTTTTTTTCCTATTCAATTTCTGCCCTTTATTATTCTTATTATTCTTTCTTTTCTCTTTTATTTTCTTCCATTTATTCCTTTACTTCTTTTCCTTCTTTCCTTCCTTCATTCCTTTCTTCGAATTCCTTCTTTCCTTCCTTCCTTCCTTCCTTCCTTCCTTCGTTTTTCTTTTCTTTTTTTTTCTAAGCCATTCAGTTTTCATCCAACAACATGCACATTACGACACATTTCTCAAGTATATTGCAATAATACAAGCCACTAGACGAACAGGTGTGCCTACCACCACCTTATCTGAAATCATTGGTTTGAGTAGCAGGAAATCCTTCTCCATCTGCTTACCACATTGTTGGTCTAGATTTAAACAATCTGCCTAGCACTTCAAAACTTTGTGTACACAGATACGTTCGAATATTTGGGAGTATGGAAGGTGTGTTATGTCTAAGACCACCTTATCTGAAAACCATTGGTTTGAGAAGCGGAAAATCCTTCTCCAAGTGCTAACCACATTGTCCAGCACTTCAAAACGTTGTGTACAGAAGCGTTTATAATATATAAACATATTGGTGAATCAAGGGTTGTGTAGCGCTAGTCCTTCGACCTCTGAAAAGCGGCTTACGCGCTAAATTCCAATTCAGTCTGTGAACAGGGCCGTAGCAAGCCATTAAAAACCGGGGGGCACAAGGTCACTTCTCAACACGTGATATCTTCACTTTTTCTGGGGGGAAACTTGGAGGAGAGGGGGTACTTGGCTCCCCCCGGCCCATGTGGGCGCTATACGGCCCTGATGAGTTAGCCATGCCCTGACTTTGATCAGCAGATCAAATTTGGTTTTCGCCTAAACCCGCCCCTCCCCCCCCCCCCCCCCCATTTTCACCCATCTTACCACGAGTTTCTATCAAGTGTTTCGCATCCTTGGATTCCTTTGCACTCTCATCTACTAAACGTTTCGCTAGCTTTGATTTAGCCGCCAATGAATCTCGGAAAGGATGGGAAAGACAGCTACTGACGAGGAGTGCCACAATGGCAATGTATACCAACTGGCAAGGCATGCTGTTGGATATTGTAGAACGATGGTGGTTGTCGCCTGCAATTAGATAATAAAATAATCAAGGCATCAGTGATGACTTAAAGAATCCTAGTCAACTACAATGCTCTGCGCGCCTATATCAATGTTTACATACGAAATTTAGTTCACCTTAGATTCGTTGCCAAAATTCATAAAATTTCACGAAAAGCATTAAAAAACTACTTATCATTATATCTTGATGGTTTTAAAACTTCTAGCTTGAATAACAAGACCGATGGAACTGGATTACCAAACTTCACCTACATTTTGCCTGGCAGAGAAAATGGCGGATCGCATTGTTTTAACAATGTTTTTATACAATCAAACAACTGTATAATGTGGGCACCCCGACACGCGTGAAAAACGTCTGCGCATGCTCTAAGTCCGTATGCAAATTAGTCAAAAGCGTCTTCGTGCTATTGTAGAAATATGCAAATCTGACTTTCACACTTGCCTGAAGAATAGTCTTTACAAAATGCCAAAACTTAGAGTCAGTTCTTGAAACTTAAGGCTAATTCTTTCATATTGTCTTTATTAATACAGTATCTTGGTCTCACAAAAGTATACCCGCGAAATTTTTTGTATACTTGGAGAAAACAAGCATTACTTTCTCACTAAAACTCTTGTAAATTCTTGGAAAGCGTGCGGAAAGGCACGCATGCGCAAACGTTTTTCTCTAGTGTCGGGCACCCCTCTATACATCTATACACCAATCTCGGATTTCCTTGAGTGGCCACCTCATGTTCGACAAACGAATGTTGGTATAACCTTTTTATTTTGCGGTGTTCAACTTTTATTAGTATATGATATCATTCATTTTTTTAGGTTGACGCAAATCGAAATAGTTTACTCCCGATCTTTTCCTCGTCCACAATAATTTTGAGTGATAATGAATTTTCCCTTGTTTGAAGGAATAGTTTTCAGTTTAATTATATCCATTTTGAAATCACTAGCAAATCCTGCAATCTGATTGGCTCTCAGCAGTGCGATTGAATCGCACCATTTTCAGTTTTAAATCGCACTGTTTTGAAAAACCAAATGAGATTGCAAAAAAACATAAAATTTGACCAATCAGATCACAGAAAACAAAAGCCTATTCAAAGCATGAGAAAAATTTTTTGAAGGAGATGTTCTAGGTGAAAATGGATGAAATTGAAAAAAATGGATTTAAATTTTAAATTCCTACAGTAATGATTTCAAAAAAGGGATATAATTAAGTGGTAATTGAACTTGGTGTCGTGCAATTTTGCTCTAAAATCTAACTCGTGATTAACAAAGTGCACTCCCGCTTTGCGGTCGTATAATTTTTTAATCACTCATTTGATTTCAGACCAAATTGCACTCCACTCAGTTCAATTACCATTATTTATGTGATTCTAGAGCTTGATTAATTTATAACAAGCAACCTATTTTGTAATATGTTATTTTCTTTATTGTTCTTTTTCAATATTGAATGAATTTGAAGGAAAATATTTTTCATTCGTATGAACGCAGTGAAGGAGAATGAAAGTGGCTATCTGCGTTAAAACTATTTTGGGTAGTAAAATTCCTCGTGGTTTATTTGTATTGAAACCATTGTTATCATCATAAAATTGACAATAAGTTTGCCATTTCGAAAATTTGGGAAGTATTTAAAGTAAAACTAGGTTCTTTCTAAAAAAGGTAATGCTTTCCCATTTCAGTCCACGTGTCATTCCCTGTAGTATTATTTCTTTGTTTAACAGTTGGGCATCAGAAGATACATGAAGAGACCTCTGTAATGTATTTCTGTTTCAGACCACGTGTCATTCCCTAGAGTACCATTTCTTTGTTTAACAGCTGTGCATGAGAAGACACATGAATACGGATACAACTCAAACAAAGAATCTTATTCTCAAGAGAATGACAAATGGTCTGCGGCCACACAAATAGGAGTTTTAGGTTGATTTTACATCTGGTTCTGGAGATAACCAATAAAGGCTTAAATGATTTTAAAAGGTGCATAAAATGACGCAAGACAGCAGAAACCGATGGGAAAAACACATCTTTGTTATATGCCTTATTAATTACCGGAAGGAGAAATTAGAATTAGAGGTCAAGATAACATCATATTAAAAAAGCGATGGAGAACCCACTGAGCATGAGATAAGAGATATCATCAATAGGTTCACAAATTTCCTTGTTTTTCAAAAACAAGGTTGTTTTCGTTCCATTTTTCTGTTTTTTTGTTGTTGTTTTTATTATCAGTGACCCCACTTTACTATGGCAGTGGCTAACTCGAAAGCTAAGCTCCTTTAACCACTGCACATAGTATTCATTTTGTCATTTGTATTATCGCATAAGCCTTTTATTTATAATCTGATCAATACATGTGAATAATTTAGTGTGTGAAATAAAGAATCTTGAATCTTCTATCAGACGGTCAATACCGCACGGAATAAATGGCCGGTTTAATAAAACTTGTCGTTTAATAAATGTTCTCAACAAAAGAAATTACCTAAAAATTGTATTTAAGCCTCCACGCCCGCTCCATCTCCGCGGAAAAGATGATCGTCTTACAGTACATATAGAAAACGATTTTGGGCTATGACCTAGTATCCGCGCTTTCTGATTTCTTTTTCGTCTTGAATACACTATACTTTCGATACCTTTGGGGATTCTACATTCTTTTTGTGTCTTTATTAAAAGTTTACCGGAGAAACGAAGTGTTCGATTTTTAGATGATTTCCCGCGTAGTTCGAAGTGTTTGTCAACACTCCGTTGGTCCCGTTGTTCCTTGTTTTTGGTTGGCTGGCGGTATCACTATGTTGACAGACGTCTTAACGAGGAGTGAAACTCTCCCAAATCTTTAAAGCTTAAAATCTCTATGATCGTTTTTACTTCAATTCCCTCTCTTTAAATGAATTAATAGGGTATGTGGTTTTGTTCAATTTCAATGAAATTTGGTAAGAAGCATGGGGAAGTATTGATAAAAAAAAGTGTGTGAGCGATTTTTGATATTTTAATTATTTCTACTTTTATGCGTTAAAGCGTCAACCGACATGGACATTTTTGGAAACTCCAACTTTGAGATTCAATAACTTTTTAAATAAGCAAAAAATCAAAAAACGCTCACACCCTTTTGTAGTTTATCTTTCACTAATTCACACAGTGATTTTTTTAAATCAATACGCGCTAACACCATGTCCATTAATTCACATCAACGGAACGTACCCGATTCGCGTTTAAGGCTCCGGCATCGTTTTAGATTGAAAAATTGCGTTCAAAAACTATATTTTTCGTAATCTGTATCATATGACCTTTCAAACGATATATAGTTTCGTAGGGTTTTGTTCAAAGTGTTGCGTAGAGAGAGTTTTAAACGAAGCATACCCCTGAAGGTCTCCAGTAACCTTAAAGCAGTTCAATTTGGAGGAAAAAGCAAACGAATTTCAATTTCTTGAGAATTGGAAACTATTGTTTTGTTCTCCGATTCTTCGTTTAAACGTGACGTCATAGCCGCTGGAAGAATTTGACAAAATATTTTTCAATGAATTATTTTGTTTTATCTTCCAGCATGGCCACCATGGTTTTGTTATTTTGCTCTCTCGGGGATGATTGCAAACCAAGAATTGAGCTGCATTCCGACGTGCTGCAAGGGTTCTGATAGAGATACCCGGGCACTGAATAGGACAGAATGATGTTCAATGTAACATTACATATTTCTCGGTCCTTTTTCGAGTATGCCTTGTACTATTTACTGGTACTACATGCTTGTACTCTTTCTACACCGGATATCTTCCTAATTTTACTTTTTTTCCCTTAAAGGGGCAATTGGATGAAAACGCCCCAATTTTTGTTAGTCCGGATAATTCAAATATTTCAAGATAATATGACTCAATTATGATTATGAAAACAAAATTGGCAACAATTTTAGCTTGGGTTCCACTTGCAGTTAGGAAATTTTCGTTTAAAACCTAAAAGAACAATAGGGTTGAGTAAATGATGAACTTACTTACAACAGGTTATTGGGTAACTCAATCTCCCAGCTTACTGACAATTTAGATGCTAAAAATAACTGATAATTTTTTTATCCGCCACTTTTGACTGTGAAGAAAATATGTTGCTAGACTACTATTGGTGCCATATAGATAATTTCAAGTCATTTCCAATTTTCATCCAAGTGCCCCTTTAAAATTTCAATTCCTGTTTGAAATACTTATAGTAGAGGAAAATTTTTCTCTCGGATATGAACAGTGAGGCATCCAGTTGTGGCGGTTTCTGCTAGAATATTTTCCTAATTCTAACTCAAACTCGTCTATATTAATTTTAATATCATTTCTAATTTTTGCTTCTAATAATGCCGGCATAATGGCAAAAAAATTGAATATTTATATATGAGTATAATCGCAAATATTTCTTGTAAAATATATTGCTTATGATTCTCGAAAATCGAATAAAAATTATTCGTTTACAAGTCAATAGATTAGTATTTAGTATATTATAATAATGCTGAATTTTTAACCTTATCTTATAAGAAAAAAGTATAAATATTTTACAGTTTTGCATAAAAAAAAAAAAAAGAGGATTTCTGAGAAAAAGTAGAAAAGCTCTTAAGAGAAATAAAATTTCTACTGAAAAATGTCAACCTCAACTTAAACATTTTGTTATGATTTTATAAGAATTCGAAAGAATGTTTTTTGGGAAGAAATTCATAAAGAAGATCGCTGAAATAAAATGGCAACTTCTAGAAACAACCTCTGTTCACGACGAAGCACTAAGTACAGTCAGAAACTCATACGTTTATGGTACAATAGGGCTAAATTAGACTTAAAATTACACTTATTAAAAAAGAAAGTTCAAACGAACCTTTTCGACGAATTTTTGTCTCGAAGATCGACAAGCGCACAGCGTCAGAGCTATCTTGGAATTAAGTGGTCAAACGAGTCATGAATGACTAGATATCTTGGTTTTTCCCGACCTCTTGACTCTGGGTTTTTTTTTTAACCATTCATAGCACTGATGCTATCTACCGCGCAAAACCTTGCAAAACTAAAAGCCTATAAGAACTATTCGATGACGAACAAGAACCGATGGTTGATACGTGACGCTGAGATAACGTTTAAAAAAATATCGATATCGTGAAATAGGCTGGAAGTTGATCAAAGTCAGGGCACGACTAACTGTTTAACGCACAGATTGAATTGGAATTTTAGCGTGTAAAAGAGCTAGTGTAAATACTAAATCCATGGAATAAAATCAAAATTGAAGATGCAGTAATTTTTGTTTTTTCAAGCTTTTTTTCTCGGAGAAAAAGCCAAGCTCCAAGCGGAGCAAAAACTTAAAATAAAAAATTTGTTATTGTGTAATAGTTTTTATTTGAAATAAAAACTGTCGATGACGAATGTAGTGACTATTACTCAACCAGAATACAAGTAAAAGTGATAACGAGCATCATGTATATAATTTGTTTGCGGATGTCGTAAATTAATGAGAGCAAGCGCTGATTGAACTTTGTTTACAAATGAATGAATGAATGAATGAATGAATGAATGAATGAATGAATGAATGAATGAATGGATGAATGAATGAATGAGTGAGTGAGTGAGTGAGTGAGTGAGTGAGTGAGTGAGTGAGTGAGTGAGTGAGTGAGTGAGTGAGTGAGTGAGTGAGTGAGTGAGTGAGTGAGTGAGTGAGTGAGTGAGTGAGTGAGTGAGTGAGTGAGTGAGTGAGTGAGTGAGTGAGTGAGTGAGTGAGTGAGTGAGTGAGTGAGTGAGTGAGTGAGTGAGTGAGTGAGTGAGTGAGTGAGTGAGTGAGTGAGTGAGTGAGTGGATGGATGGATGGATGGATGAAAGAATGAATAATAATGTATAGGTCATGGGTTCAAGTTCTGGCCGGACCAACATTCAAGGTCTTAAAATAACTGAGAAGGTGCTGCCTTTGTAATAACATCTACAAGTGGTCAGACTTTCACGTGGCTTGGATGACCAGGTAAAATGGCGGTCCCGTCTCTCAAAACTATCTAACCCTGCATCGGAGGGACGTAAAAGAACCACTGAGGACGTAAAGAAACCCTGGAAGTGGCCACCCGCAGTGACTGGCCTTTTTTCATGATTTCTTAATGTAGTGGGATGGGGATGGGGATGGGGATGGGGATGGGAATTGGTGCAATGTACCTCGAAGAGGACCCCGTGTTCTATTGTACAGTATCAGCGTGCAGGCAAATTCTCAAATAACAAATAATAACAAACAACAAGCGCCACCTCAGAGTAAGCGCTGCAACCAATACACTAAAAACTTACAAACGGTTTATCGAATAAATACGGCAGTTTTGGGATAACTGATGGTACAAACACTATATCTGTCATACATTACAATTTCTAACTAGTACTTGTAAAGATATTAGTTACGTATACGTCATTACCATAATAGCATTGAGGACGCGGACGCCAAAAACGATGGCACGTTTTTTTGTTTTAATTAAGCCTCCCTCCGCTTTTCGTGCGCACGCTGACGTCCTAGAAAGAATGTGGACGCCAAGGACGACAGTTCGCGAACCAAAAACCGTTTTGAAAACGTGCCTGCGCCATCGTTTTTGGCGTCCGCGTCCTCGATGCTTGACGATGCTTATTATTATTATTATTATTATTATTATTATTATTATTATTATTATTATTATTTCTTTTTTTTTTTAATAACTTTCCCAAAAATAAGAACCTACAATATAAAGATATATAACAAACAAACGGAAATAAAAAATATACATACTAACAATAATATACTTAACGACCTTATTTATGATTATTAAGTGCGGGTACATTGTAGGTGAGTGAGGAATTAGGAATAAACTAAGCGAATGATCATGAGACCTTAGAGGAAAACTTTGTAAACGAAGAACTTCAATATTAAATTAAAAGCGAAGTTGAATTAACCAAAGGGCTGAGTATTTCACAGTACTAAATAATACAAAATACCTAATATCTATTGTTCTCTATTGTTTCATCAGTGCTATTTAGTGCAAATTGGTAATAATTGGTGAATTGACGTTATTTTATTACCAAAATTGAAAAAGTCGTGTGAAAAATTACAAATCAATATTACAAATATAAGGTAAAAGGTAAGCTACTCAGAAATAGCAGTACTTATCTAGCTGAGAAGCTTATGAAGTACTGTTTCTCAGCCAGTGTGTTCGTATATACTCTATTTATGAAGAAATCATTAAAAAAAAATAAAAATGGCGAGACGTTGTTTCCGTTCGGGAATTACTAGGATTAGGCTAGAATAAAAAAAAAATACGGAAATGCCGACTAAATAGGCGATTAAGTTACAAGATATAACAATTTGAGTTAAACGGTTGACAATCGTACAGCTTGTCTCTGAATAAAAATTTAAAAACCTGCCAAGGTTTTTTTTTTCTCGTCCAGTTTGAATAAAATTAATAACACGGAAAGTTGGTAAGCTTCATGAAAAAGAGAAGTTGTTGTCATTATTTGTCAAAGTATTCTTTCGTGATGCACGCAAGGAAGAAAGGATATTAAAGAAAGAAAAGAAATTAAAGGAATTGAAAGAATTAGGGGAAAATATAGGGAAAGGAAAATGTGGAGAAGAGAAAGGGAAGGAAAGAAAGAAATGGAAAAAGTAAGAAAATAAGTGAAGAAATTTGGAAAAGAAAGATAGATAAAAAGAAAGAAAAGGAAAAGAAAAAAGAAAAGACCCTCCAATCTCTTGTTTTATAAATTATTTTTTTCCTATTTGTTGGCAATATACAGCTATTTTAAAAAAGGTCGTCGCAGCTGAAAGCAACAAGCAACAACATGTACACAAGACGGCAAAGAACATCTGTATTTTACTTCTTATTCTTCATTTAGACGCGAATATTTTAGTCGTTTTGTAATGGTAGGCTGCAACTGTTTCGATTCTTTAACTGTGTTCCCGAATCTTCAGCTAATTAAAGCATTTTTTTTCAGGTGGTCTTGGCTTGTTGCATGTTGCTTTCGGCCGCGACAACCTTAGTTTATTGAAAAAGGTGCATGTAGCTAGTTAACAATCAGACACCGAAGTATATCAGATCTAGAAAACTTGTTTTGTATATATTTCGAAGCGATTACATATTTTTATCTATATACATCTATATATAAATCAATAAAAACATATATTATGACATACGGCTAAAATATTTCTCAGGGTTGCGGAAGAATATGTCTAAGCCACGTACAAAGCTAGAACGAGGGTCGGTAGATAAAGACGACTTTATGGATATTCTAAGGCCCGTTTACACTCGCGATTTTTGCGGCGATTTCAGGTGCGATTTTGCGGCGATTTTTGGTTAAAGTCAAGAATGGTAAATTAAAGAATTTACTTGAAAAGTTTTGTTCCGGACACCAAGATTACCTGGACAAATGTCTATTTAGAAGCATAAGACATAATTTTTTATATTTTCAAAAATCGCAGCAAAAATCGCTAGTGTAAGCGGGCCTTTAGTAAAGATAAGAAAATAATAATTTTTTTCATCAAAAACAAGCAATTTTGTTATCTTACAAGTTATCTTGATCAATTTGTGACAGGTTGCAAAAGAAACTTTGGAAAAATGAATTCGAATAAGATTTTGAAAAAAATATTTACCTCGTGTAGAATTTATTCGTATGCCTTCGATGCTGTACTCGGAGTCAGAACGATGAGACCAAATAGCAATGACATCAACTCTGACAAGCACTTTTCTAATTCATATTGAATACTGAAAGAATTTAACGAAGTTATGGAAAGTAGCAGGTGTATTGTGCCTCTTATTTTAATTTCAAAACACTGACGCCAATTAAATAGCACGACATTTAGACTTTATGATCCATCAATATCTATAAAAAGAAACTTTATTAAACCGGGGACTTTAACATTAAGTCTTAATATGAGCTGAGGCGGTGATAATAACTCAGAAAAAACGACATAACCATGCGCCAAAGATGACATGCTGAGTATAGCCCGGCAGTCTATTGCTGAAACTCAAACGACTGTCCAGAGCAGCTGAAACGGCTAAAGAGGCCGGAAATGGCTGAAAATTGAACAAAATTTCTCAGTGGAATAGTCAGTTTTGTTAGGTATAGCTTTTTTGGATAGGCGTAGAATTAAAAAACAAAACAAAAAAAACAAAAAAAAAGCGCCCTTTGCAGCTCTATTTATTTATTGGTATATTATTTTGTGCCTTAAAATTCATCGATGCCTTGAAATAGTCTCCTGGCTGATTAAAGTCAGGGCACGCGGCTAAACGGGTCAAAGATCGAATCGGAATTTAACATGTTTGGTCTTGCGGAGGGAGGAAAACTGGTCGGAGAAAAAACCCTTGAATCAAGGAAGAAACTTGACAAATTCTATTCACATGTTATACCGAGTGTTGTTGTCGAACCCGAGACTCCAGAGGTGAGAGGCGAGTACACTACCAACACGCCTTGCGAACGAAGTTAGTTAAAAAATGTTAGTTCAGTAAAAGTCGCGCCACACTGTTCAGAATCTTTAATTCGAATAATAACATGTACTAAGGGCGGTAAGGGAGAGTATAGATCTAGTATATTTGTCATTATGTACTCTCAGTAGATAAAATTTATTATATGATTATCAATGAAATACTTATATTTATTACACATTCAGGGTCGATATCCGTGAAATAAAGCCGTGAATAAAAACCATATCAGTGAAGTGATACGATATCACTTCACGGTAAACTGTCCAATAAAATCTCGCGGTATATAATAATAATATATAATCGACCCTTAATGTGTAATAAACAAATTATTACATGTTAAGAGTCTGATATCATTTTTATTAACTCGTTTTCCGTATCATATCGCTCACTCGCTCGCGGACTCGCTTGTTCGCGATATGACGGGAAACTCGTGAATAAAAACGATATCAGACTCTTAACATGTGATAATCTCTATTTCTCTATTTCAAAAATTTGATATTTTCAAATGTGAAGATATCATCACTATGGTAACATACTTGTTATAGCAGAAAAAAGGCTCAAAAAAGCTTTGTTTTCTTTTTCATTGATAATTATATAATAAACAGAATATTACATGGGCGCTTGGAGATACGAACTTTATCGCTGCCGGCACTCACTCGTGAGAGATCTTTTCAACACTCGAAGATAAAATTCGTATCTCCGCGTACCCATGTAATATCCTCTATGTATCCCACATCACACTGGGCTGATATGAAGTAATGACTAATTTCACAGGTGCTTACAAAGTTTGCCGTAATTTAAAAGCGTTGAAATACAAATGAAAGTTAGGGCCGATTTAGACGTCGAAGTTCACGTTTAACCGGGCCTTATTAATCTACATGTGGCACTGAAGCATTCTCCTTCTGATATTCGTAATTCTTCCGTAATTCTTTCCCAATTCAGATCCCATGAGAATAAGATTCTTTGTTTGAGTTGTATCCATATTCATGTGTCTTCTCATGCATAACTATTAATTAAAGAAATGATCCCTAAGGATCTGAATTTGACATCGGTTTATTGAACTATAGCGCGCTAGTTAGCACTTCTCCCGTCAAATAAAGAGACGGATTTTGAACGGATTTTCAAAATTTAGACTTTTTTCAAAAGATATTTTCGTTGTTATGCATGACCTATGATATGATGGATATTGGAAATGTACAAATTGAGAAAATAAGATTTTTGTTTTCATAATAAAACGATCGGCTTGTGAGTTATGGAAATCATAGAAAAACGAGTCACTCGTGAATGGTAGTTAAAACATACTTAGATTGATATTATTTTCAGTCCGAAAGCTGCTGTACATGCCTGCCGGTTATTGAAGCTTAAATTTTGAAAATCCGACAAAAATGAGCGGAGTTACGGGAAGTCAAAGTGATCCAGATTTCTATATATTTTGCCGATTTTGCCCCAATTCAAAATGGCCGCCGAAAACCGTGAATTAGTGTATTATGACGAGCCATTCGATCGCTTGTTTACCGATAGGTGAGGGCAGAATCCCCATCAATTAAAAGAAGAAGAAAAAAACCCACAAAATAGCAGGTGTAGGGTGCTAGTTAGTCCTTCACTAGCCAAATAAGGTTTTTTAATCTTTTCACTTTTCAGCCAATCACAATATTAATCTTATTAATTCACAAAATTCTCCTGAAGCGCTTTTTTTAATCTCTTATCTCTTAATTAATTTTCATTCCTCTAATTACAGCTTGATACCATTACTACTAGAATCCTTTTCTTAGTTCCCGGCTTTTCTTGGCTTAATTATCACCATGATCTTGCAACTCTGAATATAAAGGAGTTACATTGCAAATAGAAAAACCGTGGGCAGCCAGAAATATTTCAGGAATCGTTTATCGTTCGTTGAGTAAGATGAACCGACTAACTACAAGAAGTTTATCTGACTACAAATTAGTGGATTTTCTTGCAGCTAGAGAGTTGTTTCAACGGGCGATACACGATTTCTGAAATATTTTGCTGGGTGCCCACGGTTTTTCGATTTGAACTGTAAAACATTTGAAAAAGAAAAATAGATGGAAGAAGATTTCTGTAGTAGTGGTATCAAGATGAAATAAGGGGAACGATTTTCATGAAGACTTTTATTTCTTATTCCTTAAAGTATCATCAATTATCACAAAAACTATCCTTTGATTTTGAATCTAGGCGCGCAATGCATTGTTTGTCACAAAGAAAATGTGCAAGTGTTAAAAGGCAAACAAAATATTTCCCGCCAACAACGACGAGATTTGCTATGTCTAAAATATATTTGGCGAATCTTTCCACGAATGAATATTTCCCGCCAACAACGACGAGATATGTTATGTCTAAAATATATTTGGCGAATCTTTCCACGAATGAATATTTCCCGCCAACAACGACGAGATATGTTATGTCTAAAATATATTTGGCGAATCTTTTCACGAATAAATTCTTGTTGAAATGTTGTTAATCGAGCCGAAAACGTCGAACTAGGAAATAATTAGCTACGAACAAAATTTGTGCTGATTGCCTAATAGACCCCTTGCGGCACTTGAGAATGCAGCTAAATTTGGAGGACAAATTTGCAAGGGCACCCGGTCTATCCTTACGGGCTGAGAAGCTAAATCCTCTCTTTTCTCTGAAACTATTTCGCCAGTTATCTCTTTCATTATCCCTAAAATCCCAATTTAAGCCTTGGTTTTACTATTTTACTTACCCTGATATCTAAAACAATGTTATCAGTCACCGTTATCCCTAAAACTATTATTTCTGTTATCCCTTATCACTATAAGCCACATATAAGCCCCTTTCCTCTTTTCTAAAACGTTCGGTCCAAAAAAATGTTATTCAAGGGTATTTTACTCTTTTCTTCATCAGTGTTTGTGATAGTCTGGGTGAGTGTAGTCTTGAGAAAGACTGTCGTTGTTGGTGAACTTACAGAATTTCATATTATAAACTTGAGAGCAAATTTAAACAAAAATTTCAACCGGAATCCATGCTAATTATAACTTGCCGATGTCAACGTCCTTCATAATCTAGTGACCAAATTATCTAAGCATAATTATTTGGTCGTAAATTGCAATCTTAAAGATCATAGTAATCTTTGTTTACACTCTAATTTTTTTTTAAGAGATATCAAATCTTCACCCATGGTTTATCTGCTCGTGGTTCTTCCTGAATATGACTGAAAGACGGTTTTAATAAGCACTCAAGATGTAATGGGATGTGGGTAAATTGAGAGCTGTTTTTCTCATGTACGTGCTCATTAGCTTACGTTTCTTGAGAACCTTGAGTTGAAATTTTTTATCGATATTTGATTATAAGAATGAAATATGGAAAGAAGAAAAATAGAGGAAGAAAGAAAAAAAGGAAGGAAGAAATGAAGGAAAGAAAGAAGGAAGGAAGGAAGTAAGAAATGAAGGAAACAAAAGAAATGAAGAAAGAAATGAATGAAACAAATAAAAAACAAGCATTCAAAGCTAGAAAGAGAGAGAAAGCGAGAGAAAGTGAAAGAACAAGAAAGAAAGGAAGCAAGAAAGGAGGGAGGAAAAAACCGCGAAAAAATAATCAGAAAGAAATCAGGACAGAAAAAGAAAGAGAGATAGGAAGATATAGGAAGAAAGGAAGAAAGGAAGAAAGGAAGGGGAAAATGGAAGGAAAGTGAAAGGGAAAAGAGAGGAAAAAAAAGAGAAAAAATAACAAGAATAAAGATAAAAAGACGGGAAAAGACTGAAAAAAAGTACCAACAAAAAAAAAAAAAAAAACGGAAAAAAAAAAAAAAATTGGAATCTAAGGCCATTGCCTGCTTAGATAACAATTCGTTTAGCATGTGCTTCAAAACCACCTCATATTCAAGTACATAACAAACCAATTTCCAACTTCATCCTCTTTCTCATTACTCAATTCCAATTTCTGAAGGATCCTGAGAAGCAGTCATCAACATCAAGACTACGTCGCAGTGGGGACCACCTTATCATTATCATTCACTATTCATCAAATATTGTGATTGTGAGCACCGTGGCCACTGTTGGCGCCAAATTAACTGGATGATTCGTAGTACATGAATCGAAGATTTGTTCACTTAGTAAAGCTTAAAAGAGAAACGAAAAAAATAATATAGCTTCATCTAAAAATACATCAGTCCACAAAATATTCATTTCGTGCGATGGTTAAATAAAAACAAAAATGAAATTAGGTCGAGATTAATTTGGGGAGAGAGAGAGAGAGAAGAGAGGATTCATCGTATCTCGAAGATGAAGCATAATATATTCAGGATCAAGTGCAAATTATAGGTAATGAGTTAAATTGAAGTTATGAAATACTCTCCCCTGCGGGCAGAGTCTCCTATACCTCCTCCTGGAACGAGAGAAGAAAATCCCCTTGTAGGGTAAAGGTTGAGAGGAGAAAAAATAAGGAACATTCTCAAAAATCAGATGACAAATCAAAAAAGAGAAAGTAAAAAAAAGAGGGAAAGGTTGAAATTGACAAGATTCAGAAGAGAAAACTAATCAAATATATGAATGACAAATCAAAAAAAAGTGGAAGAAGGAAAGGAGGAAAGGAAGAAAGGAAAAAGAAAGAAAGAAATTAAGAAAGAAAAGAAAGAAAAGAAGGAATGAAGGGAGAGTAAGAAAAAAGTGCTAAGTCAAAGTTTTGAAGCTGATCAAATTGAGAGGATAAAACTCACCAGCACACTGCAAAATACATATAAAAAATGCAAATGACTTTCTTCCTTCCTTCCTTTTCTCTCTTTCTTTCTTTCTTTCTTTCTTTCTTTCTTTCTTTCTTTCTTTCTTTCTTTCTTTCTTTCTTTCTTTCTTTCTTTCTTTCTTTCTTTCTTTCTTTCTTTCTTTCTTTCTTTCTTTCTTTCTTTCTTTCTTTCTTTCTTTCTTTCTTTCTTTCTTTCTTTCTTTCTTTCTTTCTTTCTTTCTTTCTTTCTTTCTTTCTTTCTTTCTTTCTTTCTTTCTTTCTTTCTTTCTTTCTTTCTTTCTTTCTTTCTTTCTTTCTTTCTTTCTTTCTTTCTTTCTTTCTTTCTTTCTTTCTTTCTTTCTTTCTTTCTTTCTTTCTTTCTTTCTTTCTTTCTTTCTTTCTTTCTTTCTTTCTTTCTTTCTTTCTTTCTTTCTTTCTTTCTTTCTTTCTTTCTTTCTTTCTTTCTTTCTTTCTTTCTTTCTTTCTTTCTTTCTTTCTTTCTTTCTTTCTTTCTTTCTTTCTTTCTTTCTTTCTTTCTTTCTTTCTTTCTTTCCTTTCTTCCTTCTATCTTTCTTTTTTCCTCACAGATCGTCTAATCAACCATATGGTCGAGAATTCTATTTCGCCATCTAATATTGTTTTAATCGCCGCTCAAAATCAATTACGATCAAGAACACCTCAAAAAGCCCAAAGCCATATTCATTAACTTTATTCCCATTCTTATTACTGTTAATGAAGGTTTCAGAATCGAAATGACCTTCATTACGATTAATTCAACTTGCGAACCCCAGCCATCTAGCCATCTATATATTATTCTATACAATGATATAACGTCAAGCTTTCGTAATTAGCTTCCTTTGCCTTTATTGGCGTTATAAAGATCGCATCAGATACCTTGATCTATGCATAGTTATCTCTCGATAATGGTTAACCGAGACAGGAAAAGAGAACTTTTAGCTATGCTTTTGCAATATTTAGTCGGCTAATTGAATAAAAGTGATAACTTAGGCCAATACAAAAGAATTCAAATGAGCCGCACTGTCTTCAAAATAATATTAGATTAGACAAGTAGAAAAGAAATTTAACGTCTTGCAACATCTTTTTATTTCCCTTTAAACATTCCTTTTTTACACATAAGTTTTACATTTTTCTCATAATTTCTACATTTTTTAAACGCCGGCATTTTTCTTTAGATTTTTCGAAGTATATTCTTATTTAAAAGTCAGTAATATGTCTAAACATTTTGACTTGTAAATAAGAATATAACTCGAAAAATCTAAAAAAAAAAAATTGTAAAAAATGTCTTGCAACATCTAGTGAAATAACTGAAAAACAACGCGCAACATCAGAGCTATACCGAACCACACCCATGCACCTGCCATTATATCCTGTCAGATTGATTGAACAGACAAGGAAAGACAACAGAGTAGACTAGGAACTACATTCAGAAGGAGCCTACCACGAAGCTAAAGGTGCAGACACACGAAGTAATTTTTAATGCGAAGTTTCATGCAACGTCGCAAAAATTAGAGATCGCATCGTGTGAACACCCGTTCAACGCTGCATACGACGTCGCCGGCTACGTCACAAAAACTGTAGAAACCAGTTCTACTTTTGTGACGTCGCGCGCGACGAACCTCACCGTGTGAACTAAACTTCACATGGGGAGTGGTCACACGATGCGATCTATTTTTTTGCGACGTTGCATGAAAAATCGCATCGCGTGTTCGCACCTTTAGCCTCAGTTCAAACGTCGATCATTTCATGAGTCGAATCTAATGACATCAAAGAAGACCGCCTTCTTATCTATTGTTTTCAATGCGTTCAGCTCATGAGAAGATGAACGTTTGAGCTGGGCCTTCTACTGATGACAAGCGGTTTTCAATTGCAACTTCATGCATGATGAACTGAATTAGACTTCGATTCCGCAAGTGAAAAAAAGTTAGATTTTTCGAATAAGCGTTCAATTAACTGCTGCCTGATGTGAATGGAAGATAACACAGGTATCGGAATTGATAGATATCACCGGAAAAGGCCATTAATTTACGATCAACCTTGTCTAACTGCATCAACATAGGCCATTAATGGGCTAAAGGAATCGAATCATTCACTTTACTGGCTGTCCCTCTTTTCTACAAATTGTTATCACCCTTATTATTACAAACGCATAGGTCAAACGTCAAATATCATATGAGCCGTACGTATTGAAAAAAAGGGATAAACAGGGGCGGATCCAGCCAAAGAGGGGCTTGACTGAATGTTGCGAATGATACTGCAGAACTTGGAAAGATGTTTAAAAATGTGTTTTCTGTTCCAATTCAAGATTTTTAGCCGAAGGGGGGGGGGGGGGCTACAGCCCACCCTTACCCCTCCCTGGATCCGCCCCTGATAAGGCGGTCTTCTATTACGTCTTTAGGTTCGACTCACGTGAAGTTTAACGTTTGTATTCGGCCTAAGCCATTAACTGCATACATTTATTAAATGCAATACCTTACTGTCATGCCTGCTTCAACCATCTCTTTATGCTCGATATTTTTTCATCTTTTCATATACTAGCTAGTAGGTCCATCTAGATGTAGCTTTGTCAGATTCTGTAAAAAAAAATATACATGAATGGATAAACGAACAAATTAAAGGACAAATGAATGGTGGAATGGATGAAGGAAGGAAGGATGGAAAGGAGGATGGAAGAAAGGAAGGGAGGGAGGGAGGAAGGGAGGGAATGAGGGAAGGAAGGAAAGAAGAATCTTGTAATCAACAATATTTGTTTTTTTTTTAACAGGTGATTGCATAGCCATTAGTTTTAAAGTAGCTCAGCAAATCCTGCAAGTTTGGCCTTTTATGGGGAAGGGGAAGGCTATTAGTCTCCCCCGCAGCCGTTTTTAGGGTCGCCACGCAACACTCTCTCCCCATTAACTAGTGGGGAGAGAGTGTTTCGCGACTACCCTAGAACGGCTGCGGGGGAAACTAGAGGGCTATCTGCCCCTGAACCTACTGTATCAGATCAAGCCTTGTGGGGAAAACCTGCCTTTAATTTATAGTGCAAGTGATTTTCCCAAGGTTTAAATGATGACAAGTATATATGGACCCCTTTCAGGCCAAATTGAGCTACTTTGACGTCACGTGCAAGACGTTTTTACCTCATATTTCAAAGGGTTGTGGGTTTATATTGAGGGGCCTAGTCAGATGTACCCATAACTATATTTCAAGACATTTCATGCAGAGAAATAAGACTCATTTGTAAGAATCAGATATAGACCAAGTGCACACAGTATAGTGCTCACATGACGGCAAAATAAACTCTATAAATCTCATCTCTGATATCTTTATGAGCTTTCACCCTTAACTATTGAAAACTTCCAAATATGTTGATCTGGACATGATCTTTCAGATGGTAGAGGCTGTTTTTATGAGGAAGATTTCACCTTTCCGAACCAAAAAAAAACCAGCTCCGTGCATAAGGTCCAACGGGAAAGAAATCTTTAAGATTAAACATTTATTTAGTCAATATTGGGTGTACTATAGCATCTTGAAGTCATGTTAACAATACCATTCTCGTATTCATCCAACAATACATTTATTTACTTCTTCATCAAATTACATGTTTCCACTTCTTGTCTCATAAATTCAGGTCATGCATATTAAAATAAATTCCCTTCTTCCATTCATTTGTCCACACACACTCACTCTCCCATCCATCCAGTACTACATGTAGGTCATGCAGGCCCGTCGCTAGGGGTACTTTCATGGTTCCTTAACCCTTCTATTCGCAAATTTCTGAGAGAGAAATTCGATGCATAAAAATTGTAATAATGCAATAAAACAACAACCCTTTTGAGGTCCTAGCAACGGGCCTGTCATGTGTTTAGTTTTTTGAAAAAAGAAATTAATTTTCCACATTAATTTTTGTGGTCCTAGCTACGGTTGGTTGTTTTTTGTTTTTTTGTTTTTGTTTTTTTTTGAAAAAAGAAATTAATTTTTCACATGCTTTTTGATACCTCTAATACACAGCTTCCCCCTCTTAATCAACTCAGTCAATTTGCTTACAGCTTCCTCATTACAGACAGAGCCAGGATTTTCGAGTAAATTATCAAGCCCCTCCATAATGAAGACCAACCTCATTAGGTCATTGTGGAGTGACACATCACAGTTTTTACCCCCCTTTACAAGAATTATCGCCAAACCTTCCAGAACAACATGGGCTTGGGACTGGAAATTGAAAGCATCTTTAACATGTATCAAAGTGTTCTGCTTGATCATTCTTTCTAGAATGGAGCTGATTCTAGAGTGGTGTGAATTCTTTAATGCTCTGGTCTTAAGGTAGCAGTATGCTTTGATTCCTTTCTCCATTGACTTGAGCTTTCGCTGCACAGCAATTATGTTAGTCGATTTTCTGGCATGGTGGCTTGACAGAGCAATATCAATGATAATCTGCATCTTAGTTTTGGGGACTGTAGGGAGCTTAAATTCACTTTTGGCAATCACTCTGTTTCTACAGTCATAGTAATTGTGATCACTCAAAGTACTAAGGCACTGCCAACAGAAGTGAATTCTACAAAATATACAATACATGTGGTCACATCCATGAAACTTTTCAATAGGATAGCTACAAGTTGGGCACTTCTTCACCATCACACTGATAATGTTCTTTCCCTTTGCTTTGCCTCTCTTGGATTTTCTGGCATATTCCTTGTATTCATCTCTAAATTTCTGGGCTTTTTCACACTGGGAGGGCCAGTGGGAAGGCTCTTGGCACTTGAAGCACCATGATTGGTTACAAGCACAGACTACTGGCAGAGGAGCTGTAGTGGATTTTGTTGTCACTTCACGTGCTTCGCACGGTGTTACTTGCATCACAAGGTGGCATCCCTCAGTTGGACAGTGCTTCAAAGCTGGATTCTTTGTAATGCTTCTCTTGATTTTCCAGGAAAAGTACTTGTAATACCAGGAAGTTGCCAAGCTCATAATGGTGATGTCATCTAAGGGGGTCTGACACTGGTGACCTGGGCATAGCAGATCTGTTTCCCCCATGCTAAGCATAGATTTTATGTAGACTTCCCAGCAGCAATTGCAGAATGAGTGTCCACATGATACTAGTGTAGTGTGATTCAGGCTCCCTGGAAGAAAAGAGAGAAGTAAATATTACATCAGATTAAAGACATTGCATAATGTATCAATTAGGTAAAAGAAAAATATGCTAATGCTCCCTTCTCCCCTCCCCTCCCCTCAAAATATATACAAGTGACAAAAGGATATTCCATTATGTGTGTCTTGAGAAAGCATTCATTTTTATAACTTTTTTATCCTGTATTGCAGAAAATGTTGTGCAGCACCAAACTTTATGTAGAGGTAGAAATAATGGAAAAAATGGCTACAGTATACAATGCATTCCCTGCACTCTGATCAGGGATTTTTAGCTTCTTAGTTATTTCTGAAAGCCAATACCCTATTATCTTTGTGCTACTCTAGAATGAAATATTTGTAAGAAAATAAGAAAATAATTGGGTACAATAAATTATTTTTGTTGTTGTTGGTTGTATTTTCTTTAGACCTCTGCATGATTTATAAACTTTTCCAAGAATTCTGAACTGTAGCTTATTGTTAAGGAGAAGAATAAGAAAAAAGAAAAAGAAAAAAGAAAATGAAAAAAGAAAAAAGTCAAATTGAAAACTAACAAACATTCCAACATTTCAATGTACAGTATCAAAATATGTACTCTACAGTATCATTCATTTGATAAACCAACAAGAATAAAGATTTCCAAATATTGGAATATTTTTTGGGTTTCCATGGTGCAGTAATTATAACTAATTACTAATTATAGTAATTAAAACATTTCAACATTGAAAACATGATAATATACAGGAATTATCTAAAGAATATACAGGAATTATCTAAAGAAATTATCCTTCAGCAGCAGGGTAATTAAGATAAACAGATGAATTTGGGCTATTGAGGCCTTAACTTCAGCTGTGTTATTGAAAAAGTATCTAAGCTTTCACTGTCTACGGCTTCATCAAAGACTTCTCTTTTAAGTCTCTGATGAAGCCATACATGGTGATTAAGCTTAGATACTTATTCCAATAACACAGCACTAAAGGCCTCAATTGAACAAATTTATCTAAACATAAGTATGATAATAAAATCAAGATTTTCAATACCTTCATTGTTGAGATCTTCAAAGCAGATTCCACATTCAGCTTCTGGTATACATGAACTGGAGACACTTGAACCTTCAGGGTCATTTTCATTCTTCTTCATTACTTCCTTCTTGGCCTGGATAAGCACTTCCCTTTCTGTACAACTCCTTCCTTGGTATCCAAGAACTTCTGCAAACACATCTGATGTGTAGAATGGTAATTTCTTCTGACTGATTTTCAAAGGCTTCTGGTCTTGGTGTATTTCATATTTTTCAACAGATTTTACACCAGCATTGATGATTTCACAGACACTACAAACTTTGGAACCATTGTTGCTTAACAAATCAAGAAATTGTTCCTTAATTAATTCAGTTGTTTCTTGAGATGAGTTTAGTTCTGAAAGTCCATCGTGAAGTAAAAGTTTCACTGAAGCCCTGCAAATATCACTAGTCTTTGCTTCTGATTTCTTGAGCTCAAACAGCACTACCATAACAGCTAAATCAATGTCTTTAGATGAACTTTTCATAAGTCCTGTTAAATCAATTGCAAACTTTCGAGGATTGCAACCTCCTTCTCTATAGTAATTCCCCCAGGTCTTTCGCAGCTCTGGTGGTAGAATTTCTGCTTCTTGTAAATTAACTTCACAAAATGGATAATTTTCTGGTGTAAAATCTGAAGACTGTTTGTTAGCACTGTTGTTCTCAATTGAAGGATCTTCAGAGTTCATATCACTTCTATATTCCTCTTCTTCCACTACCATATACTGTCTCAGGGCTCTATTTCTTCTGTGTTTTGGCTTCTTTCGACTTGTATTCTTCAAATTCTTTTCCTTTGATTTCAAGGACTTGAGTATAAAGGAATTCATTGCTCTTGACTTAGATAACAATCTCTCATGTTCATCAACAAGTTCTTTGTTGTCAATGACTATGATGTTATTCTTGAAGTTGCGCTTGCTTTGGCCTCTAACAGCTTTATCAGTGGATGGTCTCTGAACACAAGGTTGTTGGGTTTGATTCACAAATACATATTCCCCAAGAGAAGCGTAGAGTGAGTGATCAAGGCTCTCTTCAAAGTACATGCCACCATCACCATCATTGTCATCACCATCATCAAAGTTGTCAACATCATCATCATAATCTTCTTCATTTTCATCACTAAGATATCCATCTTCCTCTACCATTCCACTCCACAGACTCTCACTCCACTTCCCTCGTCTGTTCTTAGAGCTACCTTTTCTTTTTCCACGGCATTTTTCACTGAACTTCACTTCTGAGTTATGTGGCCAAGACCCTTTGGCAACTGGATACAGCACTTCAAATTCCAAATCAGCCTGGCTTGACTCACTCTTAAGACTTTGAGCTTCACCATATCTTCGTCTTGGCTTCTTAATCTTTCTAGTCGAGCTGTCATAAACAGAAATACAGCGTCCTCTTCGGCCATTTTGAGTACCTCTTTGCTCGACCAGAAGAAAATCACTCTCTTCTCCAACAACTTCATGAGGATTCGCCGTACTTTTGATAATTTCAGGCATAAGCCATCGATTTTGCTTACCCAGGGAATAACTTATCGTTTCAACTAGACCTTGTGTTGGAGTTTCTCCTGAATTTTCACTAGTTTGTCGAACTTTTTTGACCAAAATCCCTTCACGTCGAGCAGTTCTTGCAAACGGAGAGCGGACAGTTCTGCCTGTATGGTGGCCGTGTTTGCCAGTTTTCCCCGCCATAATTCCGTAAAATCTCAACCTTTATCTCTTAGCTCTATATTACTAACCTTTCTTAGTAGAAAACAGCTTGTATTTTGGAGTATAACAGAGTTTCTTTTATATTCTTCGCGCGCCATAGTTGAATCTGGTGGTGCAATGTTGTGGTGCAAGAACTGAGAGATATAACAGCGATTTTCATTGGGTGGTAAATTTGGTGACCAATCAGATGGCGTCTTTGAAACGTTCACAAATAGATATGACAAAATTTCTACATTTAGCAAAATAAACAGGGAACCCAATCCAAAGATTGGAAATTTGACAAAACTAAAATATATATTGAATTGTTTAATTAGTAAACTTCTTTTTCCCCCTTTCTAGTCCTGGGATGAACACCCAATAACATTTCTAACATTGGTGTGTGTGTTTTTTTCCTGATTAAATTAGAAAGTTATAAGAAATTGATCCTGGAGTAGGACTGGACAGTCGGACGGCTGAATCTAATAGAGTACCGAAGTGATGACGTCATAAAAATGATTTTCGACTGTATTATAATTTCGATCTTCAATTTCGATAGAGCATCGAGAAAGATGTTAACAAGCCAAATTTTATGGGAATTAGTTAAAAAGCAACGGAGATATGGCGTTTTGAATATATAATTTCCCCATACAAATCACTGTATTTTCGGCTTCGTTCCTAACGTTAGGAACGAAGCCGAAAATACAGTGATTTGTATGGGGAAATTATATATTCAAAACGCCATATCTCTGCTGCTTTTTAACCAATTCCCATAAAATTTGGCGTGTTAACGTCTTTCTCGATGCTCTATCGAAGAATGAGAATGAGAATGAGAATGAGAATGAGAATGAGAATGAGAATGAGAATGAGAATGAGAATGAGAATGAGAATGAGAATGAGAATGAGAATGAGAATGAGAATGAGAATGAGAATGAGAATGAGAATGAGAATGAGAATGAGAATGAGAATGAGAATGAGAATGAGAATGAGAATGAGAATGAGAATGAGAATGAGAATGAGAATGAGAATGAGATTAATGATTGATGAGGATGAGAATGAGAATAATATAGAACTTTAAAAAAATAAATTTTGCAAACAAAAGAAATACACAAATAGGAAATCGATGCCATTTCATATATTAGAATGAAGACCATTTGATCATTAGAGCAACCACTTAACTTGAATAAGACAAATCAGTGAAAAAGCGACGGATATATGATAATGGCCAATAATATCAAAACGGTTATGCAAACATCTATATTCATTCTCCATTCTTTCGATACACTTTAGTTCCCATAGTAATGCCTTTTGCACTTTAAAAAAGTAACTAATAGGTGGAAACGTAAGCTTGTAGTCTGTCATCTAACAGTGTAAGGCACACCGTTAACTTTGGGACACGTTGATCGGTCTTTACTGTTCCACCGTGTACTCTGGGCTGAAAAAAGATTAACACAGCTAGTCTGAGGTGAGTCCTGAGTCCTGTAATCTTGGGATTAACTGATAACTTTTGCAAATGGTTAGATAGATTACCCACTAAATCAGTTGACACCTAGCCTTTAATAGTCAAGAGCCTTGCAAGCACTAAAGTACGCGGTGTTGAGGTTTAATCGCGGAAGTCAGCCCTCATAACTTCGGCATGGCGTTTTTAATATCCCATTCTTTGATTTTAAATGCACTCTCAGCAATCCACTAGTACTTTGATCTGTGAGTTAGCCGTGTCCTGACATAGTGCAGCCCAGAGGTGGTTTTAAAGGTTCTATCTGTGGACTAGCCGTGCCGTGACTTTGATCAGCTCAGTTGTTATTAGGGTTCGATCGATCTGTGAGTTGGTTGTGTCCAGACTTTGATCAGCTCCATAGAGTAATTGTTTCAGGGCTCGTTCTGTGAGTCAGTTAGCCGTGCCCTGAACTTATCAGCCTGGAGTTATGTTAAGTGTTGTTTTGTAGTTTAGTATCTTGATCATTATTAACTAGATGTTTCTTCAACCATAAAATAATTTATTTCCGAGGTTGTTTCAGGGTTTGATCTGTGTGGAGTTAGTCATGCCCTGACTTTAATCAGCCCAGAGGTTGTTTCAGGGTTCGATCTGTGAGTTAGCCATGCCCTGACTTTAATCAGCCCAGAGGTTGTTTCAGGGTTCGATCTGTGAGTTAGCCTTGCCCTGACTTAAATCAGCCCAGAGGTTGTTTCAGGGTTCGATCTGTGAGTTAGCCTTGCCCTGACTTTAATCAGCCCAGAGGTTGTTTCAGGGTTCGATCTGTGAGTTAGCCTTGCCCTGACTTTAATCAGCCCAGAGGTTGTTTCAGGGTTCGATCTGTGAGTTAGCCTTGCCCTGACTTTCATCAGCCCAGAGGTTGTTTCAGGGTTCGATCTGTGAGTTAGCCATGCCCTGACTTTAATCAGCCCAGAGGCTGTTTCAGGATTCGATGAAATTAATATAATTTGGTTTTCCAGGCCGGGTAAATATAGCTGCTCCGTTCATTTCCCACTTGAATAGCTTATTAGCTGGTCAGAATAGTATGTTCAAACATTTCATAAATTTGCAAGTTAATAAAAAATGTTTGGTTTTTTTTTCCTTCTTCTTTTCCTCTAAATTCTTCTTCCTCTTTTGTCAAAGTTTTTCTTTGATAAATTGACTCAAAGTCTTACGTTCGAAAAAAAACAAATCAAATAATTTTTAGTCTTGAATAGAGTCAATAGTTACAAAGAGGCTTAGCTTAGAATGCGCATCCCCTGCTAACTTAAACAAACCACACGATTATGATAACATCTCAGGATCCACATCTCAGGAAGATGAGGAAGCACACGGGTGGTGTCAGCGTTTCTAATGCGCGACCTTCCAATTTGTGAGTAGAGTTGCTAGTTGGTTCTTTCCTCTCGGAGAGGTTTCTGCAGATCCTCAGCTCCTGTTAAGCTTTCCACCCTCCACAAAAACAAACTTTTAATAATAATAATAATATTAATAATAATAATAATAATAATAATAATAATAATAATAATAATAATAATAATAGTAGTAGTTTTATTGACAACCAATATTGCAGTCATGAGAGTGGTGAAATAAGAAAAACGTTTGGAAAATATTATAAGTTCCTAATAAAAGCCATAAAAAAAGATTTCTTAAAACGTTCAGTACCATAACGTGGTTCAATAAAAAGTCTATTGTTCCTTAAAAAGTATCTTGTGTTAACGTTGAATGCAGGAAGAAGATTATTAATATAACTTGTGGCTTGGATCTTTGATAATGTCCATCAAAAGTTTCTCACATAACACTTGTCTGCAGCACGCAAGAGATTTCAACTTGGAAGCTTCCATTCTTTCGCTGTATGATAGATCAAGGCCATGGATGATGGACAAAGCGCGCTTCTGAATTCGTTCAATGTCATCGCTGAGATATGATGGTAAAGCATAATGAAATACGGGTGATGCGTAGTCAACAACACTACGAATAGTACACGTAAGGTACAAACTAACCATGTCTGACGTGGAGACCTTGGCATTTATGAAATACATACGTTTCGATGCTTTTTTGATGACAAAGTCCACGTGACAGTTCCATTTCAAATCCTTACAGATCATTATACCTAGGACTTTCACTTGTCGAACCAGTTCAAGTTAATCTTTACTATTTATCGTCAGAGGACTATATTAATTCGACTAAGACTTAGAGAAATCAATGCGCATTTCCTTGCATTTGTCTTCGTTGAGTGTAAATTTCTGCAGGTTCTTGGATTATATCGTGAATGGCGTCAATTCAAGACACTTTACGTAGTCATGAATATAAGGGATTTCCTCCCTTCACGAAAATTTAACTTTTAAATATCTACTACTCCAGTCGATCGAGGCACAATTGCCATAGGTATGTTAACCACTCGCCGCTATTCTGGGTGTTAAACAAGGACGGTTTTGAATAATTCTATGATCTTCAGTGAAGATTTGCCGTTATTAATTTAGGTCATATGTGAGAAGTTTTCTTTGTTTGTTTGTACGGAAATGAGTGTGTACATTTGAACAGATTAACTAACAAAATTGACTATGTTGATTTTGTTCAGGAGATGAGGAAATAAAGTTAACTATCGCTAGCAATTTGCATAAGTGATACAAAAAAAATATCGAGTCTTTTAAGAATTTAATTTTTCTTAAGTAAGCGTTTAGATCTGAAGAAGAATTTAGTGGCATTTTTAGAAAAACGCGTAAGAAAATTGCCAAAGTTTCAGTGCTGAAATTCGAAAAGTATTTCATAGCCCAGCCATTAATTTTGGCAACGAGAAAAGGAAAATCCGGTAGAATTGCCCAAGGCGTCCAAATAATGGATGGGTACATGTACAACCTTACGCTCTAAGCCGGAAATGAGTTAAGACAGACGAATGGAAACGAGGTCTAGGGACCATAAGTTAAACAAAGAGAGAAAATTAAATATCTAAAGATTCCGATCACCTGAGAAAAAAGCTCGTTTACAAAAATAGGCCATTTACTGCCATTTTATAAAACAAAATTAGTTTATTATTGTAAAAGATGGCCCCTCCAGACTAATTCCGGCTAAGAGTATGTATCCAGAAGTTTTTTTTTTTTTATCTTACAACTTTATTGGTTGTAGTCTCACAAAAATATCAAGCATATAGCAGACCAGGCCTAGGAAGGTGGGAAGGAGAGCAGACTAATATAGCTGCAAATAAAAGGAAAGAGTGATGGGCTATTTGGAAGAGATAGATAGCATGTAATACGTTTTTTTTTTCTTTTTTTTTTTCATTTTTTGTTATACAGGTCTCCATTTAAACCAGCCTCAGCTGAATTGGACACCACCTGTGTAAATATTCCTAATAAATATAAATAAACACATGAGCCGAACGTATTGAAAACAAGGCGGCCTACTTTGATGTCATTAGGTTCGGCTCACGTCATGTGAAATTCAACGTTTGCATTCGGCACTATCCAGAAACCAGTTAAACCAGTTTTCTATAATAACAGGGGGCAGATGTTGAAAAACAATTGACTAAATCATGGTTTATCTTCCTGTGGTAGCTGGCCTTGAATACAAGACTGATAATTTATTGGCTGCAAGTAGGCATAACAAGACCTTCAATGTTTTTTCAGCCGTTTTTTACTTGACGTTCTTCGTTCGTTAAATCGAAACGAAAATTCGCGCGTGCTGAACAAAATATTGTATCAGCTGTTAGGTGTCGTTTTCATAGTTCTAGGGTTTTTTGCTCTTTTATTCTTTCCTTACGAATTTTCGAAGAACCAAATAACAAGTGAGTTGATAAGTGCTAAGTGCCTGTTATTTTCATATCATCTAATGTTTTATTTTAATTCTTACATCAACCCAGAGGTTGTTTCAGGGTTGGATCTGTGAGATAGCCGTGCCCTGCGTTTGATAAGCCGAGAGCTGATGTTGTTTTGGGGCTGGATCTGTGAGTTAGCCATGCCCTGACTTAGATCAGCTCAGAGGTTGTTCCAGGCTTCGATCTGTGAGTTAGCCGTGCCCTGCGTTTGATAAGCCCAGAGCTGAGGTTGTTTTGGGGTTCGTGTTAAAATTTGATGTTTTTCTCTCCCCTGACTTCACGATCAAGGTTAACAAAATGAATCTGTTGATTGCAGTCTATTACCTTCGCAATGCCCTTGTTCATTATCACCGGTGCAGCTCTTTTGCTGATGGCGCACACCTTAGTGGCAGGTGATACTTACAAACCCTGTGAGTACACTGAGCTGGAGAAATGCAACAGTGTATTTATGTCGAGCTTCAAGATTCCTGTTCCACCGCCAGAAAACGTTTACTGTCATGGATTTCAGGTAGAAATTAAGTTACTCGTCGTGCCTTTTCACGTACCCATTCTACGGTGAATTGATTGATGTGGATAATGGAGGGATGGAGGGATGGATAAATGGATGGATAAATAGATAGATAAATGGATGGATAAATGGATGGATAAATGAATGGAGGGAGGGAGGGAGGGAGGGATGGATAGATGGATAGATGGATGGGTGCATGGGTGCATGGGTGGGTGGATGGATGGATGGGTGGGTGGGTGGGTGGGTGGGTGGGTGGGTGGGTGGGTGGGTGGGTGGGTGGGTGGGTGGGTGGGTGGGTGGGTGGGTGGGTGGGTGGGTGGGTGGGTGGGTGGGTGGGTGGGTGGGTGGGTGGGTGGGTGGGTGGGTGGGTGGGTGGATGGATGGATGGATGGATGGATGGATGGAAAGAAGGATGGATAGATAGATTGATGGACTAATGGATGGTATGGATGTATTCGTGTATGTTTGGTTAGAGGGAGGGATATGGATGGAAGCATTTTCTTGATGAAACACTTTATAACACTTAATACAATTACCAAGCAACAAAAACGTATAGAAATTAAAACTTCTTCATTAAAACTTCTTCATCATCCTCATCATCCTCATCATCCTCATTATCCTCATTATCCTCATTATCATTTTACCTATATCGTACAGGCTTACGCCCACTGTTTGAGTGCTTCCCCATGTTTTGGTAAGTTCTTGGACCTCGATCGCTACATGATCCTTCAGCACATGATCATGGATAAGACCCTGGATGTTTGTCGTAATCATGACCTTTGGTCTTTACAGAACAAAGTCCAAGGTACGTTAGAAACTACAATGCATAATACCGTGTTTTTTTTACTTGGCCAGTGAAAAAATACTAGGCACAATACAGAGGGTCTTGAAGAGAGGTCCTAATCCCATTTCCAAGCCCAAATTTTTGCAAATCCTGGTCCCAAAATCTCAGTCCGAGTTATAGACGGAGTTAGAGATTTTGCAAAATCCCAATCCCAATAATGGCTAAATCCCAGTCCCAGTGCATGAAAACCTATTTTCCCAGCCTAAAAAAAGGCAAATCCCAGCTCCCATTCATACCCTTTCAGGACCCTCTGCATGGTTAGTAGACACACATAACTCACAATTGCAAATTGAACACCATGTTGTAAAGAGTTTGAGCTGCTGTTTAAAAGTTGAGGGAAAATTACATGGAAATACCGTTGATTTTCCTTTTTCCTCAAAATATTATACTTTTATCAAATTTAAAGTATAAATTGCAGTTTTGATTTTAGATTCAGTTTTCATTCGATGAAAAAGACGCTTTTGCTTTTTTCTCCTTACCACACCCCTTTTCTCCTCTCTGGACACATTTCTTCTCCTTCTCTTTCTCCTGCTTAGTTTATAAATCCTCTTCCTTAGACTTTACAGCGGCGGTTCCAAGAATCTGAGAAGGGGGAGGGGGGGGGGGGGGTGTTAGAGAAACCTTACCGCTGACTATGCAAAAACTACAGGAGGTGAAATTTTTAAAATATGGTTTGCAAAGATGCTATTTCCTGCGTTTTGGAAATATTTAGGACCAAAAAAAAAAAAAAAAAAAGTGTAAATCGGGGGGTTCAAAATTGCATCCGAAACTAAAGGGGGTGGGGGAGGGGGTGCCCTTTACCCCATCCTAAATCCATCCTTACTTTGTGACATTCCCTTTCTTCATCATTTATCAGCCAATAAGAAATACCGCAAGAAGATTGAAAACATCATGGGTGTTGGTAGGTATATACTTCAGTTTATGTACTACTTTTTAGGCAGCGTTTTCAAGTTGAAGCTAGTGTCCAGTCCCCCATTACACGGTGACATTATAGCCCCTTTAATTTTTCTTGGCCGACAAAACACCTGAAATAACGAATCTTTGTTGGGTTATTAAAGTAAAGGTACTTTTTCTAGTGCTCGCATAGGTTTTTTTAAAAATTCAAATTAAACTGATTTGAATTTACTGCCATGTTTTTGGAGAAGGGGCTTTTTATGTACGAATCGTTGGCCGGTTTTACAGTGAGGACACTCGAGCCGTGAACACTTTGAGGTTTTCATACTTTTTTTTCTCTCCTTTATCCCTTGTGTGAATCGATTGGAAATATGATTTATTTTGAACAATAAGATTATTTGAGTTCAGTGCTTCATTTTCAGAAGGTTTGAAGCAGTAGAAAATTCATAAACTAATAAAAAATATTTAAAAAATCAAGTGTTCATGGTTCGAGTGTCCTCACTGCAACTAATTTCCAAGAGAATGAAATAACAAAAAGTTGTTTAATATAACCGAGGGATGCACTAATAAAATGACAAGTCTTTCGTTAACTAATCGATTCAAACAAAATGGCGACTGTGAAAACCAGAAACAAAACGAACAAGCGACTGGGTCCGAGTTTGAAAAACTAATTTGAAACGTTTCAGGATGTTTGACCTTATGGAAACAATGTTATGGTCATTCAAACACTGCCAAAATTATAAATTAAGAAATGTACACACATAAAAGCCATACATACTTTCTCTGTGTTTTTAGAAATGTTTAAAATATCGTAATTTCGTTTCAAATTCGCCCAAACATGGTCAATTAACTTTTATGTGCTCTTACTTTTGTTGGGATCTGTTCGTGAATAAATCAAATTCGTTTTCAGTTCCCTGCTTGTTTTGATACCTGCGAATAAGAGGTAGGGTCACGTGACCTGCTAATGCAAGTCGCCCATTTGTCAATTTTCTAGACGTTGATAGCTATTCAGACTGTGCCGCTGATATACACCGCAAATGTACCTCTCAAATGGCTGAAGATTTGAAGTCAAACCCCAAGATGTGCTTTGGAGTTGAGAACTTTCTTACGTGCTACGAAAACCACAAGGATTCCTGCAAAGCCAAAATCTACAAGCATTTCCTCAACACTGTCAAGAAGGTGGCGAAGACACTGGTAAAAATGTTCAAGCAAAGGAAAGGAGTGATGCCAAATTGCTAAACGAGCACGTATCCCATGTATTAGATCAAGTAAAACATTACATAGTAAAGACCTTAGTTAATGGAGTGGAATTAATGGTTTGGAAACCTATTGTTCTAGGTTTTTGTTCAATTTGTTTTATTGTTATATGATGTTGACCGTGCACAGAGAAGGACAAGTTGCAGTTCATAGTAAATAAGGGAATATACAGACGATTATTTTCTCAAAAATGCTATAAAATAGGTATCCTATAAGATAGAGAGTATTTGTTTATTGAAAAGGAAATCTCCTTTTTATACGCTTTCTTATTCATCATCTAGTAACTAAACTGTATCTGCGCGGAATTATTTATCCCCTTCTTTGTAATCTTAGCATGAAAATTTTACCCTTTCAAAATGTTCGTACATAAAAATAGTACGGAAGCTAGTATTTTCAGCCAGACTTGCTTTCGTTCATTGTGCACGGTGAGTATCACGTGATGGTACATTTCAACATCGCTCGCCAAACAAAAGCCTAGAACAATAGGTTTCCAAACCATTCCACTCCATTAACTATGGTAAAGACTGACATAAAAATCATATTTAATCATGAATGATTTGTGAATAATTTCTAAAGGGAAATATTAAAACCATCATAAATATATCGATACTTAGTGGTAACTGTATGCTATACGAGAATGCACCCTTCTCAAAATTATCTTGAATGCGAGGCTAACATGGAACACAAAAGAAATGCCACAAATTCCATCGAGAAAAGGTGTGATTTATTTTGTGTTTTATGTTAGCCTCGCATCCAAGATAACTTTGAGAAGGGTGCATTGAGTTTGAAACCTTTATCTGCATTATTTTTTGTGGTCATTATACATAAAATATAAATAATACCCAGAGAAAATGAACTATGATCTTTCTCATGGTAATACTAGAAAAAATGACAATCACTATGTTTTGTCTTACAATGAATATATTGAAATGAGTTGGAGAAGCTATATCATTATTGCTTCTTGTTTTATCAAGAATTCCACACATTTGCCCCTCGGGATCATTTGTTTTCTCGGAGTATCATGATCTCACGATGAAACAATGAAATGAGTGTTTGAACTAATGAACTAATATAACGTCAATAACGCCGCTTCTGTATAACAAGATACGCATGTACGTAATCTACCCCATGATCCTTTGGGTCCTTGGTGACAAGAGCTTCATAACGCTGATATAGCGCGTCTACTATTCTTGACTTTTCTTGATCTGTACGAGAATCGGAAAGACCTGCAAAAACCAAATAGGAGGGGTCATCCTTTTTAGGAGTGGATGGGTGGATAGGTGGATGGAGGGATGGAGGGATGGAGAGATGGAGGGAGGGAGGGATGGAGGGATGGAGGGAGGGATGGATGGAGGGATGGAGGGATGGAGGGATGGAGGGATGGAGGGATGGAGGGATGGAGGGATGGAGGGATGGAGGGATGGAGGGATGGAGGGATGGAGGGATGGATCGTTGGATGTCGAAAAAAACCTATTGATATAAGAATTGTAATGACAGGCCGTTTTTGCACGCTTTCAGGGATTGACTGTGTGTACGTTCTGAGCCAATCAGGTGCAACATAGTGAGTAAGATGTGTATGATAGATGATGGCTTGACTTGTTCTAAATACATGGAAATATTTATCATAATAAACTTCACACCTAACAAAAATGTACTGTTACTCCATATCCTTATGTATTCAACGTAGTCCTTCGCATGTTCTTTGGCATCTCCCTTTTCTTTGTTCCATTTTTCCTTATATGGACAAGGTGTGATTTTCGTTTCTATGGAAACCAACTCAAGACCTTCTTTGACAACAGACGAGTCAGGGCAGTTGAATGGCTTCTTGTACTCATCTATCGTTCTGAAGTAAGCGATGAAGTTTGTTTTGGTAAATTCGTCCTGTTGGAACAGAGAATGTCAAGTTTCGATGAAAAAAGAAAAAGGAGAGCAGAGCTGAACTGTGGTTTTATGAAAAAAATCCGAACATTTCAGTTGGTAGGCATTTGATAAACTCTATTTTGGCTCGACCAAGTGGAAAATTCCCGAAATTATCGGATCGTCTAAAAAGGTAGACCTCTTTTCCTGGTCGGGATTTCCGAATGTTCGATTCGTGTACCATTGACACATTCCATGCAGTTTCATACTAGTTCCAGACCCTCATCAATCACAGCCAGTGGCAAAGCCCTGGGGTAGGATTCTGGGGTTTTGGTTGTTAATGGAACCCTCGAATTCCAAACGGATTTGAAGAAGCTAAAAACCAGTTATCCCAACCGGAATTTCCGGATTTTTTTTGTAAATGGTTAACACCCAGTGTAACAAAGTCTTTCTGCTCGCTCACCTTTGTAATGATTCCTTCTTCTGAAAATTCTGACCAAAGTTTTGATAACAAAGCATATACGCTAATAGTTGTATCTTTTGTGTTACCAGTAAACTGGCCTTGGTCGTCCACAGCCATTTGTACAAGAACCATTTTCCCTCCTAAGATGAGGCAGAACAAATAATTACAGTGCGACTACTACTTAGACAGCGATCTCGAACCAATCAAAATGTAGAATGAAAACAATGCATTCCAACTTTGGCTAGTAGACCAATCAGAGACCAGAAAAAACAATAGCATTTCAACATTGAGAAATTCCTATGAGAAATTCCCATGAGAAAAATACGATGGTGTAAACAACTCGTGCAGTCCAGGTCTCTAATTGGCTCGACGTCTATCCAAAGCTGGAATGCATTGTTTTCATTCTACATTTTGATTGGTTACATTCTCGGGTTCTCGCTATCTTAATTAGTGGTCCCGGTTATAGTAGTCGCACTATAATACTCAAGCGAATGGCAAATCGTATATCTGTTTCAACAGCAAGCTGTAACACTCTACTTTTTACCTGGCATCATCTCGGCAGCTCTTCTCATCAAAATGGTCTCCCAGTCTTTTTCTGCTTGTTTTCTAAATTTCACCTCTTCTTCTTGTACTGTGATCCATTTGTGAAGTAACGCACCGGTTATGTCACAGGGCTTGTCACGCAAGCAATGCATAGATGTTGCAGAAAACCCTAATGTAACGCTATTACTAGGGAAACACTGACTGTAGAAACTTGTGCCACTGGCCGTGACAAATACGTTGGGGAAGTCCAGTAGAAAGCTGCGAGGACCAGGAATTAAATCTGAAGAGTAAAATTAAGATTAACGTGGTGGAATTCCAAGATGTTTCAGGAAAAATACCTTGAGGAATGAGGAAGGGAGAAAGGGAATGGTTGGGGCACTACCCATGGGGAAAATATATACTACATCTGTGGACTTCCCAGAGGAGCCAACAAAAAAGTACTCACATAGCTCAGGAAGGGGGAGCTAGGGGGAGTGGAAGAGGGAAGGGGCTACAATTTATGGGAGCCTAAAGGCGACATTACATTAGGGATCTTCCCATGACTGAGAGAGGGGGAGTGGAAGAGGGAAGGGGGAAGGGGGAAGGGGGTACATAACATGGAGATCCGTGAAGGGCTGAGGGAGGGGACGAGAAGGGAGAGTGGAAGAGGAAGTGGTTATAACTACATAATGAGGAATAAAGACAGTGCAAGAGGGGCCAATGAAAAATAACGGTGGTCCCCATTTTTTGTTTGCTCATGCCACTTCTATAATGAACTTATTTAACCATGCAAAGTTTCAAGAAAGGAAAAAAAAACATGGGAAACTCATTTGCCCGCGAACGTCCTTAATTCAAGTTAATTAAGTGATCTGAAGACCTCACTTTACACACATATTGCTATTTGGTGCTAAATGACCCCCTTACCCTCCACCCAACATGAATATTGCCTCATTTGTTTATCAGTTCATTGAAAGACATTAAATCTTACCGAATATTCAAAACATACCTTGAATTCTTAGGAACAGAGATTTGAAATCATTGATTGGTTGGTCCTCGTAGTTCACATTGATCGCCAGTTCAGCCCCATATTTTTCTCGTATTGCTTTGACGCATGTGTAGATAAGACTCATCGAAGTTCCACCATCAGCTGCCCCATAATCCACTATTGTGAACACTGATCCTTTCCCCAGTTCAATGGCGTTAACTTGTTGCAGCATCAACGGTATGGCTGCCTGAATTGCTTTATGGCAAGCTAAGTTACGAATTGAATATAAACCAGACCCTTCCTCGCCATACAGGCTTCTAAGGGTCATCTGCTACATGAGAGAAGAAGACATACAGCTAAGATAATATAAAGCAAACAATGACAAGTGCTTAGCAACAAACCTTGCACTAGGTTACGTGACCCTTCCCCCTTAATTAAATAGATCTGAACTTCATACGCAAATAGCACAATTCAAACCATTGTTCTCTGAAGAATTGATTCTTTACAATGTTTTCATATTCACAAAGATATAGCAACAATACTCCAGGGAGCATCATGTTAACATCACATGGTTTGAGTTCGACAATTTACAAAAGACCTTTTTGCTTTGCCACTATTTTCGATTCGTGCACTAAAAAAAACAATAGGTGAGATCAAAGATTGTACGAAATTTGAACATCTTTAGAATTTGAACTAAATTTGCTTGTATTTCATTGTTGTTGACAAGTCATAATTTCAGCATACGTAAATGTCGTGCATTGGTATGGCCCGACTCGTTAATACAACAAACAATGCATCTTTTCTTCAAATTCTAAAGATGCTCAAATTTTTTTTTTTAGTGCACGAAGTCAAAAATAGTGATAAAGCAAAAAGGTCTAAATGAAAAGAGCGATCATTAATAAGGAGGTCGAGGTCGAGAATCATGCCCGTGGAATAAAGTTTCTCTTATAAATTTCAGATCATTTTTCGTGTAAAAAAATGACATAAACGTGAAATATATACCACACAGCATTTCTACCCTTCCTGTTACCCTGGTATTGTACTCACAGAATGGTTGTCTTCTTCCATGACTGTCAAATGAATCACTGCCACGCTGCGTGGATGTCACAAGCTGTCACGGAATTATCTAGGATAGCGTGACTCCTACGACAAATATTTACGAGCAAAAGTGATGGTGAAGTAATACCCCAAAAATTGTGAAAATGAGGGTGAATTACTAATATAAAATCAATTTTGTAGAAATGATTTGATTAGATAGTAAAATTACATGGCATATTGCTAAACGAGCGCGTTTTGATATACTCAGTCGATGCTTGATCTAGTTCAACATGGTCGAGTCAGAGTCGAGACAAACTTACAAATCGCTGGATTCCGCGTATTATGGCTATTTATGGCTATTTTTTCGGTAATTAATTGCAACAAAACTTTCAAAGAGTATTTGGTTTTAGTTTCCTTACCCTTCGTGCAGCTGTACATCAGCAATAGGAAAGAGAATGATGACTGAAAACAGCTCTCGTGATGAAGTACAATATCGGTAACGTTAGACAATGTTTCACCACAGGGAGTCCAACCAAGGCATTCCTGGTACAAGCGTACGTTTATAAAATAAGGTAGATGTATATAGTATATCATAAGGATATATAAAAGCTTACCCGATTATTGCATGTGTGTTCTTCTGCTGTTCTTTTTCTCTTTAATTATTTGGAGTAATTCCGACGTGTTTTAGACTTTTTCTATTTTATTATATGTTATTTTATTCTAAAACAAAGACGGGTGGGTGGAAATGGGTAGAGATTTCTATAGACCCCTAGCCTGCGTTCATTAGTGAGCTTTAGATTGGACTGCGAGTACGGGAACGAGTGCGACTACGGGATTGTCCCTTTCAAAGTATGCCACTGCAACTCAGTAGTTGTCCTTGCATTGTTTTATCTGCTGTTCTAGAGAAGTGTTGTGCAAAACAGAGAACGACAATGAGTTTGTAGTGGAAGATTTTTAGTGACAAAATCTCGTAGTCGTAACCAAACTCGTACTCGTATTGAAATCTAAAGCTCCTAATTATGTATGCCAGGGGGAACAGTAAAACGGTAAAACGCTCGCCTCTCACTATTGAGGTCGGGGGTTGGAATCGTAGTCGCTCCATGTGAGCGGAGTTGGTTGGTACGGTTTTTACTCTCTCCTCTCAAACCCGACGACCCTAACTAAGGGACGGACCATTAGATAATTGATGGGGGGGGGGGGGGGGGCAGGAATTTTAGTTGCATGATATTTTTTTTGTCCCACCCCCTGCACGTAGGGGAGTGAACGTAGGGGGGTTTGAGGACATGCCCCCCCCCTCCCCCCCGAAAAAAATTGGAAATTTAGACCCTCGGAAATTCGATTTCCAGAGATATGAGAGGGGCATTCACAACATATTTATGAAGTTCATGCCATTACCTTTAACCTGTGCTTGCTCGATATTTTTTTTCGCACAGAAGAGCCTGCTCGATATTTTTTTTGAGGTTTAAGAGCTTGCGGGATATTTTTTTGGGGATTTACGCAACCCCCCCCCCCCCCCCCCATCACTGAACTATCTAATGGTCCGTCCCTAATTCTAACTGGTTGGAGATCATACATGGACTGTACTGCGACTGACAGAGGCGCCTTGACATGCTTTACCTTCGACCCTGTTGAGCTGCGTCACTGCTCAAAGGGGCTGGGAATTAGAATTAGTGAAGGGGTCAATATTTTTTTCTCTAAATAAATAAGTTTTAGCACACAAATATTAAGTTTGCTGACCCCTTTAATTTGATTCCAACAAATTTAGAATCCATACATAATTGTATTACAGTAATATCTTGTAGTTCTGAAGTTGTACATCTTGAAACGAAGAATATTTTTACATATCAGGTCGTTTGCTTGAAACAAAAAGTATAAATATATGTTATAGATAAGCGAGGTTAGTCGCCATAGATCAATACTTGTCTTCGTTGTCACTTCTTTAACGAATGACTGAAGACGTGAGAATTAATCATTAAAAATTAATTAATTAATTAATTAATTAATACGAATTCGTGAAATACCGCTGAGTTCTATGATTACAGACTCATTTACTCAGGTTAGCCTCAATTCAGTGTCAGAATATCACAAATACCAATGGTAAAGTAAAGAATGCACAAATTCAACAATACAAACACTTTGAAATTTCGCAGACCTTCACTGGAACACGTGAATATTCTACACAAAATGAAGGCTAGCCCTGAGCAACAGAGGAGAGCCCACTTTCGATATTCTGGTTGAGTGATAACGCACAAAGTAATTGTAGGCGAGGCTCCAGGGAAACAAAAGAATATATTTATCTAGGATTACTTCATTGTTTTCCTGGAGCCTCTTCTTAATTTGCTTTGTGATCACTCAACCAGAATATCATAAGTGGGCTATTCGCAAAAGTATAAAAGAAAGCATCGGTATATATTGTTTTTAGCATATGTTTTCTGAGAGTAAATATAACTCTATAACTATAACTATAACTCTATATCTAATAACTATCTATTTCAGCTGGACATTAAAAAAGTGAACTTATTTTTACGTACGCATTATTGAAGAAAGAATAAAAAAGACTCTTTCAGTATTGGCGTAATGCTTCACCATAGCCCTTTTTCTGAATTCGAAAAACCAGATGTATTGTGGTCTAGCTTCAGTATAAAATACACCATATAAGGCATGTTGAATGAGATGTTTGTATCGAATCTAGACCGCAATGCATCATGTCCCCCATTTCCCCCTAAGAAATCGTCTATTGTACTACATGTCATTCCCTGGAGTATCATTATTTTCTTTACTGTTAAAGTTTGGGAATAATAAAACAACTCTATCACAATATTTACTTGTTGTACCTGATGTTGCGATAAGACTAATGGGAAAACATTACACGCAGACTTTAAAAAGTATTCGTTGAATAAAGTAAGCTAAAGTATGAATGGCTATGATATAATATAGTATAAAGTATAATAGGTGGATTCTGCAATTTAGGTTTTATTTGTATTTGCTGTATTTTTAGTTGTTTTTGTCGTTGTTGCTGTTGTTGTTATGTTTGTTTGTTGCTGGTTGGTTGGTGGGTTGGTTGGTGGGTTGGTTGGTTGGTGGGTTGGTGAGTTGGTGAGTTGGTGAGTTGGTGGGTTGGTGGGTTGGTTGGTTGGTAGGTTGGTTGGTGGGTTGGTGGGTTGGTGGGTTGGTGGGTTGGTGGGTTGGTGGGTTGGTGGGTTGGTGGGTTGGTGGGTTGGTGGGTTGGTGGGTTGGTGGGTTGGTGGGTTGGTGGGTTGGTGGGTTGGTGGGTTGGTGGGTTGGTGGGTTGGTGGGTTGGTGGGTTGGTGGGTTGGTGGGTTGGTGGGTTGGTGGGTTGGTGGGTTGGTGGGTTGGTGGGTTGGTGGGTTGGTGGGTTGGTTGGTTGGTTGGATGGTTGGATGGTTGGTTGGTTGGGCGGTTGGTCGGTTGGTCGATTGGTTGGTTGGTTTGTCGGTTGTTTGTTTCATGGTTTATGTTGCTGTTGTGGATATTTTCGCTAGTGTTGCTACTTTAGTTATTGCTATTGTTGTTGCTGTCGCTGTTTTGGTTGTTATTACTCAGTATTACTACGGTTGTTTTTCTTGTTGTCCGTTTTGCTGTTGTTGGAGTAGAGTCTATTTAAAGCGTTTGTTGTGACGTGGTTGTTGTCGTCCCGCAGCAATATCTCTTCTATTCTCGTGTGCCCTAAAGGACTACTTTCTACCAACTAGAGGATATTCCTGATAATGCATGTGTATAACATCTAACTAGTGTCTCATGAAGAACCCGTAATGAGTTCATCTTGTATATACTAAAATATTTTGTCATTAGCAAAAAGGATAAAAACAGAAGGTTAAAAATTGAATTTTTACCAATAATAAAATATTATAATTATTTTCTCCGGCTTCATAGCGTAATTCTTACGAATCATAAATATTCTTTATATAAAATCAGCTTCATAAATCAAACTTTTTCAGCATAAATGCCATATTTACATCTAATAATCATATTTCTCGTGATATAAAATATTCTTGGTTTGGCTTTCTTGGACTGATCACGTGATATCTACAACCCATGCACGTACATTACCAATAGTGCACTGCGGGGTTCCATCTTTAGGTTTCATATTTAGGTTATCGGCCTCTGTGGATTTCTAAGAATTCTTCGAAATCCTGTCACAAAAAAGATACAATTGTGAGTTTTAAAAATACCTTTTGAGCAAAATTTTGCCTCTCCCATTCAAGGTACGCAAGTGTCCCTGGGAGATGTAGTATGGGGAAGAAGTTTTCGAGTTCTGATCACGAATGTCATGCATAGCGCATTTGAGCCAATAGCTGTTATTACGGATGCATGCAAATGAGGTGCAAATGAGACAACAAGCATCGTATCGACCCGTTAGCCTCACTTGTATGATTCTTAGAACAAAAGAAAAACTCATTTGCACGCATCCGTAATAACAGCTTTTTCAGACCACGTGCCATTCCATAGAGTGTCACTCTTTTGTTTACCAGTCACGATGAACTTGAGTGTATAAAATTCTAAAAAATGTCATTCCTAAGGGAGTGGCACGTGGTCTAAAATGGAAAAAAACACTGCACTCAATGTTCCCGTGACAATATAACAGTTTTTAGATTCCTTACCTTGATCTGAGACAACGCAGTTATTAGACTTGGTCGATGCTCGCTACTCATAAGGGGGGTATCTGTATCATCTGTAGCGCTGGTAGTAGGGATAGATACTGCTACTGAATGCAACTCAGTTGTCGCTAAAGTAGGGAGTGATCCACTATGCCTTTTTCTCTTAAGTTCGAAATTGTCCGATCCGCATAGCTTACTTTGGGAATCCATTGATCCAACAGAAGTAATGGATACTCGTTTTTCTTCAGGTGGAGTTGAATATCTCCGGTATGACCCGGGGGATTCCTTCAGAGAACTTTCATCAAATGATCCTTCCGAAGATGACGACACTCTCTTTCCACTTCCATACTGCTTTCTTCTTGGTACATTTGGAGTTATCTTTTGTAGCTCCTCCTCCAACGCTAAAAGCGAAGCCTGGCCTGTCTTCTTGGAACCTTTACGATGCAGCGACGCAGCACTTTCTGGAAAAGAAGGCCGATATGGTTCGTTCTTATCATCGAATGAATCACGAGAAGATATCGATCCCGTTGGGGACTCTCGGAATTTGGCTCTCCTTTCGTCTTGAAATGACCGAGTCGTAGCTTCGGGGAAGCTTTTTGCTTCGTAATTTTCTGAATATCGTCTTGGTCTAGCGTTTGTTTTCAAGGCAGTGAGGTTCTCCATTACAGCAGCCTCTTTATGTTTATTCTGTAGCATATTTTGATCAACATGTGCAAGCTTAAGATTAATTTCCTCGATTCTCTTCTGGTCACGAATAATCTCATCTTGGTTCTTAACAACATCTTTTCCAAGCAATTTCTTTACTGCTCCCTTTTTCTCCTGTGTTTTTTCGATCTTTTTCTGAAGAACCCCTTTCTCTAAAGTCAGCGAATTTCTTCTTTTTCTTAACAAAGTTTCTGTTTTTAATGCTTTTAGTTTTTCTTCTTCGGCTAACTTGTCACATTTTCCAAGATAGTCTTCCGATGTCTGGCAAGAAGACAAAACATCTGCATAACCCTTAGACGAAACTGATCCTGTTGATGCTCCACGGGGTTTTCCCTGTGGCACTGTTTCGATTTTCTCCTTCTTTTCTTTGACCTCTGGCTGCTTTTTAGGACATTCAGGGGACTCTGGTTGAGAGTTTGCATCTTTTAAGACAGCAGCTGCTGATTTCTTCCAGTTTCCTCTTGCCTTCTTAACTCTTATGTACCTCTGGTGTCCCATACTTTGCATCTGTTGTTGCTCTTGAAGCAGAAGCAGAACCTCTTGTAATGAAGTAGGTTTGTGTGTAATTGCAGAAGAAGACCTAACTGAGTTACCATTAGAATCCTTAAATAGTTCTTTAGTATCGCCAGCTTCTCTTATTTTTCGCAGTTCGATGAGAGACTTGGACATTTTTCTCAAGGCCTTCTTGTTTGTGGATTTGGCTTTTTCCTCTCCTACTGCTGCCACGTCTGGTCTACTTGCAATGTTAATATTATCCTCGCTTTTTATCTTTGGTAAAACTCCGTTAAGAAGGTCAAATGTGGCCAGGGGGTTCCCGTTTCGTCTGAAAAAAGAACAAATAAATAATATCCATTAAAAAGTTTCATCATTTAAATTGGCGCCATCTACATAAGGAAAAATATAGACATTTGTTGTTGTTGCTGCTGTTGTTGTTTTTTTAGTTTGTTTGGTTGCTTGCGTATGATTTGCTGGTAAGAAAGACACCCAGAATGTTTAATAATAAAAACGAGCAACAGACATCGGTGATGTCTCGCAAGGACGCCAAAAACGTGCTCTGCGGTCTTGTACCTTGCTGCATGCATGGTACATGGTACGCGATTTTACATTCTGTTGCATGTCATGATACAAAATCTAGAAATCTGTACTCCTGTATAGATGTAACTATTATGCAATAAACATTTAGTGCCACGGCGTTTAGTTTAGGGTAGAGATAACTAACCTTTGGATATCCCCTTCAGCTTGTAGCAAGCCGATCCAAATGTCCAATTCTCGTTCACTTTCGGCAGCAAAGCAATACTCTGCCTTATCCGACGGAAGTTTCAACACAAACGCAAACTTCTTTCCTTTAAAAGTCGTCTTCTCGAGAGTACAGCCTTCAAGTTTCATAGTAGAGCTTGGAGAAATGTCCTCAGAGTTCTTAAAAAAGTGTAAATTGTTTTGTTGTAGAACACACCAGCGTTTGGACCAGAATCCCTTTTTGATACGAAAATATAAGCAAGATGTGTACTTAATGCCAATGAGTAGAGACGCATTAACGCCAAGACCACCAAACGTTTTCCTTCTTCGTTTCGTAGGTGAGAGGTCAAGAATGTTCAAAGCATTTGAGATAGTACGACGAAGAGGACTTTGTCTTTTTTTGGAATGAACCTAGAAAAAATAGGTCATATCTCTCATTATTCGCTTCAATATTATTTCAACAGACAAGGAATTTTTGTTGTTGTTAAAAGTAGCTCTCCATTCTCTCCAGTTAATAATACATCATAGTGTGCAAATTGGTGATACAAACCGAGCTATATTAGCTGGGCGATTTAAAGGCCCATCTACACGCTGCGATTGTCGGTCCGATTATTCGTCAGAATATGTCGTGAAGCAAATCGTGCGTGTACTTAAGTGTACCGATTCAAGCCCGATTTGTGCTACAGATTTTGTGAATAGGGCCGATTCAATTTTTTCGAATCGGGCTTGAATCGGGCTCTAAACTACACGCACGACTTGCGATGGTTTCGGGACGATGAATCGCACAGACAAATCGCCACGTGTATTTCCCGCTTTAGACCTCGAAGCTGCGCGACAAGTTGGAGGACTTCCAATCACCAAGCTTTAACATTCTGATTTGCAAACCAGTGAAGAACTATGAAGGTATTGCGCAACTGAAAATGTTGGCAGGGATATAGTGGTGCCAATTAAGTAATACGTTTCCTTACCATTTACAAATATTTGAATTATGTATGCCCTATATAATCAATTTATGGAATAACTTACCAAGTATCCTTCGGATAAAGAGCGCAGTCTATCAATGCCACCAGCCGAATATGCTCTCTTGACTCGAACTCTTGATTTATTATGATAATCATCCACACTACCTTCACTTGATACATCACCAGCTATTGATGGCTGTTGGTTTTAACAAATGAATTACAACAAGATCAATGCATTTGTTTTAGATAATTGGTCAATATAATGTGTGAGGTGGCTAGGGTGGCGTAGCAGTAAAGCATGGTTCACACTAGCGACGAAGCATAAGCATAACGACATACGCAAGCGCAGATATTACTTCAAGGATGGCTGAATGTTTTGTTCTGTCAACTAACCGTAAAATCGTTATGCTTATTCTTCGTCGCTAGTGTGAACCAGGTTTTACAAGTTTGCCTTTCACCACTAGTGACTAAGTTCTGCGGGTCGGGTCGCGGGTTCGATTTCTGCGGGCGCCACATGGGAATAGAACTCTTAAGCTGGGTCGAAATGTTTTCCCATTTCAGACCGCGTGTCGCTCTTGAGAATAAGATTCTTTGTTTGAGTTGTATCCATATTTATGTGTCTTCTCATGCGCAACCGTCAAACAAAGATATAATAATGTAGGAAATGGCACGTGGTCTGAAATAAGAAAACATTACGCCCAAGCCGAGAGATCTATAGGGTTTGTTTGATGTGTTGTCTCTCCCTTGCCATGACCAACAAGGTTAATTTTACTCAGGGTGCTCCCATTTTCCTCCCTCCCCAAAAACTAGCATATAAGTTAAGTATTGTGTACTTAGTTTAAAGCAAATATTTTGATTAACAATGGTCACTCACCCTAGGCGACGGATGAGCCTCTGAAGTTTCTTGTCCCGCGAAGTCTTTGAAGAAAACATCATCCCTATCAAAAGAGTCTCCAGAAATCTTCGAGCTACACGGGGTTGCTGTTTTACATGATTCATCGCCTTCGCCTCCACTTTCGCTCGACATTAATCGGTCCATAGTTGAAGGAGTGGTGAGGACAGCAGATGAAATAGCGTCCTTCCATGCGATGTAATCTAAAAAGATAAGTGACAGTAATAATTAATAACAACGCGACGAGCTCAAAATCTATATTAAAAAATCTGAGAGCAAACGTCTATAGAACCATTTAACTTGGGCCAAATCAGCGGTGGATCCATGGGTAGGATTGCGGGGGCTGCAACCCCCTATGATAATTTGATTAGTTGGCTGAAAGTGAGAGAATGATGGCTAACTTGTATTAGGTGTTATTTTCGCATTCTTTGCCATCATACAACCCCTTGTTAAGAAAATTTTAAATCCGCCCCTGGTAATGTTTTCCCACTTCAGACCACGTGTCATTCTCTTGAGTATTATATTTTTGTTTGAGTTGCATCCATATCCATATTGGAGAAAGGAATATTCCTATTTGTGGTTCAATGCGACTTAGACACGGCAACCAAGCAGTAGCATATTTCTCAAGGGAAGTAGCTAGACTAAATAAAGACTACAACGAGGAATAGACCCTTTACTGCCCAGGGTGTAAAGTTTCAGGCCTCCTATCATTTCCTTGAAAATATTTCTTTGATTTACAGTTGCGCATAAGAAGACTCATGAATATAGACCAGCTAAAGAGGTCTATAACTGATAAGCTTAATTGATAGGATATCAATAGGATACTAACCGTCTTCATTATCAGCCTGTAGGTACAGTGGCTGTCCAATGGCTCTCTTGACCACCATAACTAGTGGTCCTTCTGTGTCAGTACAGTCTAGTACTATACAGTTAACGAGCCTAAACTTCAGGGTTTCAAAAGATTTAGCAAAGTCTGTGAAGTCGTCTTGGGGTTCGATGTCAAGTGAGTGATTCTGAAGCTTCACCTGGAAAGAAAAAACGGGAAAATGGCGTGAGTACTGTACTGGAGGAAGTCTTCGAACTTTTCCAATATACTTAAATGGAATTGCTCTTCTAATTTCTCACGTGTACATTAAAACATGACGCGGTACAAAGTCGAATTTGAAAAAAGGCAAAGTTCTTCCTGAGCATGCCATTTTAGTCTTTTTGAAAGTTCGTCTCATTGAGACTTTGAAAAAGACTAGTTTTGTGAAAGACTATACTAGAAAGGGTACAGATCAGTTATCATGATTTTCAAACATAAAATTGGCCCAATCAACCGTTTAAAGATCCACAATGTATATTGCAATTGCATTCCCTTTTCATTTTTTTCTAAATTCTCCGACAACTCTCCCTAAGAAGGAGTTACATAGTGATGTACCTTGCTTTTTAGCCAAGTATCCACGGGTCGATAATATAAACTTCCTTCCAGCGTTGGACCATTCTCAGTTAAACTTGTTCCTGTCTCGGCTACAAAAAGAGAAAATTTCACTTATAAGATTTTGTACATTGATTTGCTTTGGAATGCATTGGAGGAAGAGCCACTCGGTGGATTCCACTGTTAATTCTCATTGATTTATTTATTTATTTATTTATTTAACTCTCGGAGTATTGTTTTCTAATCAGGGATCACGTATCATTCCCTTGAGCATTGTTTTTCTTATCTGGGAGGGGTGGGGGGATATACTGTTTGTTTATTTGTTTGTTTGCTTGTTTGTTTGAACCCGGAAGTCGTTTTGCAATACGAGTGACGTCACGCTCTATAACACTGAGCACTAACAGCAACTGATAGCACCAGCAGCAGCAACAGCAGCAGCAGAAACAGCAATGCAAAGCAAAAGCAACGACACTAAACTCAACACATACAAAAGTCTTACTTTGAGTTTGATAATCAGGCATTATAAGATTTTCGATTTCATTTGGTTGCAGTTCTCTCTTCACTATGGCAGTTGAGTCTTTGGACTTAAACGACTGTTTTCCCAGTTTATGAGCAAGGGCGCCAAGCAAATTAGATCTCTTCATGGGGCCTTGTATTTGTGACGTTTCTTTAGATGTTCTAGTGAATGAGTGTGCTCTTCTTGTTACTTGTGGCTTTTCGTCTTCTTCGGTCATTGTTGGTTGTGGTTCAAACGATTTATGTGATTCTTGAGGGGAATCTTGAGACGATAGCGTCGTCAACAAGGCGCCATCCAAGGAATCTGTTGGATAAACTTTTCAATAAAAATAGAAACAATTTGAATTAAATTCAAGCATAAAATAGAAAAAATATATATGTATAAATAAAGCAAAAGAACAGGAGGAGAAGAAAAAGAATGAGGAAAGAAAATAAGAAAATAAGAAGAAAGAGGACAAGGACAAGGACAAGGACAAGGACAAGGACAAAAATCACAAGTCTTCTTACTGTTTATTTCGTCATCTTCTTTATCAGCCCTTCTTGCCTCATTTTCAAGCACCAAGAGCCATTCTTCCAACTCAGCGTCATTTTCCGCCGCGAAGTAAAGGTGTTCCTTGTCACTGGCTGATAGTACGAACATAAACGGCTTTTCCCCTTCCTCCTCGGGCAATGTTTTAACTCCGCACCCCATTAGAGTGAGTTCCAATTCTGCCAATGGTGCTCCAAACTCCTTGTAGCAATACAGCGAATGATTCTTTACCACACACCATCGATTTTTCCACGTGTTGCCTTTCTTTCTTATAAGGTATCCAGAAAATATCGTGTCTTGAGATTCAGCTTGCTGATAAACCTTCTCGTCCTTCTTCCCTAAAAATTTTTTTTAATCCAACAAGAAAGTTTAGGTTCTAATTTTCTAAAATGATCGTTTGCAAGTATTCCCAACAGCGAGAGTCAAATGATAAAGACCATGCTGGTAGTATTAACAATGGAAGCCAATGATGAATATTTTGTTAAATACCACGAACACTGCCGTGACGTAAAGTAATGTGCAAGCTACAAATAATGCCTTGCGTGGGAAACTAGGGAGGTGTCAGTGGTAGTGCACTCGCCTGTCACATTAACATCTCATGTGACTAAAGTACGTCCACTTGGGTTTCTCATTTAATTCGAAGGTTTTTCCGGCAAGGTTTTCCGGTTTTTCTCCCTTCGCAAAACCTTCACAAACTAAATCCAATCCGATCTGTGAGTTCATCAATAAAAAATGTGCGTTTCTTACCTTTCTTGAAAAAAGATGTGGTCAACTTCGACCTTACACGGGCCGCTTTATTTGTAAGAGAGTTCGCCAAAGACCCATGTCTCTTGACTTTAGGAACATTGAGTGAGGTGAGATCTGAGTTAGAGCTCAGCTTGTTTTCTACTTCTGCACTGAAAGTTATGTTTTTGCGGTTTTGGGCTGATTTGGGGCCTATAATGAAAGAAGAATATTTTTAGTTATTATTGGTTATTGTCTGTAATAAAAAAAACTCTGGTGGGTTTTAGTCCCCCTCACAGTTCCCTGCTCCATCTTGAAAGGTACAGCCGTGCATTTGCATCGAAGCAAGGCATGAGGTGAATTTGCAATGATAGAGACCTTTAACACCTTGGAAAATTACTAACATATCTCTATCATTGCGAGGTCACCTCATGTCTTGCTTTGATGCAAAGGCACGGCTACTTTTAAAGATGGCGCAGGGAACTCAGTGTAAAGGGGACCATTGCACACTTTGCATTATATCAGAGATATCTTTCTTCAGTTCTGTCATTTACCTGTGAGGTCTTTCTTCGATGAAGGAAGATTAATGTTCCCTAAGTTTCCTTTCCAGCTTTTGGATTTTGGTCTTTGTAAAATATCGGGTAAACACTGAAGCAAAGAAACCACAAGTTAGCTATGTTTAGGTGAAAGTGGAACTATAAGGGCACTTTTCAGTTTCCCAGTTTTCAGACATCTTCAGACGAGTAAATATTTTGGCTTACGCCCATCAAAAACAAAAACTTTGATGTAACAAATGTTGATTGGCGTAAAACCAAAAACCAGATATCTAATCGTGGAGGTCGCATAAAAATGAAACTGGAGCAAATGCCTCAAAGAGAAAGCCTGTGGGTTGTGGGTAGCATGAAATCTTGATCACACAAAGATAAATTCTGCGAGAGACCAAATCCTCAATATAGACCCCTTGCAGTACGTCGGAATGCAGCTCAATTTGTTGGGCAAAACAATAGGTTCCAATTCTCAGGAGATTAAAATTCTTGTGTTTTGCCCTCCAAATTGAGCTGCTCTGACGTCACATGAAAGGGGTCTAAACACCATAATGAAATATCTTAAAGATGTGCGGGAGACATGTCTAAATACTAGACACTCTCAAAGTGCGCACTTTGGCTTCCAAGGGCTTGCTGCGAGCCTTGGTTATAATGAGCTATAAGCGATAAAGCGCTTGCAACCTATTTTATACCTCGGTATTCCGTAGGAATCCTGATTGAAAATTGAAAACAACGCTAAATATCCTTCCTAAAGTTGCATTAAATCTGTATTATCAGTCTGACTGTGTTCTTCAAGCAAAGAAGAAGATATCTGTGTTGCTTTTGGTTCATCCGCAGCCTGCGTTTCTTACTCTGGGACAACTGGCCTATACTATAAAGTATACAGGAATTTTATCCATGAGGGACCTACATAAATTCACCAGAATTGCAATGTCTTACCTCTTGTAACTCTTTGAAAGATTCTTCCTTTGCAAGAGAAGGCGATACCGACAACTCCATGTCAGCAGTCTCATCTTCTCCTTTTATTCTCCATTGATTCATAACATCTTCCAAACCTTTCTCCCCTCCAGCGTGCCAAGTTTTTCTCTTTAAACTTTCCGACCGAGTTTCTATCATATTCGTTTTAGAATGTTCTGGAAATTTCTCTGACGAGGAACTCTCACTACGATGTTCCTCAAGACTCTCGGCCCGTAGTAACGAACTTAATGGCACAGTTTTAATATCAACAGGACTAGGGCTAGGACTTTCGGGATAAGGGTCTTCAGTTAGCTTCTTTATCACGTGATTGATGACGAATATCCATTCCTGTCTTGTTTTTTCTTCTGTAGTAGCAAACGTCACATTGTCCTTTAGTCTTGCTATCGACAAAGTCATGGGAAACATTCGACTTCTCTTACGGTCTGTAGAAACGAATTTTCCATCCCGTAGAGGAATTTCAAATAGCATTTTATCGTCTGTTCTGTATTTATAACATTTCATGCATCGTTCTGTAATTGTAAACCAGCGTTTATGCCATCCAGGTTGTTCCCGGATGTACAAAACACCCGAATAAATCACCCCAAACTCATTGGGATGAATTTGCATATTTTGTACAGAGTTTTCCAAGTTGTCTTCCGTGCAATAGCCATCCTCGTTAACAATTGAGTCATTTTCCCATTCTAGAAGTTCAAGGTCTGAATCAGACAGGAAAGTGTCTCGTGAAGATGTCGACTCGAAGGTATCTGAGTTGCGAGGGTTGGATACCTCTTGGTCGCCAGACGAGACGAAGTGAGTGTTGAAAAACACTCCACTTTCTTCTGTGCTGTCTGTTCCTTTGCGATCTTGTCGGGGCACATCCGAAGTGGGTTCCTGAGAAACGGACATCACATTTGTTACAGAAAGAAAAGTGGACATAAAATATGTTTCGGAGCCATATTGGATTCCGTAACATAACCTACGTAAATTAATTTACAACCATAGCAAGTAGCTGGTTGTTGATTAGAATACTTCAAATGTCATCGAGGTTCAAACTGTGCGAAAATGAACACGATACTGAAATATTTGTCTACATGAGCAAAACCCTGATGACAGAGTCCTAAATGATTCGTGAGGCTTTCGTGAAATGTTGTAACGTATATACAATTCAGAACGTGTCAGACAAGTCACTTATTTATTTTTCAATATCCAAAAAGTTTTAACTTTTGCGTCTACACGTTTCTTACTTTATCAAAGCAATCTCTAAATTTGTCTTATTATGTTGAGTCATTAAAAGGGAAAAAGCAGTTTCTTCGTTATTTCTGACGTCAGTATTCCGACAATAATCATTAACAATAGATCTATCTTTGGAATCTCATGTTGCTAAACACGGCAGTATTTTGGGCGCAATTTTCTTTTGGTAAGAATTCAAAGTTTGTGGGTTAACATCAATCTTTCTCTAAGACTTTGTTCTTGGAGCCCAAAAACATTGGTGTTAAACGCAATTGAACTCAAACTTACAAGATTTCGCATGCACGTTTCAACGCTATGACAGTCACAAGTCAATCATGTCACAGAGTTTCTGACGTCAGGATTCGGACAATATGGCAATATTTTGGGTACAATTTTCTTTTGGTAAAAATTCAAAGACTTGTGAGTTGGCAGCAATGATTCTCTAAGACTTTGTTCCTCGAGTCTATAAAAGAAATTGCCTTAAACTCATTGAACTCAAACTTACAAGATATTGCATGCGCGGTACAATTATATGACAACCATACGTCAGTCATGTCTACAGAGTTTTAGGACATTGTGCCAGTTACCTTTGAACTTCTAACCTCCAATACAACATACTTAAATCAAATTCCATATACCACACACAGCGACCTTAATGTTCGTAAACAACTGAGGTCACAAATATTTGGCGAAAAAATTACGTTGGGTAGCTGTTTGCGTTCAAAGGAAGTTTACATAAGAAAAACAGCTGTATTCGATCTTAGAAGATAGGCGCGGTTTCATGAAATTTCTGAATATCTTACAAGCAAGCATGGACCCAAAGGGCTTAAGTTTTTGGGAAAAATCTAAACGCCTAATGACTTAGTTAGTTAAGCAAAAACCTGGTCGCTTTAAGTTAAAAGAGAGAACTGAGCCCAGGATCGCATCTCGAATGTATAGCACTTGTCAAAGAATTTACTCGGAAGGAAGGAATTTATTGCTCGTTTTGTTTTCAACCCTACATTTTACGTCAGAAATAATAACAGTACTAGTAGTAGTAATAGTACAGTGGGGTACAACTAAAGCCTGTGACTATACATATGTCTCATTAAATTTACATTAAAAACAGAGAGAGAAATCAAAGGTTGAAACTTACAGGATTAGGGATTACCCTAACGTCGCTTGTCAGACAACTTAAAAACCATGATTTCGACGGGTGCGGCATCGAAATATAGTAAAAATGCTTTGCCTTGGTCCGGCTTCTTTATTCAAGCTCGTCCTTACACAACTCTGTTCTTGTCTGGTTCTGTCTTGCAATCTCGAGGCGTTTCGTGACCTTTCCCAAGTACGTACAATTCAAATACTTCTGTGCACGACCACGAGCTAGAGTATCATCTTATAGGTTGAATATTTAGCGTGTTTTATCGGAGCCGGAAACAGATCTCAGGTGTCCGAACAGACTATCGAAAGAGTCTGATAACGGCCTGAGATACGCATGTATTTAATCATAGTAACCATGTATGATTTAACATAGAACGAAACTTTTGAGCTAACAAGGCTTCAAATGAAGTAGAAATTTAAGATGCTATCAGTACATTTTTGGGTTTTTCCGTTTTTTGGTTCAAAAATGATTCCTGTAAGTTAGATTCATTGGTATTCAGGGAATTGATTTTTAAATAGTCTAAAAAAAGACCCGTGTCAGTTGACATGATGTTTGGGTCCCATATGAGGAGATACGACATACTTCGTGCCTCAAAAAAGCAGTCAAAAAAGCAAAAGAAAATTACTAATGTTAATCTTGGTTAGATGAGAACCGACGGCGACTAATTTAATCGGAAATTTTAAACGAACAAATCAGCGAATGTTGATTTAACAAGGAATTGTTTTTGCTATCTTTGTGGTTTTGTGGCGTGTCATTGTGCACGAATTTACTGGAGTCCAGGAACGTGCAAACATTTAGACACATCTGGAATTTGAAGTTGAGAAATTGATGTAGTCAGCCGTTTCAAGCAGTGAAAACCCCCGAAAAAATCCCAAGGATTTAGGAAATAGAAAAGTATAAAATTGCAAAATTTTAAAATATGGAAAGTTTTTCATTTTTCAGATTTCGTGTTGCAGTGTTTGCATGAGCGGTTAGGAAATAATTATTATCCTTTGTGATGCAGATTTTATCAAAATAATTCCTTAATTGTAAAGTTTATCTTAATTTGCACAAACAATGAGATTTAACTTTATGCGATCGATATATTTTAAAGATTCCGCTGAAGAGAAAGTGGTGTCTTCGCAAGAACAAAACAATCGAAAGTGCTCTCTCTCAAAAAAGAGTTCCCGCAAAAATGTAGTTCTAGAACACGTGACTGGGCAGCAATTAATTTAACCATCTTGTATCTTGTCAGAGCTGTAGAATTGAAGTTAGAATGACTAGAATGAATGTGTTATGATTGTGTACAAATTACCGAAGTCAAGAGCTACATCAGGTAGGATTAAGCTTTTATCTCTGGCTCAAAGATAACGTCGATTATCAAGAATACTGGCACCAAGCTCGTGGGAATCAGTTAACGAATTTCGCATTCCGATCGCAAAAAAAAAGCTTAAGGATATCAACCATTTTCTTCGATAAAAGTAAGCTCCTATAGCTAACTGTCATTTTTACCAGCATATAACTTCTTTGCCCTTTTAACATGTTTTAATTCATTATATATTCCGGTGTCATATTTCAGAATCATTGTCATGCATATATTAGGATTCTGGGTAATCACACAATGAGGCAAAATTGAAACATATGATATGAAATTATAAGCATTATACTATGAATATGTTTTTTATTTGCAGCTTTCGGTCTAAGCTCCAATATTTCATTATTTCAATTTTGGAATTAATGTATAAATAATTTGCGAAAATGTTCTGGTTTTCCTTCATAAAACTCAACAATTTCATTAAAACTCAAGTTTATATACAGCTATTTTTTTGATAAAGGTTGGTGAAGGTTTGGTTGCTTTTTGTATGCATGCATGTTGCATCTTGCATACTAAACCCGAAATGCAGTATGGGTGATGAGAATTCAAGCAGCGAAAGGTCACAACAATATAGGAACTTTCCCAAACTTTGCGGTCTGCAGGTTTTTCTTCAGTGATGACACTATTTACATATGAATATAATACATTTCAAGCTTGGTAAGCAGCATGCAACATGCAAAATGCAGCAGGCAACATGCAAACAAGCAGCATGCAACAGCAACATGCAACATGCAACAAAAACTTCATCAAGCTTTTTTGAGATAGCTGTATACATTTGGAAGCGGTAAGTGAAAAGCTACTTTGTGAAAATATACCTGGTTAATCCAATATTATTTTCCTGTTAGAAAAGGTAATAAAAAAGACTTAGAATTGTGTCCAGTTGCCAGGCCTTTGAGATCATATTAAATTATTGCTTTCGTCTGATTGTGGATATTCTGTTGGCCGGCAGTTGACGTTGTACAACATCCTCCCTTTGTTGACCTTAGTGAACTACAAGTTTCGCAAGTGTTGTATTAGATTCAAACTGACAATTGAGAATGAGCTGACCATTTTGACACAACAAAGAATGCTTGAAACCCACCCTAGAGCTTTGCATTCCATGCCTCATAAAATACAATTGGAAACCTAATTCTCCTACAGAGAGACACTCTAAATGGAACTGAAAAGTGGCATTAGGTTAAGACAACTTGTACTTGATAATGTTGGTTTGCGTATGATGATGGAATGCTTATGCTTATGGAATGATTACTTGTACTCTTAGCTGGTAAGAGCTGCTAAGCTTGGAGGCTGAATTAGCGAGATATGAATGTTAAATATTTTCCTCGCGGAGCGAATGTAGCTAAGATTACCATCAGACTTACTAGTGTTCAGTGATAAGGCTGTCTTAAGAACAATTCTCCAGAGCTTGAAAAGTAATTAAAGACTTGACCGCCATGTTGGTTTATATGACAATAGAAACTAAGGAAAAATCTTTCTTTGAACTTCAACAAACATGGCGGCTATGACGTCACAGAAAAGTAGTTCAAATTATAATTCAGAATACGAGACCTATCATAGCGTGTACTGTGCTAAAAAAATGCTCCAAGATCAAATTCAAACACAGGAAAAGTTTGTCAACTTCTTAGCAAAAACTTAGGGACCAAAACTAGTATATTGTGTACCTGTTCAGATTCCCCTCTACGGAATACCATATTGAAGCGCCAGGATCCCATTGGTAAGACAGAGAATATAGGTAACGTACTCCGGCAACACTAGCTCTATGAATTACATGTATACGACACTTGATCAACATTTCAAGATTTATCTTCTCCAGAATCAATTGCCCAATCGTGACTTCTCCGATAGCTTGTTGACGTAAGATAAAATTATTTTTACAAATGACAATTTATAGCAGTTTGTCTGTTTATTTAGTTTTGAGCAGCAATTTGCAAAGGCACAAGTATTTTATCTGGGTCGTGAATCGAAATTGGACGGTGGTGCGAGCTGCTAGTCTGCACCGCCTTTAACACTCATATTTTTGCTCGCAGGTTCCTCCGAACCACCTCTATGTCTGAGTAGAGTTGCTTGTTTGCTCTCTCCCGTGCTTATACTCCAGTTCTTCTCTGGGCTCTACAGTTTTCGTCCCTATGCAAAACCTATTGTAAATTCTAACTCGATGTATTTTCCCGGAGAACTTGTCAGAATTGCCTTGTCAGTTGGAATGTAAAACTTGTTGGTTTTCGTCCACCCAAAGAGTGGCAATAATATAATTTTCTTTTTAGTGAAGGAAAGAATTCGAAGTGATTATTCGTACAACTGTGACCTTCTTGCAGGACCCAAGGACATTTATTAATTGTCATCAAATCAAGGCGAGCAATCAAGATATCTTTTTTCGTCATTTAATGTACGTCATATGGCGAAAATAAAATATTGTTACAACATCCTGATCGACAGATTATGTAGTTTCTCTTGTAACAAAACCTTTCGAAACTTGAACCAAATGTATTATTTTTGTTTTAATCAAAGATAAGGGTTAAGTAAGGGGCAGTCTTAATGGAGCCTAATGTTATGATTTACTTTATCCATTTCATCCATTAGTTATTGGAAGTCAGTAAGTTTTTATTAGGCGCGTGATTCAATGTTGTCTTGCATTGGCCACCAATAGGCTTGTTATGTTGTCATTAATTTAAGCTGAAGGAAATATGAGCGGAACGCCTTCATTCTTTCCTTTCTTCGCCCCTTGCATCCATCCATCCATCCATCCATCCATCCATCCGTCTATCCTTCCATCCATCCATCCATCCATCCATCCATCCATCCATCCGTCTATCCATCTATCCACCCATCCATCCATTCATTCATCCATCCATTTACCGTCCATCCATCCATCCATCCATCCATCCATCCACCGTCCATCCGTCCGTCCATGACCACTAATCCATACATCTATCCATTTGTTCATCCTGCCAGTATACTAACTATATAACACACAGGGTCAAATATCTCATTCTCATACAACTCATTCTTTCATGACAAAAATGTTGTTGACAGGAACTTGGATTACAGTTTTCATGAACAGCAGTGACAACATAAATCTATAAAATGCAGAAGCTTTTGAGATATAACCGCAAGAATCAGTCTTTTGGTATAACGCCAAGATTTACTTTAGGTCATATTGTTCAACACATACCCAATCAACATGTCTTTTCCGATTCCTTTTTAAAAGACATCAGTATTTACCACTAAGAGAACACAAATGCACTAGTATTTCTATATTAATCATTTCCTTCTCAAGACCATGTTAGCACGTTCTCAACATTGGTCTGAAGCCAAAGTTCCTTCCAGACCACACAGAGATTATTTAGAGATGCGTCCTTGACCATAATGGTAGATTTGCAGACGACGTATTGATCCAAGACCATTTTACCGGTTATAAATGTCTGTTTATATACTTAGAAGAAAAGATTGAAATTGGACTCTAAAGCCCCACGTGATCGTGGTACATATCGTTACCCCTAAGACAGATGGCCCCCACAAGTTTTTTATCGGGTTACTGAGAGTCTGACATCGGCACCGGATATAACTGTTTTTGGAACCATTTTTGCTGAAGTGACTTTGGTGATCGATATCTAAGATCTATAACTGAGGTTTACAAAGTGTATATTCTTCATTCTTGTGAGGGAAGCTTCACTTTAGATTGCATCCCACCTATGTCATTGTCAAAAGTTGCCTTTTTCTGAGGTTAAATTATATCTTTTCCGTTGAGGTTTACAGAAGCTCATTGCCCTAAAGACTTCCAGGTTGTTGCGGAAACTTGCTCCTGCTAGCTTACTTCACAGAGTCACACAAAAACAGAGTAAACAAAGTCACACGAAAAGAAACTTATGTGTTCTTTTTTTAACAAATAATTTGAATTTTGCAATAGCAAAACCTTGTGCAACATTATATAGCTGGTAGCATATTTTCACTAATTTATGACTTGTAAGTATCTTACTTAAAAGTAATAAGTATTTGTTATTAATTTTAAAAACCGTTTTTACTTTGAACATTTGAACATCGAAGGGGGTGACGAAGATGATACTGAATCTCTTGATACTTATAATCTTAAACAATTGGTTGGTTGGTTGGCATTCTTTTGATATAAGTACTTTCTTGTACAACAAATTAACATGGAGATAAGTACAAACGATAACACTGATAAAAACAGGCGAATGCAATCAAATTCGACAAAATAATGACTTGATAAGGACCATAATGGTGATGATAGTAGACTGCAAAGAAAGTAATCAAGGCAAGTTTCTCAGTTCACAACTAATTACAAAAATGCCAAACTTATTTTGATAAAGAAGCTTTCAAGTGTGTTGGTATGTAACAAACATACAAGGTTGTTAGAATTTGGAGTGTTGCTTGAACATTACTTGAAGTGATGAAAACCAATACTTGGTTAGTATGAACATGTACCGGCAGATTGAGTAATCGATCATACGGATTGTAGTATATAGTCCTATATATAACTGAATCAGTGCAGCGGGTTCAATCTGCAACTTCCAATAATAACATGGTCTTCTGATAAGAAATTTTCCAGAATGCACTGGAACAAGAATATCATAATTTTTCTTGTACTTATAGTTTATTATTATATATTCATAACTAATAAAATTCATTAGATGCACCCAAACTATAAATAATACTAGCAATCAGCCTTGGAATTACAGCAAACGATTGTTTAGGATTGACTTGGAAAGATCTGCTCATACAGGCAGGCAACCTTTGAGGCTATTTTAGGTGACGATAAAAGCGATATGCAAAGTACCAAAGTATAAGCAGAAATCTCTGCTCAAATCGCCGCAAAGTTTGCATGGAGGCTGCATCAGACGTTGTACATATATTCTAGAACAGTGGTTCCGCCATATATTTAAGGTTATCAAGTTATTTTAAGTTACGTGTAGGTGGCGCTTTGTTCAGTTGCAAATATTTTCTGCATCCAAAAAGGTCTTTTCCTGACATTCGATTCATACTTTGTGCTAAACACACTAAACATGCATTTGCGCATGAAAGAGCAGGTTGTCAGAACCCAAAGAAAAGGAATTTTTTGAGCCTTAAAACAACTTGTAAAACAATTAAACCAAAGCCCTAACTTACTGAGCATGTTTAAAGTATTCATTTGAATGGTTCGGGTAAAAGGACAGTGTTTGCCATTTGAGACATTCATGGGAAAAACGACGCAAGCGGATTAACAGCAGGCCATATTGTTAATCTATCGTCCAGTAGTCAATGTCAAATCCTGCTGTCAACATCACAGTTACTTGACATTAGATCAATGACATTACGGTAAACATTACGTATTACAGTAATACCCAGTAATACCAAAGGGAAACAAACGCAAACTCTTACTTAATTGTATCTTGGTTCTTACTTCTTATGGAAAGCTTTTAAGAGAGGTTCGCTTGACACAAAAATGGGTTGGAATTAAGAAAGTTATTAAGAGTTTTACTATAATGACGTATGACCGTCGTCAGAAATTCAAAATCCCTTTATGTGAATTTACTGTAATGAAGTTGTTTGCTGAACGTGCATTTGGCAGCTTTGTCCAAACGACTTCAACTCCTGGAAAAACTAAATGAAGTTGTTGTATAGGAACTTATTCACTTCAAGAAAGTTTGTCCTAACAATTTTTTTAAATAATTTTCATATTGTCCTCTTCATTTGGTCTTCTTAGGATTTCTACCTCTTAGGCGGATTTTGCTTGAGTGTACATATAAGCAATGATAGCCGGCTCTTAGTTCTGGCAAAATATTTTTAAGAATTGTAACGCAATCTTACACAGTTCTGTTTAAAAAACCACGATCAAAGTCTTCTAATATCTTACTTTCGTTTCCCCATTTTTTCTGTTTCATTCCAGCCCCTTTTTCCACTCATTGAGAAAACAAAAGGGTTCGAAACATCTCAAGAGAGAAGCTTTTTATTGTGTTTTGCCAATGCTTATATGTTTAGCTTCCGGTGTTAGGAACATCGACCAAGCAACGAGAACCTAAGGTCAACTTCTTGAGGCTGTTTAGAACTATTTTACGTACAGCACTCATAAACGCGCGAAGTTGAAGATCACGTCAGGAAAGGATCAAAGGGATAAGATCTGGATTGCATCAGAATCGTGTAACGTATTTGTCAGCTACGAACGGTGTTTGTTAGATACGACGGAGATAGGTTTTCGACGCGTCGGAACAGGCCAAGCAAGTGGAGCGAAACAACACCGGAAAAGCTCTGGATAAATGAAAATCCATAATTGAATTTTTTATGGATTTGACATGCACCTAACTTAGTTTGAGTACAAAATGTGGAAGACTTTGCAGAGGAGACACTTGAAAAAAACCTGATGCTATAATTCGATTAGAAATTATCTACACAAATACGATGCCAGTCAACAGAGTCAAAGATCTTTGAGAAATTGAAGGCATTAAAACTTATCGACTCAGAATATGCAAAGCGGTAAACAAACAAGGATTTACAAGCGCCGACAAATCCAAAATCTAACACAAACCACAAACAAAAGTATAGTAAAAGAAAGATAAGACGCATACCTAACAGAAATATTAAACACAATGTTGTGATATGAAAATATATATGTTAATGAACTAGCGAGTTAACACAGATCGTTTAACCCATTGATGTAATAGACCCTGTACTAAATGTTCCTGAAAGAGAGCATTTAAAGAAGTACATGTACATGAACCCGTGAATGAATCACAGCAAAAAGAGTCGGTCATCAGGATTATTTCTCACGCTTTTTGAGCCTTGTTATATTAAAATGTCTATTAAAATACTGGGAATAAAATAATTAGTTATGACGGCGTCCCGAATTCCTCTGTGAAAGCATACTCCACGGGACACGATTCGCATGAATTCGTATCTTTGTTCACAGAGTCAAAATATTAATCTTAATAATTCTACAAAATAAAACAATAGCAAGATATCTTCCACGACTTTTAAAAGCTACAAGAACCTTAAGATAATTAAATCGACTTACCTTTGAAGTTTGGCTCTCTTTTGTGTAACATTGTTCAAGTATTTGGTTATCTGTAGAGGTGCCCTCGTCATTGTACAAAAAACTGGACCCTCTAATCGGTGGAGTTTTTAGTGGGCTTAGATCATTTTTATTTATACCAAATGTGTCAGTTATATCTGTATCAGTTGGTCCAGAAGAATTTTCAAGGATCTTGACGTAGAAACGTCGTAATTTTTCTCCCTCATCGCTGAGACTTTCTTCTTGTAGGACATCCTTAAGAAATCCTTCAATTCCGGGCAATACAAGGTCCAATACTACAAGATAAAACAAATTATCACTACAACTTATTTCATAATAAAAACAAACTCAAATAAAATGGAAAATATTTGCAGTAAAGCATAGACACTGCTACAAAAAAATATTATAATTTTAGAAGGTTTTTTTAACAGTTTTGACTACCTTGGATTCTTTGAGTATGACTCCAGTTTTGGACGACTTTTTCAACGCTCATCGTTTGCTAACCCAACCGTTCGGATTTCACTCATAATTGTCGCTCTCAAACAAGCTCAGCTATTATCCTTGAAGGTCACCAGTGAAATACAAGCCGGACCGTACCATTCTAATGATTTAAGTTAGCAATGGAATGTACACAAGAGATCTTTCGCCAAAATCCGAATCTTTCGAATCAAAGTGTGCGAGTTTAGTCACGTCGAATGATCTTACAAGTGCCTATTCTAGTGACTCCTCTACAAACTTAATGAGAATATAATAGAAGTTCCTTGAACCACAATAAAATCGTTTAGATGTTAACGTAAAGTTACTTAACCGCTCTGGATACCATTTCATTGCAGTATCTAATTAAAAGCACTACGTATGATTGTTCTGTCGTAAACAATACCGAATGTCAAATGCTTATCAGTATGCCGTAAGGTCTCTGTTTGAGGCCGATGCTGATTGGATGATAGGACAATTAGCTAGTTTTATCAATTAACTCGCTGTAAACTGCTATACTTTTCTCACCAATATAACAATAGCATCGATGCAAAGTTGCTGCCACTTCGGCAAACAGTAAATATATCAGCAAAGCCAATATTTAAGGCATCAATAAGGATTTCTAAGCTTCTTTATGTCGAGCTCTGGCTTTCCAGCGCTTTATTTTTACAAGGATAACTGAAATTGAATAATCTGTTGAAAAATATTATAGAATTCCAGTATGATTAGGTTTTCAATCAGTCATAACATGTTTCCGCTGTAGTTGGATTTGTTTGTAGAAGACATTAGAAGGTGTTAGCTTGGTGACATCACTCGCTTTCCAAAGATGACCATTTTTGGTCCTCATCAGCAACTTTTAAAAATATCTGACTCTTACCGAGGATATTTTTTGTTTCCAGCGGGATATTTACCCAAGTGTTTCTCTATCTTTCCATTAAGCATTTGTTTATTTATATTATACCTTTCTTCCACGTATACAGTCCTGTCTCATTTCTTTGTAAGTATATTTAGAAAGTCGAACACATTGTCAAGACGCCATAATGACTGTGTTATAACAGGGATAATAGTTTTGTGATAGTTACATGACTGGAAACGGAAGTGTGGTCAGAGAGACAATTCATTTCTCTAATAGCAATAAAAAGACAATAGTTTTGGGGCTTCCACATGAATGAATGGAATCTAGGATTTTTAACGTTTGGCTGGTGAACGATGATTAACTGTTCGGCAATTTTTTTAGATTGTATGATATTTTTCAGTGCTGTCACTGAGCATACTTAAAAACATTTTGATAAAAAAAATCACCTTGGAAAAGTCTTCCAGTGTCGCAATTATGAGGAAGTTATAATTTTTTTCATTTGATCATACCGCCGCTTAACAACTTTTTTTGGGAAGCAAACGTGTTAACAGCCAATCATAAATCAATTTGCAAAACATTGGGACAGCTTGGAAGCAAAATCTTGCAGCATGTTATCATGGCAACGCTTATGAGCGTTTAACTTCTTCTTTCAAATTGATGTTATAAGTATAAACTTTACATTTAACCTGTCAAAAATTAAAATTTCAAAACGCGAGCAGAATATTTTTTTCAGTAAATAAACTTACAGAAAGCCATGCCTTTGTCATTTTTCCACAACCGACATTCCAAAATATAGGCTGTTATAACTTTGCCGACACAAAAGGCATTTGCCATCACCACCAAGGTCTACGTCTTTCCATTGTTCAGCATGAACATTATCACTTATTCATACAGCTTTCATACATTAAACCGCTAAATTTGGTGTTTATTGCATTCGGAGCATTTAGCAAAATCCTTTCTCGCCTCCATTTTAAGTCCTATTTTTTTCATCCTTATTTTATTTGAAAAATATGACAAGTAAGTACTCGTAAGATCTTCATAATCTCGACAGAAATTAAAAAAAAATTTAAATTGAGTCATTTTATATATTATCTATTATTATGATTTAAGAAAAAGTATGCTTTGCTTGGCAAAGAAAAGGAAAAAATGACCTGAATTTGATTCCTAAGTTATCGTATATGCCATCGCTTTAACCAGCTTATCGAATCCAAGTCCTTAGAACACACTTAACATTGAAAAACCGACAAAAACATATGTTACTACAGATAAGAATATGACTTCTGGCTCTATATCTCTTTGGTTTAACTTACGTGTTTTACGTTTTGTTTTCTTTTTGTCCATTATGGCTCCGTTACTCGAGACTTGCTCACCAACAAGTTTCATCGTGTGTACCATGCGGGAGTTGTGGTGTGGTTGCACATCGTTTTCAGGGGCACCACGGATGTCATGACTTGCTTGTCGTGTTACATTTTGGTTCTCGTGCAGTTGCGTACCTGATAAAGTTTTTGGTTCCTTACATTCAGGGTACCTCTGACTCAATCCACATAACATCTAAACTGAAGGTAGGCAAAAAATCTATTCAAGATTTGCTTAGTTTACAAAGTTGACTGCCTTAAAGTCACAACTCCGTACTCTGATTCCATCCAATACAAGTATAGGTCTATTTAAAATTTCTTTGTGTTTTTCAAGCCACAAACATCACGCCTCAATTCGGAGTCTTTCATTTATGTAAATTTGCTATTGTGAGCATGAAAAAGTGGATGTTGCTCGTATCCGTTGTGATGAAGATGTCACATACCTTACGTAAGTGATCGGCACGTACTACTACGTTGTCATGGTGACGTGTCGTTTAAAAAATGAAACTACCTCTAAGGGCATGATAAAGTGTCCGACTTTTCATTGACGAAACCTTCAGAGCACAGGAATAAAGAAAGTATCAAATAAACTTAGTGTACTTAAGGAAATATCTTTTGGTTCTCGTCATCCGTGACCGAGATTAACTAGGTGGGGTTCCTGTGGTAACGGAAGTTTACCTTGTAAAGTTTTCGGGCTTTTTGAAATGTAAAAAAAGTGTTGTGTAAATCGACAAAATGTTGGCTGAGTAATAATTTTAGATAGTTACACTTTATGATATAAAAGTCAAAATTACTCAATTATGATAACTGTCTTTAGCCACCAGCGTAATCCCAGTGAAAAACCCCAGTGAAAAACCCCAGTGAAAAACCCCAGTGCAAAGTTAGTTTTAGATATACAAAGTATCTTGTATCTCATGCATGCTTCGTTAAATAAAACGAGAAAAAATCGTTCTTCTTCTTTTTCTTCTTTTTCTTCTTGTCCGTCTGTCTGTCTTTCTAAGTGACTAAGTGACTTTGTACTTCTATTCTATGATTATTTTCAATTTTTATATGTAACTATATATATATATATATAGTTAGTTCAGTTTTAAAACTAAGTTTGTAATTATACCGATTTTTATATTGTACATGTAAAGAAGTGTTGTATATACTTATCAAACTATCGTACGCAAATAATGGTGCTATCTATCTATCTAGATCTGTCTGTCTGTCTGTCTGTCTGTCTGTCTGTCTGTCTGTCTGTCTGTCTGTCTGTCTGTCTGTCTGTCTGTCTGTCTGTCTGTCTGTCTGTCTGTCTGTCTGTCTGTCTGTCTGTCTGTCTGTCTGTCTGTCTGTCTGTCTGTCTGTCTGTCTGTCTGTCTGTCTGTCTGTCTGTCTGTCTGTCTGTCTGTCTGTCTGTCTGTCTGTCTGTCTGTCTGTCTGTCTGTCTGTCTGTCTGTCTGTCTGTCTGTCTGTCTGTCTGTCTTTCTCTTTCCGAATACATGAAAGGAAAAAAGCCTAATATTATTTTTGGATTCATGGCATTTTATTGTAATCTTGTTGTGTTTTCGCTGTGACAATGAAAGAAAGCCAAATCCAATCATCATCCATTATATATTCTGCCCGATGCTTATAGCAGATACTGACGATTGAAATTGTCAAGATATTCTAGGACACACCCAGACGTCTATGAAGCATTTCGAATTTCCAGATCTGGCAAAATTTGACTGTCCTCTACATGTACACATATACTCTTTTTCTCCTCTTGAATTGGTATAAGATGAAAGGTATGTTTCATCTCCTCCGACGGTAGAACACGTGGCACCCACCACAATCTGGTCCTAAAAGGAAAAAGTATCATACATTAATAAGTTTAATTTTATATCTCAGAAAATAAGATTAATTTCATATTTTCGTATCATTTCATAAAATATATAGTACCTTTAACTCAACAAAGGTCAAGTAAAAATCAGCATTTGCTCCACTCGTGCCCTCAACCTTTTTCTGCTGGTGCTGGCATTGACTTAGATTTCCAGCCCCTGGTGTCCCGGGGATACCTCTTGGTCCCTGAGGTCCGGGGGGTCCTGGTGGGCCAGCACCTCCTCCTTGCATCGTATTGACCGTACTGTTGATACTGCTGATCTATAAAGTATTTATAATTTTCAGATTTTGAGATCCAAAGAAAAAACCTATAAAAGAATTGATGGTATGATTTCGCTTTGTGATTGGTTGGGGGGGGGGGGGGGGGTGCACTCGTGCGCTTTCTCTATCTCTCTATCTCTTTGTTACATGGTTTTCCTTACTGGGGGTCAGAAGGTGGGGGGGGGGAACTAGATAGGGTACCTCACCCCATATCATGTATCTTACATTTAATATGTATGAAAAAAGTCAAAGGTGTATCTCAATGGAGGGTAGGTTGTGATCGGGTTTTGAACGATATGGGCTTTTATCACACGGCGGCCATGTTTATTCCCATGAGAGCAAAAACCTTTGTTTAGAACGTTCTGAAACGCCTCAAAGCGAGGGCAAGGGGACCTAAGGGACTCAAAACTTATTGTTTCAACCAAAATGGCCGCCGTGTGATAAAAGCCCATTAGGAGAAAACAGCTATAAACCAGGCTAGGTGATTAAAAAGTAATGTCAGTTTTTCAAACATTCCGTTAGATTCTTGCACTGGTCTAGCCTCGTCCGCAGACAGCATTCTCTTTAATTTCCTGATTTTCCGGTTCTTATTCAGGGTTTGGGCCTCGGGTCCCTGTGAATGGGCCCTTTGCAGCTAATAATCACGTGACTGTAACTGGAGAGCAAAAAATCCTACTTCATTTATTCAAAACAATTTTCAATAGAGTTCTACTGCCTTGGAAGAAGCCTTTGTAAAAATGCTGTTATACCCACATAACACTCTTTTGATCTTAAGATATATACTAAGCTTTTTAGAGTTTGTCGGCCTTCCAGTGAAGCCTTCCCCAAGGGACTATGAGTTCAAACCATTCGCTATTAGAGTGATATATCATCACATGACTGTTAGCTGCAAAGGGCCTATTACAATTGAGAAAGGCTATTCGCTAACAGACCCTCGCTTAAAAATAACCAAATAACTACCCCGTTATATATATATACTCAGGCGCGGACAGACGGTACAACGTTGCGCGCAATATTGCAGGCAATGTTGCTGAAGTAAGTTTGTTTTCTACTTCAGTAATATTGCTGCAAAAAATTGCGTCGTGTGACATGGCTCGCAACATCGATTGACTACAACATTGCGCACAATTTTGCACCCTGTGTCCGTAGCTTTATGGAATTGTGGACCTGGTGCTATACATGAATCCGCTTAATGCGGACACCTTGTTAAAACGGTAAATCCCGTCAGAGGCAGGATTAACGAAGTTATCAACTGTTACCTTTGACATAAATTTAGTGTTCAGTTGATCCAATTTAATCTTTATTTGTCCATCTACAAACTTGAGCTGGCTCACACTTGAGTTCAAATTGTGCACTTTAGACTTGATCAACGAATCGTTTGCTGCTAAGAAATCCACCACCACAGCAAGCCCAACCACTTTGTATTTCATGTCCTGGATGTTTGTGGCTCTGGTCTTATCGCTTTCCTTGAGTTTCTTCAAAGAGGAATCGAGCTTAACTTGGTTTTTGCGAAGCTTTTGTACTTCCTTCGTTATACTACTGGTACTAGACGAATTCTCCTGAGAAATAGAATGAAAAGAAAGTAGATTAGAAAAGAAAGAAAGAAAGAAAGAAAGAAAGAATGAAAGAAAGGAAGAAAGAAAGGAAGGAAGAAAGAAAGAAAGAAAGACAGACAGACAGACAGACAGACAGACAGACAGACAGACAGACAGACAGACAGAAAGAAAGAAAGAAAGAAAGAAAGAAAGAAAGAAAGAAAGACAGACAGACAGACAGACAGACAGACAGAAAGAAAGAAAGAATGAATGAATGAATGAATGAATGAATGAATGAATGAATGAATGAATGAATGAATGAATGAATGAATGAATGAATGAATGAATGAATGAGTGAATGCATGAATGAATGATATTTTACCAATTAAACTCGGAGAAAATATTTCCATCAATTTTACAATTGTCTTCATGAAAACCGAGTTAAAAACTATAAAAATGTAATTAAGATAAAAGAGAAACGATAATGCAATTTGTACAAGTAGAATCAAAACCTTCTGAATATAGGAGCCGCACGATTTTGCATTTTTTTGTAGTCTATCGGCTGATGTCTTTGGAAGATTGTCCCAAACCACATCACAGTAATCGAACCAAGGAGTTATTAAAGAATTCAGTATAGATTGCGGTTGCCATCTCCTGAGGGATATGATCACGAACCCGTCTGAGTCCACCCAAGCCTGTTGATATCTTATTACATATATAATCGCCATGGCTGCTCAAGACAGACGCTCGCCGATTAACCCCTAAGGTTTTGGCTGTTTGGACAAGTAATACTTGCTTACCATCAAGGTAAACATGAGGTTTAGAACTTATTTTTCGTAATTTGTCATCAGAGTCGATAAACATATATTCTGTCTTCGTTGAGTTGAGACAGCTTGTTTGGCTTGCACCAATTTGATTTGCTAGCAACATCTGAGTTTACATGATCAGATATCGATTTCAGCGACGTACCACAGGTCGTGAGGCTTGTGGCGCCAGCGTTCGCTCACGAACATTCTTGCATTTGAGAATTTTACGCTATTTGGAAGACTATAAATAATAGGGGCCCTAAAGTTGACCCCTGGGGAATGCCGCAAGAATGTTTTTTTTTATGTAATATCTATGTTATAGATCTCAGTATTAAATAAAATTTAAACCACTTCAGACGGTTTTCTGCAATGCGAACGCTTTAGTGAAGTCTAAGAAGGTGTATAGTTTGTTTGTCCTTCATCCATATTTGTAAGCCACTCAGTCGTGGCTTCCAGCAGTGCAGTGATGGTCGAGTGATGCATGTGGTCTAAAACCTGATTGCTTTTTGGTGACTATTCTTTCGAAAATACTTATTGTATAGTTACGATTCTGGGTAAAATGAATTGTTGTTGTTGTTGTTGAAAACTTTAGCCACTAAAGAAAATACTGAAATTGGACGATAATTATTTAAATCATCTCTATCATTTGCTTTATAGATATAGGAGTCACTTTGGTAAGCTTCAACTAATCTGATATGAATGACACCACTCTGAACAACCCTATCAGGGGTTTTTGTAAGAATGATGTCTATCAAAGTTTTACTTCGCTGTATGGCTTTTGCTGGTTCATTGATAAGTTGGTGCAATCGAAATACCTCAGAGATAGGAAGAAAGAAAGCAAGAAAGAAAAAGAAAGAAAAAGTATCATTTGCATTCTTGGTGACTATATCTTCTTCAGATCCTTCTCTTTTTTTGTGAGCGAGCATGGTCTATGATGATATCTAGCCAGGTCACTTTGAACGTGCTGAATGAGCTCCTGTAGCTCAGTGGTCTAGAGCGTCGGCTATAAAACCGAAGGTCGTGGGTCAGTTCAAATCCCATCAGGAGCTCTGAATCTTTTCGAACCATGCGGCGGGGTTGACTATAAGCAACGCCATTAAGGCGAGCTTCTGCAACTTTGCTCATCGGATACGCTGAGTTTGTAATGGCGAATGAATTCCTCATTACAAATTCAAGGGATGTAACTTGATATATGCATCCCGGAATGTATCTAGATACTGATCCCTCATTGTCATTAACGAATAACAAAGAAAATCGTGTTAGGTATGCAATAATCCTACCTTATTGCTGCCATTGCCTTCATTCCCTCCATATTTCGATTTAAGTTGAAGAGCCTAGGGGACAAAAATAAAGATTGTTTTTCAGTTTGACAAAGAAAGCATAGAAATCATGTTATGACTGGATAACGTGCCATTACCGTGCTGTGCAGTGTTTGTCACTCAAATCTAATCTACCTATCAAATTGCAATCCGCGCGACTATATATAACGCGCATGCGCAGACACACGGTGCTACATTGTACACAATATTGAAGGCAATATTACTGAAGTAAGATCGTTTTCATTCTTGTCTTCAACATTGCCTGCAATAAATTGCATAATTGCATCGTTTGAAATTTCTCTCAACATCGATTTCCTGCAACGTTGCGCGTAATGTTGTACCGTGTTACTATAGTTATATAGTGCTTCCCTAGGATGAAAAAGCTAGAAAAAAAGCCTGCTGATTGGCTCAAATGCTAGTCGGGGTAATAGCGCCTGGGATTTACGCGACGAGCAGGGGAGCGGGAGGGTAGGAAGGGGGAGGGGAATACTTACCAGTGATGAAATATTCTTTTCTAACATGTCTATTCTCTTCAACAGGGACGATGTAGATGCATTTGGCCGAAGGTTTTCTTGGTATTGCCTTGCGCTCCCTGAAAAAAATATAAGAATTCCTGATAACTTAATGTATTACGCATGCATCTTTCACGTAATTCCGACGAGCTTGGGCGTTTCTTAGTTCTCCTTGAAAAATAAGTGCTCAAACCCCACACTTTCTTGCCAAGGACTATCTTCACGTACGTTTCCCACTCCACTTATAAACTTATTTGAATGAAGTCTTCATCGTATCGCCTTGCAAGTATTTGCAGGAATTAGCCTATGATTTGCCCTCGCTGGAATTTACATATGGTTGACCAGATATGCCGTCATGTTATTAATTATTATGTTATATTTTGTCTTTTATCGATTGTGTTTACTGATTAACAAAACAGATACTGTCTGTATACCCAATGCCATATAGTAAAAAGCAGCCACTAATCTAGCAATGTATCATATCTATAAGTTTTATACACTGTATGAATATAGATTGACCTATATAACACAAGCTCTATTTCCCCCTAGGCAAAGTCTAATCAGTTCTATCGTCATCCTGCAGAGAGCGGAAAAACTCACAGCAAGGAACATATATCACTAATTGTGTGAAAAACATCGCCCAGTTTTAAAACATTACTGGAAAAGATTAACTTTTATTGTAAAACTGAAAACCACATTATTTCTTCAAAAGGCATGGACAAACATTCTTGTGAAAAGATGAAAAGGTCGACATGCTTTTGCATTGTAAGAGAATATCAGGGTTAGGGTGAAACTAATCAAAGAGATATGTCAGAATAGCTGACAAATGAAAAAGATCTGGCATATACAAAGAATCTAAACTTACTAAAATTGCTATTGCAGACACACTTTGGGCCAATAACTCCTACCACATCCAAAAACACCAGAACTAAAGATGTCAAAGAAACTACCAGAATAAAACCAACAGTAAGTTTCATAGCCAATGAATCTTTGTTGTTTGAGTCTCTCCAACATTCTGTAGATTTGATATTTTGATTTCCTTTTTTAAGAGGATCAACTTTGCTGTGCTTGGGGTAAATTGTTTTGTAGTTTTTATGCGGAATGTTGAAACCAGGGCTGTAACGTTTGATTTCTTCGTACTCGTGCACGTGGCTGCTATGCTCTGCCGTGTCTTCTTGGCAAGTCTCCATCAAATTCAATTCCCCTTGAAAAGAACTTGACGCCAGATGTTGAGAAAGTGGATCATTTGTTTTGCCACGCATTCCAATTTTTGTCAACTCCATTTGTGTTCTAGTTGTTTCCTGCTTCCTCCGTATGCGACCAGAAGCCATAGTTTTACAGAAAACTGCCCCTTCGTTAGTTATTATATAACGAGTGTTACTGTTTACTTTCGTCAAGGCAAAAGCATGTACAAAGGATCATTGACTCCTGTAAACTCTTATGTAACACGTCCTACACGCTTTGGCGTCATTTAACTCTCACCATTCCTTCTCAGCGTTGATAAGGTTTCGGCCAGGAATTAAACCTTTAAGCTCGAGTATCAAAGGAATACTGCATGGATCATTAAGGAGAAGACTGCCAAACAGCATGGTATAAATTGCTGCCCCTCCCCCTATTCCTCCTTTCGGCTCTTGAGCCTAGTCCACATTTCTCACGAACGAAGTTATCCGATATATTCACTTGCTAATGATATAATGAAAGTTGACACGATAATCTCTTGGCCCGGTTCCCTTGCTTTTGGGGGCCGCTCAATTATCATTGCTGCAGAATCTATTCCGCATCTAAAACAGTTGATTAATCGATCGATTAATTGACTTTAGTATCATTTTTATGCTTTTAATTAGTTCTGAATAACTTAAGCCATAAAATGCCTTACGTAAAAGCTTTGAAATCGGCAAAAAGGGCTGTAATGTTGAACCAATCGCAGAATGCGGAAGATACCGCTAATCCAATCAGGTAGGACACAGTACGGTCAAGGTACCGCAACTTCGTGCTGTGGTGCAGGTTTTCCGCAAATAGTGATACAATGCAAAATCTATGAAAAAATATTGCATAGCAAACAACAATGCAAGAAGCCGGACTAGAATGATCGGAAATCGTGAGAACCTTGACCGCGATGAAGGTTTGGACAGTTATTAAGAGCATGAAATAAGAGGAAAATGCGTTGAAACCCATCAAAGGATGTGACTTAACAAACCCCACTAAAATATCAAAATATCAAAATATCAAAATTAAGATTTTTACCTTGCTCTGTATTGCAGTCCCACTTTGGTTCAATGACTCCAATTAACAACAAGACATTCAACAGCAAAGCTCCTATTGCTATTATACCGATAAGACATAAGAAAAACGTGATGCATGAAATTTTGATGTCAATGTGACCACTAGAAGACTTCTTTGGTAATTCCCCTTTGTTTTTGGTCTTGCCCTTATCGGACACGTGAAATTCAAGATCTTCATACTCGTGGCAGCTTTCCTTCAGGTTGTCCATGTTTTCGTATTCACCATTAGAATAGTACAATGGTATGATAGATGAGTTTGAGGCTGAAGGACCGTGAATAGGAGGAGGTCCAGTGCTCTTCATCATCAAGTCGTTACTCGGCTTTTGTTGCACTTCTCTGCACCTTGAGGCCATAGTCAGATTGTTCGCCGTTTAGTCTACAAAATATAAACGGATCGAATGAAATGCGTAATTTCTCAATGCTAGGATCCTTACAGCGTTTTGAGCTTCGCAACCTAGAAATGAAAAATATGAAAAGTCAACAGCATCTGTTTTGAAAACTGAAACAACATATGGCTAAGAGGGGAGTTTTGGACCCATGCCTTTTGCTTAGATCCCGGCTCAGATAATATTGTGTTTCAGCCACATATTTATATCGACCGACTGCCACCTAACATGACACGTGGTCATGAAGTGACCTTTCTAATACGGACATCGATCGGAACTGACCACATTTGTCAACGACCGACTGCCACCTGAGACTTTCCAACTGAGGAGCAACCATGCGGTCGTAAAGTGAATCCTTTCTAATACGTAGATCGAGGCAAGTACCTGTATTGGAGAGGTGTGAGGTTTTATCATAAACAGTATTATTATACATTTTACTCACTATCTCGCTTCTGATTGGCCGAGAGCCCTCAGCCAATCCCTGATATCGTGTGAACTCGACATGATAAATGTATTATCTGTAGGTAAAACCTACAGATAATACATTTATCATGTCGAGTTCAAAGGTCCCAATGGAAATGGAAATACGTTTGCTATTTTTTCGAAAGCAGAATTAATTTTTTATTCTTAGTTTACAAAATGTATAATAAAACAGTTATTGAATTTGGTTTTCGCATGATATCGTAAAATATCAAGACCTTGGCCGTTTTATCCACCTCAGCCTACGGCTTCGGCAGATAACACGACCTTGGTCTTGATAATTTACGATATCATGCTCAACCTCATCCAATATTTGCTTATTAACAGCAACAAAAGTGAAATGAATCCTCTCTAATAAATAAGGACTAAGGAAAGGTATGTGTATAACAGAGGTCTGCATGTCATTAATTGTATAAAGGCAACTGGATTCAAAATATTTTTTTTTTAATTACGTGTCCACATCTTATCTTATCGTAGTTCTGTTAATTCTTATAAAAATGCCCTTAATTTATAACGAAGCAAGATTGAATAGCTGTAGTAACCTGGGTGCGAGTCACGTGACACAGAGCGCGTTCACTGAGAGAGCAGCGATGTTGTTTACCGAGAGTTGAGTTGTTCAAGAATAAAGCGATAAATCGTACCATATGCATGTCACTTCATTATATAGCTAAACATGTGAAGAATTTATTGCAATCCTTAGTAAATGCCCCATCCAGGGGTGCGAGGTATTGCTTCAATTCATCAATAAATTGGTACACCCTCTGGTATGAATTTCATTTTTTATTTTCACCCTTTTTTTAAGCCAGTACAAGTGCAAATCAATATTATCAATAATAAGTAAATTAAGCCTTATCATTAGATTTTTGTAAATATTATTAAATAGCATTATGAGGTAGAATTGAATTTTAACTGCTGTATTAAACGCTATCTTGTGAATACTAAATACTGAATAGTACGGGCTGAATAGTCAATTGCAAACCATGTTTTACCTAATGTAACCTATAACGTATCTTTTGCATTAACACAAAATACGTTTCTTGAATTTGAAAATGGGAATATGCCTGGTATGCAGTATTCAGTATGCAGTAAGAAACTTTTTTTCAAAACAGAGCTATAAAATTATTGGTTCGTAAAGGATACATAGCAGCCATGTTGATTGACATAACAAAAGATCCCTTGATAAAAAAACGAAATATCCTTTGATAAATCCTACTAACATGTCGGCCATGACGCCTATAAATGTCTGAGAATACACATGGGTTGTCAAGAGAGACCTCGTTTTTCAAGTCACATTCCTAATATCTTAATAATATCTTAAAATTTCAGATCAAGACCGTCCAATTAGTGTATTAGTGTTAGTAGATTAAAATGTGCGAATGTTAGATATGACTTTGATTAAGTGGATTTTAAAATGTTTTCATATATTCACAAAAAGTTGCCAAATAAGTTGCCTAAACTAATTATGATCGTGTTAACTGATTTTCATGTACAAAACTGGTTAAACTGGTTGATCCTATTTTTCAGGATTTAGAAACATTTCCTCACATCGAGGATACTTTTCTATGGCCAACGATTACGCGTTGAAATGGTTTTGATTTTCAAATACAGAAATTAACGAATTAACTGTGATTTTTTTAAATTATAGCTTGTTTTTGGTTTAGCCTTTTTTGTCACTTGGGCGAACAGCGCCTTGATGCCTTGTGAGCATACGTCGTTCGTTTCCATGAAAGGAATGCTTTCATATATTATACACCTATAATTTGTTAAATTACTAATTTGTTAAATCACTATATGTGACGGCAATCAAGATATTCTAGGGCACACCCAGACGTCTATTAAGCATTTCATATTGCGAGAGGCTCTCACATAATTTGACTCTCCTCTACATGTACATAGATACACTTTTTGTCCTTGTGAATTGGTAGCAGATGACAGGTTTGTTTCATCTCCTCTGACGGTCGAGCAGGTGGCGCCAACTACGATTTTGTCCTGCAAGTATACCGTATTAAAGTTAACCTTTTAAGAAAAAAAGTCTAGTTTGCTTATAAATGTATGAATTTAATTTGTCAGAATAGACCTTTTTAACATAGGCGTAATACTAGATTTTTGCTCATTTCAGACTACGTGCCATTCTAATGAGAATAAAATTCTTTGTTTGAGTTGTATCCATATTCATGTGTCTTCTTATGCACAGCCGCTAAACAAAGAAATGAGTTTCCCACGTACAGCTGTTGTGGTTATTCTGCTTTACATTGTTGTTGTTGTTGTTGCTGCCGCTCTTGATGTTGTTGCTGTTGTTGTTGTCTAGTGTATAGTGATATGTAATTACTTCTGTGTTTAAGTGGCGAAAGCAATAAAATAAAAATAAGATAAATAAAAAACATCGCAATACAAATATTGATGCCCCAGTAGAAAAATAAATGCCTTGGCATAAACTTTTCAGAATCATTTACCTTTGGCTCAGCAAAGTTGACAAAATATTGAGCAGTTGATCCACTCACGCCAGCTAACGTTTTCTGCTGGTGCTGACATTGACTTAGATTTCCAGCGCCTGGTGTACCGGGGACACCTCTTGGTCCCTGAGGTCCGGCGGGTCCTGGTGGACCAGCACCACCTCCTTGCATCGTATGAACCGTGCTGTTGATACTGTTGATCTATCAAACATTGTATACCTTATTACATGAAATTTTGCATTTGGAAACAATTAATAAATGATTTATTCAACGAAATAGCGAAATTAAATTGACTTAGAATATGATTTTAGTAGCAAAATCGCGAAATTAAAGTGTCGAAAATGTGAATCAGCCGCAAGAACTTCTCCCTTTTTTTCGCACCCCTTAATCAAGGTTCAGGCTTGGAGTCCCTGTGTATTACAATTAATGAGAGAGACACTCCGCTATTACGGACACTGTGGCGATCTCGCTGATATGGTAGCAATCACTCTTAAGTGAACCTGCAAAATACGAACACCCTGTGTAATTTAATATGGACACCCTGTAAATACGGACGCGTGCACTTTGGCAAGTTCTCTCGAAGTCCGTATTAATAAAGTTTAACTGTTACCTTTATCAGGAATGTAGAGTTCATCTGATCCACTTTGTTCTTCAGCTGTCCACCTACAAACTTGAGCTGCTTCACACTTGAGTTCAAGGATGCTTCCACACCTCTAGCTCTTTTTAGTGATGTATCTATTTCAGCATCCTTTTTCTTGAGTGCTTCCAAAGACGACCTGAACTCCACTTCAGCCTGACTTAACTTGCGCACTTTAGACTTGATCAACGAATCGTTTGCGCTTAAGAAGTTCACAGCCACAGCAAGCCCAACAACCTTTGCGCTCATTTCCTGGATGTCGGTGGCTTTGGTCTTGTCACTTTCCTTGAGTTTCGTCAAAGAGGAATCGAGTTCAACTTGTTTTTCGCGGAGTTTTTTCACTTCGGTCGTTATGCTACTTAAACTAGTCGAATTCTCCTGGGGAAAAAATGAAAATGCAAGGAAGGAAGAAAGAAAAAAAATGTCATTGGCATTCTTGGTGGCTATATTTTCTTGAGTTTTCTTCAGACAAAATTCAAGACACACTCGTGGTTGTACATTACCCTCTATATAAGGGCTGTTCCTCAAAATCTCATGCGCGCTCTCAGTTATACAAGAGCATATTTTATAAAACGACTTGACAAATGATTCTTTTATCCCCACCTTATTGCCACCATTGCCACCATTTTCTTCGTTGCTGTTTTTGCCTCCAATGCTTTCATTGCCACCATTGCCACCATATTTCAATTTTAGTTGAAGAACCTGGAGAAAAATATATAATGATTGTTTTTCAATGTAACAAATAAATCATCATCTTATTGACAGGAAATCGTACTGTTACTGCACCGTGCCGTATGTGGCAATTAAAATCGAATCTACTTATCTACTTCCAATGCACGCGACTTTATAAGGCGAGAACACATGGTGCAACATTGTGCGCTATATTTCAGGCAATGCTGCTGAAACAGGATCGTTTTCTACTTCAGCAACATTGTCTGCAACCAATTGCGTCGTTTTCTTCCCTCCGCAATAAACAACTTCTTAATTCTAATTCAATCTTTAGGCTTTCACCTAGTATGGTATTTAGTGTTCCACGCTGTGATATAACAGCCAAAGTTAATATACATGGCTCGCAGCCTCGATTGCCTGAAACGTTGCGCGCAATGTTGCACCGCGTGACTCTAGCTATAAAGTGCTTTCTTTGAGCAAGAAAACTAGAGAAACAGCCTCAAATGCTAGACGACGAAGTGGTGCCTGGGGTTTGTGCGACTGACAGGGGTGTCACAGGGTAAAGGGGAAGCCAGAAAGAAAGGGGGAGGGGGATACTTACCAGTGATGAAATATTCTTTTCTAACATGTCTATTCTCTTCAACAGGAATGTTGTTGATACATTTGGCTGAAGGTTGTCTTTACATTGCTTTGCGCTCCCTAAAAAGATATAAAAATTCCTGATAAATTAATGTGCCATCTTTCATGTAATAAGGGCGCTCAAGGGATTTCATACCACACCTCGGCTTCTGGGCATGTCTCGTGGGTCTTTTACATGAGGTAAACAATTTCTTATTTTGGAATTAAAAAGCTAATTTCTGTCAGTTTAAAATAGTTTTTTTTTTTTTTTTCTATATTACTACAATTTCTGTTTATAGGGTACTGTTACTAGTTTACCCAAATTAAAGGGACGTTTCCCAGTTCCGGCTCGCCCGACAAATAATAATAATAATAATAATAATAATAATAATAATAATAATAATGATAATAATAACAATGGGAAGTTCATATATAGCGCATTATACATAATCTCAATGCGCTTTACAATTGTGACCAGTGGAGGACTTTACGGGCTGCATATGCCGTGCAGGTTACAATCATGAGTGCCGAAACCCCACACTTTCCTGCCAAGGAGTATTGAAATTTCCACGTACGTTTCCAACTCCACTTATAAACTTATTTTAATGATGTCTTCAGCGTAACGTCTTTGCAATTATTTGCAGGCGGTTACCCTATGAATTGCCCTCGCTGAGATTTACTGGTTGACCAGATTGCATTTCCTAAGGTTATTTCATCTTATATGGATTACTGTGAGTAATCATTTTTACTGATTAACAATACAGATACTGTCTGCCCAATTTTGTATTGTTAAAAGCTCCTTATGATTCGTATATCTATCTTTTATGTGTTTGATTAGATTGACCTATATGACACAAACCTTTTCCCTCTAGGGAAAGTCTTTTTTTTTATATTGCCATCGTGCAGAGAGCGGAAAACCACAGGTCAAGGATCACCACTGGTGTGAAAAAGAAATTTCGCCGATAAGAAACGTACGCTTCATATAAAGTTTAGAAAATCGCCCAGTTTAAAGCATGCATATAGAAATCAGAATTCGGTTGTAGAAAACCACATTGTTCCTTAAGATGCAGTGGATAAAACTTCTTATGAATAGATCAAAGAGTTGACATAGTTTTAGAGTGTAAGAGAATACCAGGATGTGGTTAATTGGGGTGAAACTACTAGCTTTATGAAATATGTCGGAATAGCTTATTACAAAAGTCAAAGATCTGCCATACAAAGAATCTAAGCTCACCAATATTGCTATTGCAGACGCAATTTGGGCCAATAGCTCCTACCACATCTAAAGCCACCAGAACTAAAGATATCAATGAAACTACCAGAATGACACCAAGAGTCATCTTGAGCGCCAATGAATCTTTGTTAGAATCTCTCCAACATTCTGTAGACTTGATATTTTGGTTCCCTCTCAAATGCGCCTGAAGATCAACTTTACTGTGCTTGGGGTGAATAGTGTTGTTTTTATACGGGATGTTGAAACCAGGACTGTAACGTTTGATGTCGTCGTACTCGTTGCTGCTATGCTCTGTATTTTCTTGGCTTGTCTCCATCAAATTCGATTCCCCTTGAGACGAGCTTGAAGCCAGAGGTAGAGAAAGAGGATCATTTGTTCTGCCACGCTTTCCAATTTTTGTCAATTCCATTCTTGATCTCGATGTTTCCTGTTTAAGGAATGTGATGCGACCCGAAGCCATAGTCACTTCGACTTGCTCAGCAAGACTTGTTATCAAATATCAAATATTTAGCGTGGAGTACAGCAAGACTGCTTCGTTTTCAGTCACTTTTTACTTGAATTTAGTCCAGAAAAATGTCCAAAGGATCAATGACTCCTGTAAACTCTTCCCTGATACGTCTGATAAGCTTTTGCGTCAGTTAACTCTCACCAGTCTTTCTCAGCACTGATTATCGAGGAGTTTCGAGTTTCGAGGAGGTAATTTGTTTAAAACCTGAATCGCTTGCAGTTTGAAATAGAAAGGATTTCGAATTCACTGGCCAGATTATGACAAATAATTGGGAGGCTTTGGGCATATCAAAGTAGGGGAGAATGGACAATGTTATAGAGAGGATTACCAATGGTGTGGAAATTTCTCCTTCCCTCTCCCCTTTCGACTCTTGTGCCTTCCTTCTCTGGCACGATAAATTATCCGATCTAATCCTTTGCCGAATGATGTAATGAAAGATGATAAGATGACCCCATAGCCCTCCTTTCTTTGAGAAGCCGCTTTATTACGGGAAATTGAGTTTTGATTAATAAATCATGATTTCACCGCAACTAAAACTTTTGATTAGTCGATTAATGGACTATCTCGACGATACGGCGGCCATTTTGGTAGAGGGCAAATATACAAATCTTTGTCACACTTATGTCGTCAATTAAAATTGACATTTCACAACAAGACAACTTGACAAGAGATGAATTTAGAAGATGGACATCTATTTTATCCGACATTTTTGTTTTCTTTTGCCCCCTGGACGCCCTATAATGCATTGCGATTCAAGATGTGAAAATAATGACTGACACTACGTAGAAAAATGAAATGCGTGTCACTTAACCAGCGTAATAAGGCAAGAGAAACCCAGCATTTGTTTTTTCCTACATCAGAATCTACGTATACCCCCGGCATTTCTTACACGGTCCCTTTCATTAATTCAGATTCAAGATGGCCGCCGCATTGTCGAAGTAGTCCATTGATTTAGTATTTTCATACTTTAGTTCAAATAACTTTAGCCACAAAATGCCTTACGTAAAAGCTTTGACACAGGCAAAAAGGGCATGCAGTATACGGTAACGGTACGATTGACGAATATTATGTTGAACCAATCAGACTGCGGAAGCTACCGCTAAACCAATCAAATTGGTTGGACACGGCTGGGTACCGCAAGTTTGTACTGTGATGTTTTCACATACAAACCTAAATAAAGATTATTGCAAAGTAAAAAACAATGCAAGAAGCAGGGCTAGAATCAGAAGATGTTGACCACTCGTTGAAGCTTAAGGTTTGGACACTTAGTGTCCAAAGGAAATAAGAGGAAAACATGTAGAAAGTGAAAGAGGAAAGCAAGGAAATAGGAGAAAAACGCGTCCAAACTCATCAAAGAATGTGACTTAACAAACCCCACTCAAATACCAAATATCAAAATGCATGAAGATTTTTACCTTGTTTTGTATTGCAGTCCCTCTTTAGTTCAATGGTTCCAGTTAACAACAACACATTCAACAGCAAAGCTGCTATTGCTATTATACCGATAAGACATAAGTAAAGAGTGATCCATGAAATTTTGATGTCAATGTGACCACTAGAAGACTCCTTTGGCATTAATTCCCTTTTGATTTTTATATCTTGTGAGAAGCTCTCCATGGAAGACTGCGAGTCTTTGATTATGCCCTTATCGCTTTGGCAGGCGGAAACTTTAAACTCAACATCTTCATACTCGTGGCAGCTTTCATTCAGGTTGTCTGTGTTTTCGTATCCACCATTAGAATGGTACATTGGTTGGTTAGACGAGTCTGAGGTTGAAGGACCTTGAGTAAGAGGTCCAGTGATCTTCATCATCAAATCGTTGCTCGGTTGTTGTACTTCTCTGCACCTTGAGGCCATGATCGCTACTGTGTTCGTTTAGTCAACAAAATATAAACGGAACGAATAAAATGCATGCGTAGCTTAAACGAAATTATTTCTTGATATCGTCCCGGAAAATTCCTAGATTGTAACTATAAATACTAGGATCCTTACAGTGTGTTGAGCTTCGCGGAGAGTTAGAAAAATATCACAAAGTGCAAGCTCATCTGTTTTATAGTCTGAAAAAATATCTGAATACAAGGGGAGTTTTGGACCCAGGCCACTGGCTTACATTTCTGGTCGGATAATATCGGTGTTTCATTAAAACCCGACCACATTTATTAACGACCGATCGATTGCCGCCAAGGCACTACAACGTGGTCATGAAGTGAAACCTTTCTAATACGAACATTTAATGAACGACCGACTGCTACCTGAGACTTTCGAATTCCAACCGAAGCACGATCGTGAGGTCGTAAAGTGAATCCTTTCTGGTGCGGGCGTAGATCGAGGCAAGTGCCCGTATTTGAGAGACCGTGTGCGGTTTTATTATAAACAGTACCAGCTACTAAAGTGAAATGAAACCATTCTAATAAGGACTTTAGAAAGGTTTGTGTATAATAGAGGTCTGCATGTCATTAAGGTAACTCGACCCAATATTTTTGCATGCGCACCTTCCAACTTTGAACCTCATATGCCTAAAGAGATTGATTCCAATTTCATATCCACTACAACACATATGTTACATATAGACTAAAAAAAAATTTGCTTGGATTTCAGGACTACAATTGATCAATGCACAACAATTTCCCCAAATTTCATGTTCATTGATAACTTCTAACTGCCTAAAATAAACACAATTTTGAGTAAATATCGCAACGATGTCATAGTTTTCGATGATTTGGTGCTCTGGGATTTCAATTGCCTCCAGTTTGGCACAACATCGAATTATTTTGCACCATGCGTGATTTGACCGCACTTGGATGACCTCCGAAATCTTTCCGAAGTAAGGTAATATACAGATATTTTGACATCTGACAATATTTGACAAAATATCTCTGTACATTATTTTAATTACTTACCTAATCCAAGAAAAAAAGTCGAAGAGTTTTGGCATGATCGTAGTTTCGTGTATTTGTCTGTAAAATGACTGCGTGAAAAGTAAACATTTGGTTATCTTGAATCGTATATTTTCCGTTTTGGCAAGATCGCGTTACTGAATTACCTAATTTTTCAATGAAGTATTAGGGACATATCATAATAAAATGAGCGATGTTTTGTGTAAATATATACCTCAGAAGTAGCAATTTTGGGTACGGGAAGTCCATTGTTGTTTAGTTTTCACATAAATTATACTCTTCATTTCGAAATCCTCAAATATCTCCAAATTCGTCTTACAGATTTTGATGAAACGGCGCCCAGAGGAAGACAAACACTCAAGGTATAGGCAGAATAAAGCGTTTCCCGGTCGAGGGATAAAATTCGATTCCGAGTTAAAACAGGTGTGACGTCATTACCACGTGATATGCAATCCGATCTCCTCGAAAAAAATATCATTTTGGAATTTAGTCTATATGTAACATATGTGTTCTAGTGGACATGAAATTGGAATCAATCTCTTTAGGCATATGAGGTTCAAAGTTGGAAGGTGCGCATGCAAAATTATTGGGTCGAGTCACCCTTTAAAATTGTATAAATGCAGCAGGATTCAAAAGAAGATTTTTAAAAGAGAAATGTGTCCATATTATAGATCTAGAGATTTGTTTACAGTAAGGGAATTGTTCCGGCCGGTAACAAAGAAAGTTTTCGTAGAAGAGACGTGTACTTAATATAGTGATCTGTTTATAAGCGCATTCGGGATTGGCAACTTTAAACACGAACAAGAGCGTTCATCGTACCCATAGGTAGGCGTTCATGCAATAGGGGTGCGTACATCGAAGTTCGTCGACATTTTTTCAGCTTCAGATCAAATAAGTTGAAAGAGAAGTAGGGTAGAATTTTCTAAAGGTTTCACTTGAGCACTTCGTGTGCAGTTTGTTTGTTTGGTTGATTTTGTTGTTTCATTGTTTGATCTTCCTTTTGTTTTTGTTTTTCATTTTAATTAACTTTTATTTCTACCACTGACTAACTTATTCTTTACAATCACACTTTCAAACTCAGTTATGAAAAAAATCACAGAATAGTCAAATATATAAAGATTCATAAAAACCCTAACTAGTCTTATAAAAATGCACTTAATTTATAGCAAAGCAGTATTAAATAGCTAAATATGTGAAAACTTTATTGCAATCCTCAGTCCATGCCCCATACAGGGGTGTGAGGTATTGCTTCAATTCATCAATGAATCGGTACACCCTCTGGTATATGAATTTTCATTCTAATTTTTTTTTCCATTTGAAATTTGTTTCTAAGCAAGTGCAGGTGCAAGTGCAAATATTAATATTATTAATAATTGATTAATTAAGCCTAATTATTATATTTTTGTAAATATTATTAAATAGCATTATAAGGTAGCATTGAATTTTAACTGTTTTGATAAAGGTTATCTTGTGAATACTAAATACTGAATAGTCAATTGCAAACCAACATGCTCTACCTTTTGTAACACTTTTCTTATATTTCAAAGTGAAATATGCCTTATTAACTATGCAGTTCTTAGTATTCGGTAAGATTAACTTTTTTCAAAACAGACCTATAAGATTGTAATTGGTTTGCAAACGAGACATGGAAGTCATGTTGTTTGACATAACGAAAAATCCCAACGAAAAAAATCCTTTGATGAATTCACCTAACACGGCGGCTATGACGTCGTGATGAAAACAAAGAATTGGAAGAATACCAATAGCTGCGACAATGAAATTCAAGATATTCTACTGCAAACCCAGACGTCTATCAAGCAATTTATGAGTCCAGAGGCTCTCACATAATTTGACTCTCCTCTACATGTACATAGATACACTTTTTGTCCTTGTGAATTGGTAGCAGATGACAGGTTTGTTTCGTCTCCTCTGACGGTCGAGCAAGTGGCGCCAACTACAATTTTGTCCTGTCGTGCAACAGTAAGCAACAGGTCATAAATAAATACCTTTTTTATTTTACAATGAAATAACTAGACTTGCCACTATCAAGCAACGAGATTGTACCCCAGTAGAGGTATAGAGGGCGAATTTTAGTTTATCGAAAATCAACCGTACGTTTTCGAATCGTATTTCCAAATGTTGCTTTGTCCTGCAAGTGAATTTATAAAACTCTTAATCTTTTAACAAAAAATATTATATAAAAAGATTATATTGTTTGTTTGTTTGTTTTTGTTGGGTTTTTAGAGTCAAAGCAAAGGCTGATCACGATTTAAAAGTGAAAAAATATATGCCTTCCTATAAACTTTTGATGATCATTTACCTTTGGCTCAACAAAGTTCACGTAAAAATCAGCATTTGCTCCACTCCTGCCCACAAACTTTTTCTGCTGGTGCTGACATTGAGTTAGATTTCCAGCCCCTGGTGTCCCGGGGATACCTCTTGGTCCCTGAAGTCCGGGGGGTCCTGGTGGGCCAGCACTTTCTCCTTGCATCGTATTGACCGTACTATTGATCTATGAAACATTTATAATGATTTTCAGAACCAAATATTATACAATCAATTTAACTCTTGCTTTCTATTTGTTGGGGGGGGGGGGGGGGGGGGGGGGTGGCGTATTTTGTAATGTGGAGGTAACTTACCCAGTCATATCATGTTTATCCATCCCATCCCATCCCATCCCATCCCATCCCATCCCATCCCATCCCATCCCATCCCATCCCATCCCATCCCATCCCATCCCATCCCATCCCATCCCATTCCATCTCATGCCATTCCATTTCATTCCATTCCATCCCATTCCATCCCATTCCATTCCATTCCATTCCATTCCATCCCATTCCATTCCATCCCATTCCATCCCATTCCATCCCATTCCATCCCATTCCATCCCATTCCATCCCATTCCATCCCATTCCATCCCATTCCATCCCATTCCATCCCATTCCATCCCATTCCATCCCATTCCATCCCATTTCATCCCATTCCATCCCATTCCATCCCATTCCATCCCATTCCATCCCATTCCATCCCATTCCATCCCATTCCATCCCATTCCATTCCATTCCATCCCATTCCATCCCATTCCATCCCATTCCATCCCATTCCATCCCATTCCATCCCATTCCATCCCATTCCATCCCATTCCATTCCATCCCATTCCATTCCATTCCATTCCATTCGTTCGTTCGTTCGTTCGTTCGTTCGTTCGTTCGTTCGTTCGTTCGTTTGTTTGTTTGTTTGTTTGTTTATTTATTTATTTATTTATTTATTTATTTATTTAATAAAATCTAAATAGCAAAATATAAATCAAAAATATAAATAAAGACAATAATACAAGGAACATATATAATAATCATAAGACAAAAATCTATAAGGGACGTTATAGATGCTTTTGGCTGAAGATTTTCTTTGCATTGCTTTGTGCTCTCTAGAAAAATTAAAGAATATCTGATAACTCAAAGGCATTGGATTACCATTGGATACCATTACGTCTAAAGAACCAATGACTCCTCCAATGTATCATAAGCTTTTAATTTGCGTCAGTTAACTTTCACCAGTTTTCCTCAGCCCTGGTTATGTTTCAAGCTTTTATTTCTATTCTCTTGTAATTTATTATCCGATCTAATCCTTTGCCAGTGATGTAATGAAAGATGATAAGATGACCTTATAGCCCTCCTTTCTTTGAGAAGCCGCTTTATTACGAGAAAATGTGTTTTGATTAAAATACATTAGGGAACTTAAGCAACTCGAAATCTAGAACGGGGATGCCGTATCTGAATAAGAAAAGACGATATCGTTCTCGCCAGAATGCAATATTTAGCAATTGCACGTCGTTCACGTCTTGAGATCAAGAAGTAACACCTATTTCCAGATCTTCCTCTATCATTAAATTCAGTTCTGAAACCTCAGGTCTCACGTGCCCGTCCTAGATTTTGAGATGCTTAAGTTCCCTATTATTTCACCGCAGCTAAAACTTTTGATTAGTCGATTAATTGACTTAGTATTTTCATACTTTAGTTCAGTTCAAATAACTTTAGCCACAAAATTGCCTTACGTAAACGCTTTGACACAGGCAAAAAGGGCATGCAGTATACGGTAACGGTACGATTGACGAATATTATGTTGAACCAATCAGACTGCGGAAGCTACCGCTAAACCAATCAGATTGGTCGGACTCGGTTGGGTACCGCAAGTTTGTACTGTGATGTTTTCACATACAAACCTAAATAAAGATTATTGCAAAGTAAAAAACAATGCAAGAAGCAGGGCTAGAATCAGAAGATGTTGACCACTCGTTGAAGCTTAAGGTTTGGACACTTAGTGTCCAAAGGAAATAAGAGGAAAACATGTAGAAAGTGAAAGAGGAAAGCAAGGAAATAGGAGTAAACGCGTCCAAACTCATCAAAGAATGTGACTTAACAAACCCCACTCAAATACCAAATATCAAAATGCATGAAGATTTTTACCTTGTTTTGTATTGCAGTCCCTCTTTAGTTCAATGGCTCCAGTTAACAAGAAGACATTCAACAGCAAAGCTGCTATTGCTATTATACCGATAAGACATAAGAAAAACGTGATCCATGAAATTTTGATGTCAATATGACCACTAGAAGACTCTTTTGGCAGGAATTCCCCTTTGAGTTTTATATCTTGTGGCAGGATCTCAAGGGAAGATTCTGGGTCTTTGGTCTTGCCCTTATCGGAAACGTTAAACTCAACATTTTCATACTCGTTGCAGCTTTTCTTCAGGTTGTCCATGTTTTCGTATTCACCATTAGAATGGTACATTGGTTGGTTAGACGAGTCTGAGGTTGAAAGACCCTGAGTAGGAGGTCCAGTGATCTTCATCATCAAATCGTTGCTCGATTTTTGTCGAACTTCACTGTACCTTGAGGCCATGATCGCTACTGTGTTCGTTTTGTCAACAAAATAAAAACGGAACGAATAAAATGCATGCGTAGCTTAAACAAAACTATTTCTTGATGTCTTCCCGGAAAATTCCTAGATTTTAACTATTAATACTAGGATCTTTCCAGTGTTTTGCGCTTCGCGGAGAGTTAGAAAAAATATCCCAAAGTGCAAGCTTAACTGTTTTATAGTCTGAAACAATATCTGGATACAAGGGGAGTTTTGGACCCAGGCTACTGGCTTAGATTCCGGGTCGATAATTCATTAAACCCGACCACATTCAATTATTAACGACCGATCGATTGCCTCCAAGGCACTACAACGTGCTCATAAAGTGAAACCTTTCCAATACGAACATTTAATTAATTAACGATCGCGACCGACTGCTACCTGAGACTTTCCAACCGTGGCACAATCTGTGGTCGTAAAGTGAACGAGGCAAGTGCCCGTATTGGAGAGGTGTGCGGTTTTATTATAAGCAGTACCAGCTTCAAAAGTGAAATGAAACCATTCTAATATGGACTAATGGAGCTCTGCATGTCATTAATTGTATAAATGCAGCAGGATTCAAAAGAAGTTTTTTAACTGCATGAGAAACTTGTCCATATTATAGATCTAGAGATTTGTTTACAGTAAGGGAATGGTTGCGGCCGGTAACAAAGAAAGTTTTCGTAGAAGAGACGTGTACTTAATATAGTGATCTGTTTATAAGCGCATTCGGGATTGGCAACTTTAAACACGAGCAAGAGCGTTCATTGTACCTATAGGTAGGCGTTCATGCAATAGGGGTGCGCACATCGAAGTTCGTCGACATTACGTTTTTCAGCTTCACATCAAATAAGTTGAAAGAGAAGTAAGGTAGAATTTTCTAAAGGTTTCACTTGAGCACTTCGTGTGCAGTTTGTTTGTTTGGTTGATTTTGTTGTTTCATTGTTTGATCTTCCTTTTGTTTTTGTTTTTCATTTTAATTAACTTTTATTTCTACCACTGACTAACTTATTCTTTACAATCACACTTTCAAACTCAGAATATTTACAAGATTTTCTATACTTCATTCAATGATTATATTATATCAGCTACTTAAATAATCTTCACTTACTCTAAATCTTCTAGAAATTGTTAAATCAATAATAATCAATTTTCAAAATAATCACACAACTTTTGTTGCAAGACATGTATATTATATATTTAAGAATAGTAATAATAATTAGCTATAAAAAATATCATTCCATACAATAATAGTCAAATATATAAAGATTCATAAAAACCCTAACTAAGTCTTATAAAAATGCACTTAATTTATAGCAAAGCAGTATTAAATAGCTAAATATGTGAAAACTTTATTGCAATCCTCAGTAAATGCCCCATACAGGGGTGTGAGGTATTGCTTCAATTCATCAATGAATTGGTACACCCTCTGGTATGAATTTTCTTTTTGATTTTTTTTTTTCCATTTGAAATTTGTTTTTAAGCGAGTGCAAGTGCAAATATTAATATTATTAATAATTAATTAATTAAGCCTAATTATTATATTTTCGTAAATATTATTAAATAGCATTATAAGGTAGCATTGAATTTTAACTGTTTTAATAAAGGTTATCTTGTGAATACTAAATACTGAATAGTCAATAATTGCAAACCAAAATGCTTGAACTATAATGTAGCCAATGCATCTTTAGCATTTTAATACAAAATACTTTTTTTTCAAATTACAAAGTGGAAATATGCCTTGTTGACTAAAGTAGTATTCAGTATTCAAGATAACTTTTTTCAAAACAGAGCTATAAAATTTTTTGCAAACGAGACATGGCAGCCATGTTGATTGGCATAACAAAAGATCCCAACGAAAAATCCTTTGACAAATCCAACTAACATGGCGGCCATGACGTCACGATGAAAGGAATATCAATAGCTACCTCGTGTAAGCAAATAAGCACAAATAAGCACAAATAATATATATATTTAAATATGACCCAAAACCCTAGATTATACAATATAGACCAGGAGTGCGTTCGTTTGAGAATATATTCCGATAATCAAATAAATTCAATAAGCACACGAATACCGTGTTCAAATATTGCAGTTTAAGATGTTGTGCTTATTCCTATTGGTTCAATAGTATAAATTTTGAGGCCGCAGGTTGTCAACCCCGTACCGTGACCGTGCCGCGACTGTTCATAGTCATACGTAATGCAATCTATTGCTGGGTTTCACTTGACGTCATTTCCGGAATGCTCGTCAGCTGAATCACAAGTTTTCAATAGAATTTTTCTGGTTGAAAACAAATGGTAGTCAGTGTTTGACCACCATTTGGAGCAGATAATGAAATTCAAAGCCTTTTGTCAGCTGATTGAAACCCAACTATTTCGATTCCACTAACAGATGACATCATTGGCTGCTTATTAGTGATTGTCATATACATGACATATGGTGTTGTCATCGCTATCATTAATGATATATTCGAAATATCTCAAACAAACGCTCCCCAATATAAATTGACCCATCTCAAAATTATAGTGGATGCGTGGCTAACATGAAAACAAAAGAAATCACACTTTTTCTCGATGGAATTTGTGCATGGCATTTCTTTTATATTTCCATGTTAGCCTCAGCTCGCATTCAATATAATTTTGAGAAGGGTTCATTGCTAAGATAAAAAGATAAAGTACATGAGTATATATGAGTGCGGTATCCTCTTCTTTAAAAATTTAAAAATTAATGCAAATAGGTTGGTAAATTATATTAAAAAGTTAATAAAATATTTCATTAGAATTACCGAAGAGGAAGTAGCTGTTCCTATTTTCTATTTTATTGACTGCCTGTGCGATAGACAGAGGTAAATGAAACCTGAGAAAAGCGGCCACCGGCCAGGGTGCCCGTATTACACAGGTTCACTTACTGAAGGTTTTTTAATTTCGATACAGGTTGGATAGATAAGACAGCACGAGAGCAGTGTCTTTAACTTTGGTGGGAGTCTCCTAATTTATAGGCTGACTCTGGTGCTAAGAACAACTCTTTTGTTCTAAACAGTTCTAAAGATCGTTTTGTAGATTTTAGGGTATTTTTTTACGAAGACATTTTGTATACAGTCAACATGAGAAGTCAACCGTCGTTTAACAAGGTTTGTTTTTTAAGAAGGTTGCAACCACTTGGCTGCCCGTCATTTAGACTCATCCTGATTCTTATGTAGCTTAGTTGTATCTAAGCATCGTCTAGCACGTATGTGCCACTACTTCGTATAAGATAAAGATTAAAAGACAAGAGTCTGTCCGTCCAGTACCAATGTATTTGTATTTAGCTATTTATGGAAGCTGCTAACTATAGACCCCGTCCACGTGACGTCAAAGCAGCTCAATTTGGAGGACAAAACAAAATAATTTTAATCTCCAGAGAATTAAAAAAATATTGTTTTGTCCTACAAATTGAGCTGCATTCCGACGTGCTGCAAGGGAGGTATATATAAACTAGAAAATTTCATGCTGCTCCTATCATGCCTCGCTCATTCTCTCTCTCTCTCTCTCTCTCTCTCTCTCTCTCTCTCTCTCTCTCTCTCTCTCGCTCTCTTTCTCTCTCTCTCAACTCCATTTATCTAATTAACAGAGTTGTTTCACGACAGCCATGTTGAAAGGCAGGAATAATACAAGGTTTTTACAAGGATTTGATTTGCCAAGGACAAAATATAAAATTATCATTAATTGTTTTGCCCCACAAAATGGCTGCCGAAAAACCACTCTATACCATAGCTTTAGCACTGACTTACCTCTAATTAAACTGTTTGAGCTTCCATAAATGTCTGATAATACACATTGGTTGTCACTGAAGAGAGACCTCATTTTCAAGTCACATTCCTAATATCTTAATAATATCCTAATATTTCAGATCAAGACTTTAAATTAGTGTTAGTAAATTAATATGTGCGAGCGTTAGATATGACTTTGATTAGGTGGATTTTAAAATGTTTTAATATATTCACTAAAAGTTGCTCACTAAGTTACCTAATTAACTAGTGATAATTATATGACTTTGTTACCTGATTTTTATGTACAAAACTGGTTGATCCTGTTTTTTCAGGATTAACACATTTCCTCACATCGAGGATACTTTTCTATGATCAACGACAATGCGTTGAAATTGTTTTTATTTTCAAATCACAGAAATTAATGAATTAACTGTAATTTTTAAAATTATGGCTTGTTTTTTATTTAGCCTTTTTTGTCACTTGGGCGAACAGCGCCTTGATGCCTTGTGAGCATGCGTCGTTCGTTTCCATGAAAGGAATTCTTTCACATATTATACACCTTATTTGATAAATTGATCCTAACTATGTGACGGCAATCAAGATATTCTAGGGCACACCCAGACGTCTATCAAGCATTTCATACTGCCAAAATCATTACGAAAATTCGACTGTCCTCTACATGTACATAGATACACTTTTTGTCCTTGTGAATTGGTAGCAGATGAAAGGTATGTTTCATCTCCTCTGATGGATGAACACGTGGCACCAACTACGATTTTGTCCTGCAAGTACAACCGTATTAATAAAAGTTAACCTTTTTAAAAGTCTAGTTTGCTTATAAATGTATGAATTTAATTTGTCGGAATAGACCTTTTTAACATAGGCGTAATACTAGATTTTTGCTCATTTCATACCACGTGCCATTCTCTTGAGAATAAGATTCTTTGTTTGAGTTGTACTCCTATTCATCCAGCTGATCTGACGTAGAAATAGAAAACTGCAAAATTGTAGTGTCACGAAGCTTGCGAAAATTGACTTTTTTATCTGGGATAAATCCAGATATAAAAAGGAGAGGTTCTTGATATTTTATATACATTTCCTATGATTCCTATATATGATATTAATTGTTGAGCTGGAAAGAAATATCCGTTTCCCGAGTCGCCAAGCTTCTAAGAATGACACCTCATTTTTGCAAATATTCTCAATTCTGATTGGCTGATATTTTTACTCAGATCAGCTGGATGTGTCTTCTCATGCACAGCCGCTAAACAAAGAAATGATACTCTAGGGAATGACACGTGGTCTGAAATGAGAAACATACGTGCTCAAGGTTTCCCACAGCTGTTCCAGTTACTCTGCTATACCTTGTTGTTGTTGTTGTTGTTGTTGTTGTGTTGTATATAGTGATACGTAATTACTTCTGCATGTATTTAAATTGCTAGCCAATATCAACATCACGCCCCATTAGTAGAAAAATAAATGGCTTACCAGTATAAACTTTTCAGATTCATTCAATTCACTTTTGGCTCAACAAAGGTGACGAAATAATCCGTATGTGTACCACTCGTGCTCCCATTATTCATAAAAGAAATTCTAATTTGAATGTAAAAGGGGGAAAATAAATGCATAACCTTAAAATCGTTTACCTTTAGCTCAATAAAGTTGACAATGTAATCAGAAGATGAATGACTCTGGCCCTCCATCTTTTTCTGCTGGTGCTGACATTGACTTAGATTTCCAGCCCCTGGTGTCCCGGGGATACCTCTTGGTCCCTGTGGTCCGGGGGGTCCTGGTGGAACAGCACCTCCTCCTTGCATCGTATGAACCGTGCTGTTGATACTGTTGATCTATCAAGCATTATATACCTTATTACATGAATTTTTTCATTTGGAAACATTTAATGAATGATTTATTCGACGCAATAGCGAAATTAAAGTGACTTAGAATATGATTTTAGTAACAAAATCGCGGAATTAAAGTGCCAAAAAAACCTCTCCATTTTCCATTTTCGCACCCCTTAATAAAGGTTCGGGTTTGGGTTCCCTGTGTATTACAATAAATGAGAGAGACCAGTAGCTGGCGGAATCTCGCTTAATAAAGACACTCCGCTATTACGGACACTGAGGCGATCTCGCTGATATGCATTCACTCTTAAATCAACCTGCAAAATACGATTACCCTGTTAATTTAATATTGTTAATACGAAGTTCGTATTAACAAAGTTTAACTGTTACCTTTATCAGGAATTTAGTGCTCAGTTGATCTACTTTGTTCTTCAGCTGTCCGTCTACAAACTTTAGCTGGCTCACACTTGAGTTCAAGAGTGCTTCAACACCTTTTGCTCTTTTTAGTGATGTAACTAGTTCAGCATCCTTTTGCTTGAGGGCTTCCAAAGACGACCTGAACTCCACTTCAGTCTGACTTAACTTGCGCACTTTAGACTTGATCAATGAATCGTTTGCGCTTAAGAAATTCACCGCCACAGCAAGCCCAACAACCTTTGCGCTCATTTCCTGGATGTCGGTGGCTTTGGTCTTGTCACTTTCCTTGAGTTTCGTCAAAGAGGAATCGAGTTCAACTTGTTTTTCGCGGAGTTTTTTCACTTCGGTCGTTATGCTACTTAAAGTAGACGAATTCTTCTGGAAAAAATTAAAATGTATGGAAGCAAGAAAGAAAGAAAATTTCATTAGCATTCTTGGTTGTTATATTTTCTTCAGTTTTCTTCAGACAAAAATCAAGACACACTCGTGGTTGTACATAAAGGCTGTTTCTAAAAATCTCACGAGCGCTATCAGACTTATACAAGTTATCAAAAATTATTCTTTTATCCCCACCTTATTGCCGCCATTATCACCATTTTCTCCGTTGCCGTCATTGCCTCCACTGCTGTCACTGCCACCATTGCCACCATATTTCAATTTCAGTTGAAGAACCTAGCAGAGAAAAATATGATTGTTTTTCAATGTAACGAATAAATCATCATCTTATTGACAGGAAATCGTACCGTTACTGCACCGTGCCGTATGTGGCAATTAAAATCGAATCTACCTATCTACTTCCAATGCGCGCGTTTTTACTAAGGCGCAAACACACGGTGCAACATTGTGCGCAATATTTCAGGCAATGCTGCTGAAATAGGATCGTTTTCTACTTTTTCTCAACATTGCCTGCAACAAATTGCGTCGTTTTCCTCCCTCCGCAAAAACCAACTTCTAAATTCTAATTAAATCTTAAGGCTTTCACCTAGTATAAAACTTAGTGCCCCACGCTGTGATATAGCAGCCAAAATTATTAGACATGGCTTGCAGCCTCGATTGCCTGAAACGTTGCGCGCAATGTTGCACCGCGTGACTCTAGCTATAAAGTGCTTCCTTTGAGCAAGAAAACTAGAGAAACAGCCTCAAATGCTAGTCGACGAAGTGTTGCCTGGGGTTTGTGTGACGGACAGGGGTGTCACAGGGTAAAGGGGAAGCCAGAAAGAAAGGGGGAAGGGGATACTTACCAGTGATGAAATATTCTTTTCTAACATGTCTATTCTCTTCAACAGGAATGTTGTTGATACATTTGGCTGAAGGTTGTCTTTACATTGCTTTGCGCTCCCTAAAAAGATATAAAAATTCCTGATAAATCAATGTGTTAGCCATCTTTCACGTTATAAGGGCGCTCAAGGGATTTCGAAGTCCATACCACACCCCGGCTTCTGTGCATGTCTCGTGGGTCTTTTACATGAGGTAAACAATTTCTTGTTTTGGAATTAAAAAGCTAATTTCTGTCAGTTTAAAATAGTTTTTTTCTATATTACTACAATTTCTGTTTATTGGGTACTGTTACTAGTTTACCCAAATTAAAGGGGCGTTTCACAGTTCCGGCTCGCCCGACAAATAAGTGCCGAAACCCCACACTTTCCAGCCAAGGACTATTGAAATTTCCACGTACGTTTCCCACTCCACTTATAAACTTATTTTAATGATGTCTTCAGCGTAACGTCTTTGCAATTATTTGCAGGAATTACCCTATGATTTGCCCTCGCTGGGATTTACTGGTTGACCAGATCGTATTTCCTAAGGTTATTTCATCTTATATGGATTACTGTGAGTAATCATATGCATTTTTACTGATTAACAATACAGATACTGTCTGCCCAATTTTGTATTGTTAAAAGCTCCTTATGATTCGTATATCTATCTTTTATGTGTTTGATTAGATTGACCTAAATGACACAAACCTTTTCCCTCTAGGGAAAGTCTTTTTTTACATTGCCATCGTGCAGAGAGCGGAAAACCACAGGTCAAGGATCACCACTGGTGTGAAAAAGAAATTTCGCCGATAAGAAACGTACGCTTCATATAAAGTCTAGAAAATTACCCAGTTTAAAGCATGCATATAGAAATCAGAATTCCATATTGTTCCTTAAGATGCAGTGGATAAAACTTCTTATGAATAGATCAAAGAGTTGACATAGTTTTAAGATGTAAGAGAATACCAGGATGTGGTTGGGATGAAACTACTAGCTTTAAGGATATGTCAGAATAGCTTACAAAAGTCAAAGATCTGCCATACAAAGAATCTAAGCTCACCAATATTGCTATTGCAGACACAATTTGGGCCAATAGCTCCTACCACATCTAAAGCCACCAGAACTTAAGATATCAATGAAACTACCAGAATGACACCAAGAGTCACCTTGAGCGCCAATGAATCTTTGTTAGAATCTCTCCAACATTCTGTAGACTTGATATTTTGGTTCCCTCTCAAATGCGCCTGAAGATCAACTTTACTGTGCTTGGGGTGAATAGTGTTGTTATTTTTATACGGGATGTTGAAACCAGGACTGTAACGTTTGATGTCGTCGTACTCGAGCTCGTTGCTGCTATGCTCTGTATTTTCTTGGCTTGTCTCCATCAAATTCGATTCCCCTTGAGACGAGCTTGAAGCCAGAGGTAGAGAAAGAGGATCATTTGTTCTGCCACGCTTTCCAATTTTTGTCAATTCCATTCTTGATCTCGATGTTTCCTGTTTAAGGAATGTGATGCGACCCGAAGCCATAGTCACTTCGACTTGCTCAGCAAGACTTGTTATCAAATATCAAATATTTAGCGTGGAGTACAGCAAGACTGCTTCGTTTTCATTCACTTTTTACTTGAATTTAGTCCAGAAAAATGTCCAAAGGATCAATGACTCCTGTAAACTCTTCCCTGATACGTCTGATAAGCTTTTGCGTCAGTTAACTCTCACCAGTCTTTCTCAGCACTGATTATCGAGGAGTTTCGAGTTTCGAGGAGGTAATTTGTTTAAAAACTGAATCGCTTGCAGTTTGAAATAGAAAGGATTTCGAATTCACTGGCTAGATTATGACAAATAATTGAGAGGCTTTGGGCATATCAAAGTAGGGGAGAATGGACAATGTTATAGAGAGGATTACCAATGGTGTGGAAATTTCTCCTTTCCTCTCCCCCTTCGACTCTTGTGCCTCCCTTCTCTGCCACGATAAATTATCCGATCTAATCCTTTGCCGATGATATAATGAAAGATGATAAGATGACCCCATAGCCCTCCTTTCTTTGAGAAGCCGCTTTATTACGGGAAATTGAGTTTTGATTAATAAATCATGATTTCACCGCAACTAAAACTTTTGATTAGTCGATTAATGCACTCGATTAATCTCGACGATACGGCGGCCATTTTGGTAGAGGGCAAATATACAAATCTTTGTCACACTTATGTCGTCGATTAAAATTGACATTTCACAACAAGACAACTTGACAAGAGATGAATTTAGAAGATGGACATCTATTTTATCCGACATTTTTGTTTTCTTTTGCCCCCTGGACGCCCCATAATGCATTGCGATTCAAGATGTGAAAATAATGACTGACACTACGTAGAAAAATTAATGCGTGTCACTTAACCAGCGTAATAAGGCAAGAGAAACCCAGCATTTATTTTTCCCTACATCAGAATCTACGTATACCCCCGGCATTTCTTACACGGGTCCCTTTCATTAATTCAGATTCAAGATGGCCGCCGCATTCTCGAAGTAGTTCATTGATTTAGTATTTTCATACTTTAGTTCAGTTCAAATAACTTTAGCCACAAAATGCCTTACGTAAACGCTTTGACACAGGCAAAAAGGGCATGCAGTATACGGTAAAGGTACGATCGACGAATATTATGTTGAACCAATCAGACTGCGGAAACTACCGCTAAACCAATCAAATTGGTTGGACACGGCTGGGTACCGCAAGTTTGTACTGTGATGTTTTCACATACAAACCTAAATAAAGATTATTGCAGAGTAAAAAAAAATGCAAGAAGCAGGGCTAGAATCAGAAGATGTTGACCACTCGTTGAAGCTTAAGGTTTGGACACTTAGTGTCAAACTTAGTGTCCAAAGTAAATAAGAGGAAAACATGTAGAAAGTGAAAGAGGAAAGCAAGGAAATAGGAGAAAAACGCGTCCAAACTCATCAAAGAATGTGACTTAACAAACCCCACTCAAATACCAAATATCAAAATGCATGAAGATTTTTACCTTGTTTTGTATTGCAGTCCCTCTTTAGTTCAATGGTTCCAGTTAACAACAAGAAATTCAACAGCAAAGCTGCTATCGCTATTATACCGATGAGACATAAGTAAAGAGTGATCCATGAAATTTTGATGTCAATGTGACCACTAGAAGACTCCTTTGGCATTAATTCCCTTTTGATTTTTATATCTTGTGAGAAGCTCTCCATGGAAGACTGCGAGTCTTTGATTATGCCCTTATCGCTTTGGCAGGCGGAAACTTTAAACTCAACATCTTCATACTCGTTGCAGCTTTCATTCAGGTTGTCTGTGTTTTCGTATTCACCATTAGAATGGTACATTGGTTGGTTAGACGAGTCTGAGGTTGAAGGACCTTGAGTAAGAGGTCCAGTGATCTTCATCATCAAATCGTTGCTCGGTTGTTGTACTTCTCTGCACCTTGAGGCCATGATCGCTACCGTGTTCGTTTAGTCAACAAAATATAAACGGAACGAATAAAATGCTTAAACGAAATTATTTCTTGATGTCGTCCCGGAAAATTCCTAGATTGTAACTATAAATATTAGGATCCTTACAGTGTGTTGAGCTTCGCGGAGAGTTAGAAAAATATCACAAAGTGCAAGCTCATCTGTTTTATAGTCTGAAACAATATCTGAATACAAGGGGAGTTTTGGACCCAGGCCACTAGCTTACATTTCTGGTCGGATAATATCGGTGTTTCATTAAAACCCGACCACATTTATTAACGACCGATCGATTGCCGCCAAGGCACTACAACGTGGTCATGAAGTGAAACCTTTCTAATACGAACATTTAATGAACGACCGACTGCTACCTGAGACTTTCGAATTCCAACCGAAGCACGATCGTGAGGTCGTAAAGTGAATCCTTTCTGGTGCGCGCGTAGATCGAGGCAAGTGCCCGTATTTGAGAGACCGTGTGCGGTTTTATTATAAACAGTACCAGCTACTAAAGTGAAATGAAACCATTCTAATAAGGACTTTAGAAAGGTTTGTGTATAATAGAGGTCTGCATGTCATTAAGGTAACTCGACCCAATAATTTTGCATGCGCACCTTCCAACTTTGAACCTCATATGCCTAAAGAGATTGATTCCAATTTCATATCCACTAGAACACATATGTTACATATAGACTAAAAAAAAATTTACTCGGATTTCAGGACTACAACTGATCAATGCACAACAATTTCCCCAAATTTCATGCTCATTGATAACTTCTAACTGCCTAAAATAAACACAATTTTGAGTAAATATCGCAACGATGTCATAGTTTTCGATGATTTGGTGCTCTGGGATTTCAATTGCCTCCAGTTTGGCACAACATCGAATTATTTTGCACCATGCGTGATTTGACCGCACTTGGATGACCTCCGAAATCTTTCCGAAGTAAGGTAATATACAGATATTTTGACATCTGACAATATTTGACAAAATATCTCTGTACATTATTTTAATTACTTACCTAATCCAAGAAAAAAAGTCGAAGAGTTTTGGCATGATCGTAGTTTCGTGTATTTGTCTGTAAAATGACTGCGTGAAAAGTAAACATTTGGTTATCTTGAATCGTATATTTTCCGTTTTGGCAAGATCGCGTTACTGAATTACCTAATTTTTCAATGAAGTATTAGGTACATATCATAATAAAATGAGCGATGTTTTGTGTAAATATATACCTCAGAAGTAGCAATTTTGGGTACGGGAAGTCCATTGTTGTTTAGTTTTCACATAAATTATACTCTTCATTTCGAAATCCTCAAATATCTCCAAATTCGTCTTACAGATTTTGATGAAACGGCGCCCAGAGGAAGACAAACACTCAAGGTATAGGCAGAATAAAGCATTTCCCTAGGAAATGCCGTCGAGGGATAAAATTCGATTTAAAACAGGTGTGACGTCATAACCACGTGATATGCAATCCGATCTCCTCGAAAAAAATATCATTTTGAAATTTAGTCTATATGTAACATATGTGTTCTAGTGGACATGAAATTGGAATCAATCTCTTTAGGCATATGAGGTTCAAAGTTGGAAGGTGCGCATGCAAAATTATTGGGTCGAGTCACCTTTTAAAATTGTATAAATGCAGCAGGATTCAAAAGAAGATTTTTAAAAGAGAAATGTGTCCATATTATAGATCTAGAGATTTGTTTACAGTAAGGGAATGGTTCCGGCCGGTAACAAAGAAAGTTTTCGTAGAAGAGACCTTTACTTAATATAGTGATCTGTTTATAAGCGCATTCGGGATTAGCAACTTTAAACACGAACAAGAGCATTCATCGTACCTATAGGTAGGCGTTCATGCAATAGGGGTGAGCACATCGAAGTTCGTCGACATTTTTTCAGCTTCAGATCAAATAAGTTGAAAGAGAAGTAGGGTAGAATTTTCTAAAGGTTTCACTTGAGCACTTCGTGTGCAGTTTGTTTGTTTGGTTGATTTTGTTGTTTCATTGTTTGATCTTCCTTTTGTTTTTGTTTTTCATTTTAATTAACTTTTATTTCTACCACTGACTAACTTATTCTTTACAATCACACTTTCAAACTCAGTTATGAAAAAAATCACAGAATATTTACAAGATTTTCTATACTCCATTCTATGATTATATTATATCAGCTACTTAAATAATCTTCACTTACTCTAAATCTTCTATATAGAAATTGTTAAATCAATAATAATCAATTTTCAAAATAATCACACAACTTTTGTTGCAAGACATGTATATTATATATTTAAGAATAGTAATAATAATTAGCTATAAAAATATCATTCCATACAATAATAGTCAAATATATAAAGATTCATAAAAACCCTAACTAGTCTTATAAAAATGCACTTAATTTATAGCAAAGCAGTATTAAATAGCTAAATATGTGAAAACTTTATTGCAATCCTCAGTCCATGCCCCATACAGGGGTGTGAGGTATTGCTTCAATTCATCAATGAATTGGTACACCCTCTGGTATATGAATTTTCATTCTAATTTTTTTTTCCATTTGAAATTTGTTTCTAAGCAAGTGCAGGTGCAAGTGCAAATATTAATATTATTAATAATTGATTAATTAAGCCTAATTATTATATTTTTGTAAATATTATTAAATAGCATTATAAGGTAGCATTAAATTTTAACTGTTTTAATAAAGGTTATATATCTCGTGAATACTAAATACTGAATAGTCAATTGCAAACCAACATGCTTTACCCTTTGTAACACTTTTCTTATATTTCAAAGTGAAATATGCCTTATTAACTATGCAGTTTTTAGTATTCAGTAAGATTAACTATTTCAAAACAGACCTATAAGATTGTAATTGGTTTGCAAACGAGACATGGAAGTCATGTTGTTTGACATAACGAAAAATCCCAACGAAAAAAATTCTTTGATGAATTCACCTAACATGGCGGCTATGACGTCGTGATGAAAACAAAGAATTGGAAGAATACCAATAGCTGCGACAATGAAATTCAAGATATTCTACTGCAAACCCAGACGTCTATCAAGCAATTTGTGAGTCCAGAGCCTCTCGCATAATTTGACTCTCCTCTACATGTACATAGATACACTTTTTGTCCTTGTGAATTGGTAGCAGATAACAGGTATGTTTCATCTCCTCTGATGGATGAACACGTGGCGCCAACTACAACTTTGTCCTGTCGTGCAACAGTAAGCAACAGGTCATAAATAAATCAAATAACTAGGCTTACCACTATCAAGCAACGAGATTGTACCCCAGTAGAGGTATAGAGGGCGAATTTTAGTTTATCGAAAATCAACTGTTCGTTTTCGAATCGTATTTCCAAATGTTGCTTTGTCCTGCAAGTGAATTTATAAAACTCTTAATCTTTTAACAAAAAATATTATATAAAAATATTATATTGTTTGTTTGTTTGTTTGTTTGTTTTTGTTGGGTTTTTCGAGTCAAAGCAAAGGCTGATATATGCCTTCCTATAAACTTTTTATGATCATTTACCTTTGGCTCAACAAAGTTCACGTAAAAATCAGCATTTGCTCCACTCCTGCCCACAAATTTTTTCTGCTGGTGCTGACATTGACTTAGATTTCCAGCCCCTGGTGTCCCGGGGATACCTCTTGGTCCCTGAAGTCCGGGGGGTCCTGGTGGGCCAGCACTTTCTCCTTGCATCGTATTGACCGTACTGTTGATCTATGAAACATTTATAATGATTTTCAGAACCAAATATTATACTATCAATTTAACTCTTGCTTTCTATTTGTTGGGGGGGGGGGGGGTGAGGCGTGTTTTGTAATGCATGTGGAGGCCGCAGCACTCATGCGCGTTCCCAATCACTTTATTAGTAAATGGTTCCTTACTGGCCTAATTCTGTAGCAAGATAAAGATTATGTGTGTATACTAAGGGACATGTCAATATTTATGGTAAAGGAAGGAGGTGTTAAGGTAACTTACCCAGTCATATCATGTTTATTCATTCTATTCCATTCCATTCCATCCCATCCCATCCCATTCCATTCCATTAAATTCCATTAAATTCCATTCCATTCCATTCCATCTCTAATTTCACGAGAATAAAACTAAAATATGAAGTTTGAAACTTTTAAACGGGAAAAAACTTTGCGTGACCGCGCTGTGATCAAACACATAAACATTCCAGGCATATTTTAGGTGTTCACGGTTTTCTTAGTTTGACTGTAATAAAATCTAAATAGCAAAATATAAATCAAAAATATAAATAAAGACAATAATACAAGGAACATATATAATAATTATAAGACAAAAAAGGTGAGGGACAGCACAACAGAGCGAGGCTCCAAATAAAGTGCACCCGTAAAAAAAAAAACATAATGATAATTTGTAGCTAATAAATCTAATATATATTATCCATAAGTATATCATATATAATACGTGGTCATAAGTTAGTAGCAACAGCGATTAGAAGAAAGAAGGTTACACGTCAGTAGAACAACACTTAGGACAGATCGATTTCCAAGTGTTAAAGTTATCATGATTATAAGCATTAGATAGTGCATTGTTATAATACTAAAAGAAGATAAGATTTAAACTGATTGATAGAAGGAGAAGCGCGTACAGAGCACGGTAGATTATTCCAAAGTTTAGGCAAGCGGTTAAAATGACTGGATTGAAAGAGTTTTGTACGGCATCTAGGAATTATCACATCATACATGGAACTTTGGCAAGTAATTCTATAATTAGATCGAGGCTTAACAAAGCGATCAATGGAAATATTAAAATGACCAACACGACATTTAAAATAGAATAACAAGTCCTTAAACTCGTGCCAATACGAAAGTTGAAGTAAATTTAACTTAATGAGACGATCTCGATAAGGAATGCTGTTAAGATAATTCATATTCAAAATAGATTTGATAGCTCTACGTTGGAGACCCTCTACCCTACTTAAGTTGCCTATTCCCTGGGGGGCCCAGACCTCACTTGCATAACCTACGAACCTACGTGTGGGCACGCGGACGAAAGAAAGATCAAGTATCTAACTTTGTATATGAAAACAAGTCACTGGTGCTATTCAAGGGAAGGTAGGTTGTTATCGGTTTTTGGATGATGTTAGGAGAAAACCGCTAGACTCCGTTAAATATTTGCACTGGTCAAGCATCATCTGCGGACACAGCATTCTCTTTTACTAATTTTGATTTGCGGTCCGTATTCAGGGTTTGGGTTTGGGTCCCTGTGTATTACAATTGAGAAAGGTTTTCGCTAGCAGACCCTCGTTTTAAAATAACACCCTCTCTAAGGTGCGGACACACAGTACAATATTGCGCGTTATATTGCAGGCAATTGCGTCGTGTGACATGGTTCGCAACATCGTGTGACAGCTACAGTGGACGTAGTGGCGCCTGGGGTTTGTGCGAACGACGAACAGGGGTGCCACATGGTTGGGGGGGGGGGGGGGGGGGAGAGGAAGGAGGAAGGAAGGGAGAGGGGAACACTTACCTGGGATGAAATGTTCTTTTCTAGCATATCTATTCTCTTCAACAGGAATGTTATAGATGCTTTTGGCTGAAGATTTTCTTTACATTGCTTTGTGCTCTCTAGAAAAATTAAAGAATATCTGATAACTCAAACGCATTGGATTACCATTGGATACCATTACGTCTAAAGGACCAATGACTCCTCCAATGTATCATAAGCTTTTAATTTGCGTCAGTTAACTCTCACCAGTTTTCCTCAGCCCTGATTATGTTTCAAGATTTTATTTCTATTCTCTTGTAATTTAAATTATCCGATCTAATCCTTTGCCAGTGATGTAATGAAAGATGATAAGATGACCTTATAGCCCTCCTTTCTTTGATAAGCCGCTTTATTACGACAAAATGTGTTTTGATTAAAATACATTAGGGAACTTAAGCAACTCGAAATCTAGAACGGGGATGCCGTATCGGAATAAGAAAAGACGATATCGTTCTCGCCAGAATGCAATATTTAGCAATTGCACGTCATTCACGTCTTGAGATCAAGAAGTAACACCTATTTCCAGATCTTCCTCTATCATTAAATTCAGTTCTGAAACCTCAGGTCTCACGTCCCCGTCCTAGATTTTGAGATGCTTAAGTTCCCTATTATTTCACCGCAGCTAAAACTTTTGATTAGTCGATTATTTGACTTAGTATTTTCATACTTTAGTTCAGTTCAAATAACTTTAGCCACAAAATGCCTTACGTAAACGCTTTGACACAGGCAAAAAGGGCATGCAGTATACGGTAAAGGTACGATCGACGAATATTATGTTGAACCAATCAGACTGCGGAAGCTACCGCTAAACCAATCAGATTGGTGGGACACGGTTGGGTACCGCAAGTTTGTACTGTGATGTTTTCACATACAAACCTAAATAAAGATTATTGCAAAGTAAAAAACAATGCAAGAAGCAGGGCTAGAATCAGAAGATGTTGACCACTCGTTGAAGCTTAAGGTTTGGACACTTAGTGCCCAAAGGAAATAAGAGGAAAACATGTAGAAAGTGAAAGAGGAAAGCAAGGAAATAGGAGAAAAACGCGTCCAAACTCATCAAAGAATGTGACTTAACAAACCCCACTCAAATACCAAATATCAAAATGCATGAAGATTTTTACCTTGTTTTGTATTGCAGTCCCTCTTTAGTTCAATGGCTCCAGTTAACAACAACACATTCAACAGCAAAGCTGCTATTGCTATTATACCGATAAGACATAAGTAAAGAGTGATCCATGAAATTTTGATGTCAATGTGACCACTAGAAGACTCCTTTGGCAGGAATTCCCCTTTGAGTTTTATATCTTGTGGCAGGATCTCAAGGGAAGATTCTGGGTCTTTGGTCTTGCCCTTATCGGAAACGTTAAACTCAACATTTTCATACTCGTGGCAGCTTTTCTTCAGGTTGTCCATGTTTTCGTATTCACCATTAGAATGGTACATTGGTTGGTTAGACGAGTCTGAGGTTGAAGGACCCTGAGTAGGAGGTCCAGTGATCTTCATCATCAAATCGTTGCTCGATTTTTGTCGAACTTCACTGTACCTTGAGGCCATGATCGCTACTGTGTTCGTTTTGTCAACAAAATAAAAACGGAACGAATAAAATGCATGCGTAGCTTAAACAAAACTATTTCTTGATGTCTTCCCGGAAAATTCCTAGATTGTAACTATTAATACTAGGATCTTTCCAGTGTTTTGCGCTTCGCGGAGAGTTAGAAAAAATATCCCAAAGTGCAAGCTCAACTGTTTTATAGTCTGAAACAAAATCTGGATACAAGGGGAGTTTTGGACCCAGGCTACTGGCTTAGATTCCGGGTCGATAATTCATTAAACCCGACCACATTCAATTATTAACGACCGATCGATTGCCTCCAAGGCACTACAACGTGCTCATAAAGTGAAACCTTTCCAATACGAACATTTAATTAATTAACGATCGCAACCGACTGCTACCTGAGACTTTCCAACCGAGGCACAATCTGTGGTCGTAAAGTGAACGAGGCAAGTGCCCGTATTGGAGAGGTGTGCGGTTTTATTATAAGCAGTACCAGCTTTAAAAGTGAAATGAAACCATTCTAATATGGACTAATGGAGCTCTGTCATTAATTGTATAAATGCAGCAGGATTCAAAAGAAGATTTTTAACTGCATGAGAAACGTGTCCATATTATAGATCTAGAGATTTGTTTACAGTAAGGGAATGGTTGCGGCCGGTAACGGAAAACGTTTTCGTAGAAGAGACGTGTACTTATTATAGTGATCTGTTTATAAGCGCATTCGGGATTGGCAACTTTAAACACGAACAAGAGCGTTCATTGTACCTATAGGTAGGCGTTCATGCAATAGGGTTGAGCACATCGAAGTTCGTCGACATTTTTTCAGCTTCAGATCAAATAAGTTGAAAGAGAAGTAGGGTAGAATTTTCTAAAGGTTTCACTTGAGCACTTCGTGTGTAGTTTGTTTGTTTGGTTGATTTTGTTGTTTCATTGTTTGATCTTCCTTTTGTTTTTGTTTTTCATTTTAATTAACTTTTATTTCTACCACTGACTAACTTTTTCTTTACAATCACACTTTCAAACTCAGTTATGAAAAAAATCACAGAATATTTACAAGATTTTCTATACTCCATTCTATGATTATATTATATCAGCTACTTAAATAATCTTCACTTACTCTAAATCTTCTATATAGAAATTGTTAAATCAATAATAATCAATTTTCAAAATAATCACATAACTTTTGTTCACAAGACATGTATATTATATATTTAAGAATAGTAATAATAATTAGCTATAAAAAATATCATTCCATACAATAATAGTCAAATATATAAAGATTCATAAAAACCCTAACTAGTCTTATAAAAATGCACTTAATTTATAGCAAAGCAGTATTAAATAGCTAAATATGTGAAAACTTTATTGCAATCCTCAGTAAATGCCCCATACAGGGGTGTGAGGTATTGCTTCAATTCATCAATGAATCGGTACACCCTCTGGTATGAATTTTTTGTTTTTGATTTTTTTTTTTCCATTTGAAATTTGTTTCTAAGCAAGTGCAGGTGCAAATATTAATATTATTAATAATTAATTAATTAAGCCTAATTATTATATTTTCGTAAATATTATTAAATAGCATTATAAGGTAGCATTGAATTTTAACTGTTTAATAAAAGTTATCTTGTGAATACTAAATACTGAATAGTCAATAATTGCAAACCAAAATGCTTTAACTATAATGTAGCCAATGCATCTTTAGCATTTTAATACAAAATACTTTTTTTTCAAATTGCAAAGTGGAAATATGCCTTGTTGACTAAAGAAGTATTCAGTATTCAAGATAACTTTTTCAAAACAGAGCTATAAAAGTTTTGTTTTGCAAACGAGACATGGCAGCCATGTTGATTGACATAACAAAAGATCCCAACGAAAAATCCTTTGATAAATCCAACTTACATGGCGGCCATGACGTCCCGATGAAAGGAATATCAATAGCTACCTCGTATAAGCAAATAAGCACAAATAATATATATATTTAAATATGACCCAAAACCCTAGATTATATAATATAGACCAGGAGTGCGTTCGTTTGAGAATATTTTTCGATAATCAAATAAATTCAATAAGCACATGAATTCCGTGTTCAAATATTGCAGTTTGAGTTGTTGTTTCAGTAGTATAAATTTTGAGGCCGCGGGTTGTCAACCCCGTACCGTGACCGTGCTGCGACTGTTCATAGTCATACGTAATGCAATCTATTGCTGGGTTTCACTTGACGTCATTTCCGGAATGCTCGTCAGCTGAATCACAAGTTTTCAATAGAATTTTTCTGGTTGACAACAAATGGTAGTCAGTGTTTGACCACCATTTGCAGCAGATAATGAAATTCAAAGCCTTTTATCAGCTGATTGAAACCCAACTATTTCGATTCCACTAACAGATGACATCATTGGCTGCTTATTAGTGATTGTCATATACATGACATATGGTGTTGTCATCGCTATTATCAATTATATATTCGAAATATCTCAAACAAACGCTCTCCAATATAAATTGACCCATCTCAAAATTATAGTGGATGCGTGGCTAACATGAAACACAAAAGAAATCACACTTTTCTCGATGGAATTTGAGGCATTTTTTTATATTTCCATGTTAGCTCGCATTCAATATAGTTTTGAGAAGGGTTCATTGCTAAGATGAAAAGATAAAGTACGTGAGTATATATGAGTGTGGTATCCTCTTCTTTAAAAAATTAAAAATTAATGTAAATAGGTTGGTAAATTATATTAAAAAGTTAATAAAATATTTCATTAGATTTACCGAAGAGGAAGTAGCTAATCCTATTTTCTATTTTATTGACTGCCTGTGCGATAGACAGAGGTAAATGAAACCTGAGAAAAGCGGCCACCGGCCAGGGTGCCCGTATTACACAGGTTCACTTACTGAAGGTTTTTTAATTTCGATACAGGTTGGATAGAGCATTTAAGACAGCACGAGAGCAGTGTCTTTAACTTTGTTGGGAGTCTCCTAACTTATAGGCTGACTCTGGTGCTAGGGACAAGTCTTTTGTTTTAAAAAGTTCTAAAGATCGTTTTGTAGATTTTAGGGTATTTTTTTACGAAGACATTTTGTATACAGTCAACATGAGAAGTCAACCGTCGTTTAACAAGATTTGTTTTTTAAGAAGGTTGCAACCACTTGGCTGCCCGTCATTTAGACTCATCCTGATTCTTATGTAGCTTAGTAGTGTCTAAGCATCGTCTAGCACGTATGTGCCACTACTTCGTATAAGATAAAGATTAAAAGACAAGAGTCTGTCCGTCCAGTACCAATGTATTTGTATTTACCTATTTATGGAAGCTGCTAACTATAGACCCCGTCCACGTGACGCCAAAGCAGCTCAATTTGGAGGACAAAACAAAATAATTTTAATCTCCAGAGAATTAAAAAAATATTGTTTTGTCCTACAAATTGAGCTGCATTCCGACGTGCTGCAAGGGAGGTATATGTAAACTAGAAAATGTTATGCTGCTCCTATCATGCCTCGCTCATTCTCTCTCTCTCTCTCTCTCTCTCTCTCTCTCTCTCTCTCTCTCTCTCTCTCTCTCTCTCTCTCTCTCTCTCTCTCTCTCTCTCTCTCTCTCTCTCTCTCTCAATTGCATTCATCTAATTAACAGAGTGGTTTCACGACAGCCATGTTGAAGGCAGGAATAATACAACGTTTTTACATGAAAAGAGATTTTATTTGCCGAGGACAAAACATAAAATTATCATTAATTATTTTGCCCCACAACGTGGCTGCCGAAAAACCACTTTATAACCATAGCTTTAACACTGACTTACCTCTAATGAAACTGTTTGAGCTTCCATAAATGTTCATTTTCAAGTCACATTCCTAATATCTTAATAATATCCTAATATTTCAGATCAAGACGTTAAATTAGTGTTAGTAAATTAATATGTGCGAGCGTTAGATATGACTTTGATTAGGTGGATTTTAAAATGTTTTAATATGTTCACTAAAAGTTGCTAACTAAGTTACCTAAACTAGTGATAATTATGATTTTGTTACCTCATTTTTATGTACAAAACTGGATAAACTGGTTGATCCTGTTCATCAGGATTAACACGTTTCCTCACATCGAGGATACTTTTCTATGGTCAACGACAATGCGTTGAAATGGTTTTGATTTTCAAATCACAGAAATTAATGAAATAACTGTAATTTTTAAAATTATGGCTTGTTTTTGGTTTAGCCTTTTTTGTCACTTGGGCGAACAGCGCCTTGATGCCTTGTGAGCATGCGTCGTTCGTTCCAATGAATGGAATTCTTTCACATATTATACACCTAATTTGTTAAATTGATCCTATCTATGTGACGGCAATCAAGATATTCTAGGACACACCCAGACGTCTATCAAGCATTTCATATTTCCAGATGCTGTCGAAACATTTGACAGTCCTCTACATGTACACACATACACTTTTTTTCCTCCTGAATTGGTACCAGATGAAAGGTATGTTTCGTCTCCTCTGACGGTCGAGCAAGTGGCGCCAACCACAATCTTGTCCTGAAAGCGAATTAATAAAACTTTACTTTAAAAGCTAAAGTTTGGTTGCGTTTCCATGAAGTTTTTTCCCTAAAACTGAGATTATTCATAAAACAAATTCTGATTTCGATTTAAAAGGGGAAAATAAGTGCATAACCTTAAAATCGTCTACCTTTGGCTCAATAAAGTTGACAGAGTAATCAGAAGATAAATCACTCTGGCCCTCAAACTTTTTATGCTGGTGCTGACATTGACTTAGATTTCCAGCCCCTGGTGTCCCGGGGACACCTCTTGGTCCCGGAGGTCCGGGGGGTCCTGGTTGGCCAGCACCTCTTTGCATCTTATTGACCGCACTATTGATACCATTGATCTACAAAAAAAAAGTCATATCTTCAGAAAAAAATATCTTGCATAACAATTGTATATAGATTACCTATCACGGACCCACTTTCACGTTCTTATTCAATAACATCAAATTTGAAGGGCCATGCACTTTGCCGTAGTGCATGTTGTTCATCTTCCCATTTCTCGTGGAGCAATATAGATGTCCATGGCTTGAAAGAATTCCCAAGAGTGTCAAACGAAAAAGACATGGCGGCCATGTTTGTGGTATTAACAATGGATGCTAATGAAAAATATTTTGTTAAACACCACCAGCATGGAGTCGACGACGTAACGTTTAAATAAAGAATTCCCTAAGCAAAGTAGGATGGCAAATGATTTAGTTTATGTAAATTGCAATAAATTCAATTATGGAAGTTGCCCAGGGCAGTTTGTACTATATATCTTAACTTTTCTATAAGATCGTAGTAAGGTATACCTTTGTCAAGAATGTGGAGTTCAACTGATCCACTTTGTTCTTCAGCTGTCCACCTACAAACTTGAGCTGGCTCACACTTGAGTTCAAGGATGCTTCCACACCTCTAGCTCTTTTTAGTGATGTACCTACTTCAGCATCCTTTTTCTTGAGTGCTTCCAATGACGATCTGAACTCCACTTCAGCTTGACTTAACTTGTGCACTTTAGACTTAATCAAGGAATCGTTTAGACTTAAGAAATTCACCGCCACAGCAAGCCCAATCACCTTGGTGCTCATTTCTTGAATGTCGGTAGCTTTGGTCTTATCGTTTTCTTTGAGTTTCGTCAAAGAAGAATCGAGTTGAACTTGTTTTTCGTGAAGTTTTTTCACTTCGGTCGTTATGTTTTGCCTAAAATTATTCGTAGATGATTCCTCCTGAAAAATATTCAAAATTCACAAGGTAAAGAGGAATATTCAGACGCACACTTTTAACTTTGTAGCAACCTTAGTAAAGATCAAGTTTTTCTGTTCTCACACAAAACTAGAACTACAAGATACAAACACATTCAGTTCTTTATACCTTTGGACTTTCAGTTGGACCTCCCAACTTTGACTTGAGTTCCAGAATCTAAAGAAAAACAAGTCATTTTCAGTAAAGAAGAATAGTATAATAATATAGTATAATACTGAAGGTCGGCGATCCATCTTACCACTTTTTGATGCTTATTAACCAATGACGACATGATCACTTCTCTTGCCAACTGAAACAAAATATGTACAATGACATGAGTAATTCATTTGTATGAAGATAACGGAACTGAGAAACACTAAGTATTCAATCAAGTAGCGAAATATTTTGAAACATTGGGTTTTTTCTCCAGGTTCGCTGGTTTTTCCATCCTCCGCAAAAATGTGAGTTGAGTTGTGTGCATAGAATATATAATGTAGTGGTAATGTGTGTGAGTGACAGTGGGCCAAATTGGAAACCAGTATTCATTTACTGAATTTGTATCCCACTATAAAAAAAGTGATTTATATATTTATCTTCCCATAACTTAAAAACTAGTCGAAAAAGGTTTCTTACTTACGACACACTTGTCGAATGAGTTTTCCAACACTTACCAGTGACGAGACGTTTCGTTCAAGCCTGTTGATTTTGTCGAACAGCAATGATGTTGAGATGGAAGGTTGGTTTACTTTTGTGAGATATCGATTCGAGGCCGCTGGAAACGAAAAAAGGAAAATCCACGTAAATTCAACTATACAAAAAAGAAAGGAAGGAAGGAAGGAAGGAAGAAAGAAAGAAAGAAAGAAAGAAAGAAAGAAAGAAAGAAAGGAAGAAAGAAAGAAAGAAAGAAAGAAAGAAAGAATGGATGAATGAATGATAGTACACCGATTCCGAACATGGCGTACACAAACGGACGGCCCGCATCGAGGAGGCGAAAACGATGCTAGTCAGTCGTCTGTGATCTGTGTGATCTATGTGTTTTTTTATTCACCATTTAAGCTTCATCTTTATTACTAACTGGCGTTTGCATCCATTAAGAATTGTTTTTATGCTCCTAAAGGAAAGGCCAGCTTTCCACAGATCACGGACTCAACCCAGGCAGTCCGCGTGTGTTCGCCATGTTCGGAATCGGTGTATAAATGAATCTAGCCATCTTGCGTCCCGATTTCCGCCCCACAATCCCACGTGCACATTCTTGCGTGCGAATTCATCTGTAAGTAAGGCATTATCAAAACAGCAAGAAAAGATCGATTCACGCAAAGTCGCGTGGTCAAATTCTTCAGTGAAAATTAAAAACAGGTGTTAGAGTTCTGTCCGATGTTAAAAATGTGGTATCAGACATTTGTACTTCAAATATTTTAAGTGATACGGATTGAATCCAGCAACAGCGCTAGCACACTACACAACACTTAATAGCTTCATGACATTATATCTCTCAAATTAAGTGCAGAAATATGTGAAGTATGGCAAAGCTGAGTTAATGACGAGGGAGTGGAACTGAATGCTTGTCGTGTGCATCATATCTTGGCTGTTATTCATTAAGAGGCTGTGACACGATGAAACTTTTAGCTAAGTTTGTGCTGCGACCGGTTACAACATACAAGGCCTGTGAACTGAACTTTATTGACGAGAAAATGTAGGAAAAAATAGAACTACTTTGACATAAATACAAAGCAAGTTTGTTTTTATCTCCAAAGCTACGAGTGATAATTTTAAAGGAATCCAAGATACCATGGAAAAGGCGGAAAGTTAGAGCCATAATGATTATAAATAAAGTAGAATTTTGCAAGTACATCGCTTCAGTTATCAATGTTTTTCACAATAACAATTCAACGACTTATTATTTTACCGTTTCTTATTTATATGTTTAAATGAATAAAAACAATCCAAGCACGAAACAAGACTAAGCAAAGATGTTGTCGTGTACGATCAAGAAAGCCGCAAACACGCAACCTCAACTTTGTTTGTTTACATGTTTTTGTTTATTTACTTAGTGATTTAGATTCAGCACGCAATTTTGACTCAGCACACGAACACTTCGACAACACCTTGAAAACAAACCACTTATCCTATCGATACTTTAGGATCAAAAATATCACGCGAAGTGTTATCTGTAGTTTTTGTTTTGAGTCTACGCTATTGTACTATCTTTTTAACAAAGTAAAACAACGCTCTCTTGGTTGAAATTTTGTCTAAAACTTAGAAATATGTTAAGGCGCCGCTCATTGATCTTGTACTTTGAGCCTAAATATTTTCGTCAGCGAAAAGGGTGTTTATTATCTTGGTTCTTGATACTGGATATACTCTCTGAAAGTCTAACCAAACAATATTCTTTGCACTTTATGAAACGTTTATGTTGACATTTTAAGAACTATATAAAGTTCGAAATTTTATGCCTGATAATTAGTAAAAAAATGCCTTTTTTGTTATTCAGGAGGCATTTCAATCATTCATCGACAATCAACGAATAATCATAGAATTATCAGACTTCCTTTTAAAAAAAGAAAACTTTCAGTCAGAATTTTTTTTTAATTTATCAAACACAGGATATATTTATACTACGTCTCGGGAACATGTTGTTCTTTCCCACAGCATGCTTCCCAACTCCGCCAGCAACAAATTCTAAAAAAGAAATTCTAGGAATCTAAGACCACCAACATATGATAATCGAACACCCTTATCACATGAGTTGTGCCATGGCTTGCATGTGGGGATAGTTCAAAGTTCAAAGGTCCCATGCCACTCGCTGCGGTGATCGGAAATTCTTATACCTAACGGTGCAAAGGGTTACCTCGTTAGCTGGGGAGCTAATTAAGGACCTGCCGAAACTAACCTCTCGAAACACTTAATTAATTTACCCGCCTCTACTCATAAAAGAGTTGAGTACTTTCTCGGTTCTCTACGGTGCTTTGAAATCTTTCTCGAATTCCTCCCTGCACAAAAACCATCTGTTGAATTCCAGTCCAATGTTAACACATTAGCTTAATTACAAATTTCTTGTTCGAACTTTAGCAATTTGTACTTTGTATTTGCATATTTATTAGTATTTCATTATTTCATTCGTACTTTACTCCTGTTTAGGAATCTTTTCTTTTAAAACCAACTGAATTTCTATCCAAAATTCAATCTTTTACCGTAACATCACGTGCAGATCAAACTGGTGGCATCAAAAACAACAGTGCGGAAAATCCCTTGACCAGGCTCCAAAATTATTCCGCATTTTTAAAAGAGTACGTTCTTGCTGCAGACAGTTGCTGGTGGTTTTGTACATATTTGTTCAGTTATAAGTGCCAATTGAATATTTTTCGTGGTTATCACGCGGTCCGGAAACATTAGAAGAAACCCCCACGACCGTGAATCCGTTTGCTATCAACACTCATTTTCAGTCCAAGTTTTGCCTCCAATTTTAGTAAACAAAAACACTTGCTGTTCTCTCTACGAAAACTTAAAGACAAAAAATCTAAAATAAAAATCCAGTTTAATTCCAAAGCAATAAAACGAATTGCACGCAAGAAAAACCGGTTTCAATCCGCTATTAACTTGAACAGTTGAAGCCCCTAATTTTGGCGCGAAAAATTAGCGCGCGCGCGATAAAATAATCTTGGAAATAACTGAAATAAAGCTAGAAATTTCAATAAAAAATCCTCTTCTTTCCTTACTAACTATTGCCGCTTACAAGTTCTAGAGAATAGTTTTCCTGATGTTTATATATCCACATGAAGTATGGATAATCCATAGCCAAGGTTAAGATATATTTATTTTGCCATCTTCAGTAATCCTTATAAGATTGGATATTGATGTGTTTGGGCAGGTAGCAGCATTATTATGACCGATGAAAGCTAATTTAGTTTTTGAAGGTCAAAATTTAAAAATCGAACAGATCTCCTAGTGGAGTGCTGGATTTCGAGTTCTTGTAAGTGTTTCTTGTTGTTGGTTCGACGCTTTTTTCAGGGGAAGTAGGGGGATGGTCTCGGCACGGTTCACGAAAAATAAAAAAGGACGCTCACGGCTCACGAAAAATACCAAACGTTCAAATTCAAGAAAATTCACGATTCACGACGTTAAAACATGCTCATCACAGATCTCAAAAATTTAAAAAACCCGTTCACGATTTCACGAGAAATCACCCCTTACCGCCTCTGTTTTTTTCAATCGATGCACGACGAACGACTCAAAGGAGGTAGAGTTCATTACAGATTGTCATAATGTTTTAATGAATTAATATATGGTAGAAGACTGCTTCATAGAAACCCGCTTAATAACAATACTGTTAACGAATACTTGTTTCGTGGCGCCCTACATCTACCCAAGACGTTACCCCGATTGATACGAATACTTTCTTTGGATGTTACACTGTCTATTAACGAGTTTTTCACTGTATTATCTAATCTTATGCACAGCAGTATGCGGCTTAATATAGAATATTGGTCGATGTATATAACACTACCTATACGGCCACAGACTAGCAGCTCTTTGGAATAGAACGAGATCAAATATGCAATTCAAGTACAACTATTTGATGAACCTCTTGAAATGAGGTCAAGAAATAGAAAAAAAGGACCACATACACGTTGATGCTTTGATACATTGATATCAAAAGTCACCGAAATAACGTCCATTCACTGTATAGAAATATTTTAATGAGGAACTACGGAGTTTGAAGTCCATCAAAAGATCACTTTCAAAACCGGATTTTTATAACAGGCCCCGAAGCAAGATTACAATTGATGACAACGGGGTTTCCGTTCTGCTGCATGCAATGTCTCTTAAACCAAAATTTTATAAACAAACTTAAAATTCCCAAAATAAAAGTTTTCAAATTTTCTTTGTTTAAAAAAGACGGGTCTTGCAACCAGCAGTCCCAATTTTTTTTATATAAAGAACGTAATAAATGTATGAAAAAAGAGACATGACATTTTTGTCGTAACTTTTAAAAGTTCTGCAAAAGGGAGGACAACAACCACGTAACAATTTTAGTCGATTTTTTAGGAATTTTTGCTCAACAGAATTAAAAACCATGGCAAATTGTAAAATACAGATATGGGAATTATTGTAATCATTGAAGTTCTAGAGGCGAAAAGTTTCAATACTTAAAAAATTCGAAGTTGCAGATGTCCAGACACTAAAAGTGTAGCCCGAGGAGTGAAGTGTGAAAGGATATACTTTGAAGTGTCGACTGTGATAAACTAAAGCATCTTGTAGTCTGGTCTGCAGGAATAATTGGATACCTTTACGACGAAGAGGTAATCAAACTTTCGGCCTATTGCGTCAATGTGTGGGCTATAATTATACTTTTATTTCTGTAATAATAAAGTAATCCTTTTAAAAGAGAGAGTTAATTCAAAATACGTCATTGTGAAGTACGCTTGCGAAATTTTTGATCCCACAAACAGGAACTTGAGTAAGGTAGTTGCCCACCTGAGGTGCCGACTGTCTGCAAGACCAAACTGGAAAAAAACTACATAGGACAACTGTACGACTCGAACTAAAAACCCGAAATCCCGAGAAATTAGAGAGAGTTTTGAAATAAAATAAATTAGAAACGATGGGTGTCCTTGTTTTGTGGGGGTAGCATTGAATAGGCTCCGTGGCTGACAAACCTGTGGCCCTCGTTTCGGCATGAATTTCACGAAGTGAGGAGAACTTGAGAACCAAGAAAAGAAATAACAAGGGACTCTATGTGTGGCGGGTACAAGGAGTGACCTGTAGACCACTGCGGCGATAGGAGGAGCAGAGAAGAGATAAAATATGTACTGAAATCTGTACTGAAATTGTTTGCATAATTATGCGCTTAATCGATAGTCCTAAAGAGAAGACCGCTTGCCGTGATACGACGAAACGGCAAATGATTTTTTTTCTGGTAAAACTTAAAACGTTTTTGCATACAACCAAGACGAAAAACGTCTTTGAAATTTCTTAATATTGTCAGTGTTTTAATCTTACTACTTGGTGTTTATTTCAAGTAGACTTCGCTTAATCTATAGCCTTCCTAGTGAGGTCTTGCTGCAGAAGAAAAGGGAAAAAACTGACTCAACACCAAATTCTTAAGTTATCTCTATATAACTAAGTATCGTCCCTCGCTAATGCCTAGACTCTTCATAATACGTTTCATACCATGCCATTCTAACTGTAATCCTACAAAGCATTTAGTTTGGCGGTAAAAATGGATTTTTGCGGTTTTGCAGAAGTCATGTGACCTAGCTGGAATAGCCCACCTCAAAGCTTTCCATGGTTAGTTTAGTAGGTAACGCCTAAATCATCTTGACGCATAAAGATTGCTTCCATTAGCAACGCGCAAACTGTTGGATCCCATTATAATTTCAATGCAAATAACTCCTAAATAAAAACTAAAAATACCAATAAATATAATGATAAAGGAAGATAACCAAACTCATGTCCAAAAAGTACCAAAATATTCGATAAAAAAATTCCGTGAGTTGTATATCGAAGTAGGCGTGTTAAACTATCCTATATAAACTTATCACTCATTGGCCGACAATTGCCTTTAATGTATTGGCTCAAAAGGGAGATATTATGCTATCTATAGCAGAAGACAGACCTCAAAACTCTCAAGGACTTCAGCTATGTATAGGAACGTGAAGGTATGAAATGTCGTCTGGATCGAGACGAGAGAGAGAGGGATAGGAAGGTGAATACACCAGTAAAGAAGCACTTTTTAGTCTGCTCAGGGAATAAGGAATTTGAACTTCGTTTGTTTAAGAAGTTGTGCGGTTTTAATGGGATTAAAGCCGTCAGGAAAAGCAGAGTTTTCCGGACTACCCTGGTTTATCAATCGCACAGGATTTCTGATACCCGAATGCTCACCGATGCTCACCACAATGTTTACATTTTAAGAAGCATAACAAAGAAACGGTTGAATGAAACGAATTCTTAGAATCTCTCAATAGGTTTGAAAAACCACTTTTCAAATCACAGAATAAACAAATTAGTGGTGATGTTTGCTCTAGGATAGATAATTGTTATGGAAAATAGTTATTCTTCTTTTAATATAAAAGTCCAAAGAAAGTAAAAACCAAATTTTGACGTAGCCCATGAATATATAAAAGTTGGCGTTTTTACTATTCTTAACCCACAAAAAATTCCAGCAAGAAACATAATTTTCTGAAGCCCTAGTTTTTGACTATGTATAGTTCTTGAAGCTTTTCAAAGTGAGCCATTTGTTTAACGAAAATGGAATCTAGAGCATTACAAACAGTATTGCACTCTAAAAATAATTAAATTCTTTATAAAAAGAGGTGTTTTCAATCTGTTCTGATACAGCCTGCTCATTTGATTTTAACCCAATTGACTTTAGTCCAGCTATGCTCTAACTTTGATCACGAGGAATTAGAATGTAAGGAATGTTTATCTATTTGACTCTAAGTCGACAAGAGTGACCTCCTACAAAGGCATCTCTTCATAAACTTTCCCGCAAAGAACGTTTGTGTTTAGTAACTGCTATATACAGAACTACATTTTAACTGTGTAGAGAAGAGACACGCGGATATTTTTGCGGATGTTTCGGCGTGGGAACCTGAACTAACATTGGACAGACGAATAAATATAGTGTCAGAGAAGTTCCGGTTTGAGCAAAGCGGAACACATTTTAGGCGCCGATAGAAAATTACTAAGATTTCATTCTTCATTTACTTTAAATAGTATGAACCACTTCCCCCACGAAAATACCAAATTATTTAAGACACTCGGAAATACGCTAGGAAGCGACGACTTTATCTGCGTTCACCAATGAATGAATGACTCGTTCATCTGAGTAAACAAACGTGGTTGATTCATTCGGGGCCGGCGTATTATGCGCCAAATTTGACCGGCGTCAAAATGTGTGGAATTTCATTGATAACAAACATGAATACTAAAGGTTGATTGTAGTATGCTTACCTGATTTGGTGTTACATCCACAATCTGTACTCGCTTTTATAACTCCTGTTATCATCAAAACGACCAAAGCCAAGGCTACCACTGATGTTAATAGAATAAAGCCAAGAATAATCGTACTACATCGCGAGCTTTTGGAGCTCGAGTGCATTAAACTGCTAGTAGAATCGTCAGAGCACTCGGTGAACTGGCGGTGTCGTTGGATTTTAATTTCTGGCGGGATATTACTCAGTGGAGTTGCCTGTTCGTAAATGGCGTTGTTGCTCTTGCGCGGGGTGGGAATTGGATTGTAGCGCTCTAGATCTTCGTAGTGACTTCCCGTAAAGCTATCGGTATTTTCATAGCCAGCATTTTGATAATGTTGTGGGGTACGAGAAGCCAAAGATAAAGAAGGCGAGTCGGGTATTTGGGCACGTAGTCCTGGTCTCATCATCAACAAGTCGCTGGTGGTTGGTTTTTGCTTGCGTCCTGAAGCCATCTTCAGTCCTTGTTCGTGAGAAATGAAATAAATTAATTATCAAATAAAGTATGGAAAAGTTCGTCACTCTTGGGTGTCAAGAACAACGCAGTCGGTATACGGTTATGTGCTCTCTGTGAATTATGCTCTTCAGTTATCGGATGTCTAAACCTTTCTGGAGTGTAATCAAAGCACAGTAGCATTTCATTCATTGAAAGACGATTAACTGGGCTGTATCTTCTATCACTTGATTGGTCAATGAGCGTAATGGTAGATTAAACCTGCGTAATGACCTTAGTCACGTTGCGCAAGTAACACACGTACTTCCACACGATTGTCTCAGTTATATGCCGTGCCGTGCACTCATTCAGGTATAAACTGAATGACGGAACCGACAGAGAAAGAGAAAGACTACGATCCGATCGAATACTTTACAAGCTTTATAAGCAAAGTACACGTCGAAAGGAATCAAACAAGACTTTTGAATGTATATTACTCTGTACTACTGAACTCCCTTCGAACTGTGCGTTAATCTATCACACTTGTTTGCAAGTGTTTGGTCTCTAGCCGGAGCCAGGGATTTGAAATTTTCGCCAACGGCTTGGGGTTCAATGAAAGTTAGTGAGGAGAGAGCGAGCGGGCAAGGAAACATTTTTTTTCATGACTTCTTTCTTCTTTTCGGCATCTCCCTCCTGCAAGTCATCAAGGAGAGTCCAAGTACAAGAATTTTTCGTAGGTATATTAGTTAGTAGAGTTAGTAGAGATTTATCTTGACCTTCGCCAAAGTCGAAAATGTCCTGTTCCAACATAAAACCTTGTCGTTAGGCACCCCGTTAAGAACAAATATTATTTTTAGAATAAAATATCATTTTCAAATTGAAAAAACGGAAATCCTCACTTGTGTTCCAACCAATGGCTTTGCGATTTCGTCAGTTTTCCTGGAAATTATATACCAACAATAATCGGAAAATCCCGGTAACGATTGACCCTCGATGGTGTCACTTTTACTTGTTTCGACTAATCCCGTAAAAATATGAAAGTATTATACCATGCACCATGCTAGCAAGGCATCATCTTAAAGAATGTCAAAGTTCTGTTGAGCCAAATTATGATTCTCCAATAGTTAGTACTATGTCTGAGGCCCGGGGGGGGGGGGGAGTACTCATTATAATGGGCTACACGGGGATGCTCCGCCCGAAAGGGGTACCTTTTTCAGGCCGCAGGTATAGAAAAGGGGTGGAAATTTGTGAGTTTTGGTATAAGAAGGGGTAGATTTTCTTCAAAGGTATATGAAAGGGTTACTTTTTCAGGCAAAAACCGGTATATAAAAAGGGGTATCTTTTTGCTGAAATTTGGTATGTAAAAGGGTAAGGGGTCGAGAGTCTGGCCGGAGCACCCCGTATGAAACGACCCGAATTCGAAGTACCCCCCCCCCCCCCCGTGGTCTGAGGCTACCAAATTTAACTGGAGGTACCAACAAAATTTGTTAAACGGTTGCACTTCAAATGAGCAACTTTTTGTGGTAAAACAAGCTCATTTATAGCTAAAAATATATATACGCATATGCGTATGCAAGAGGTAGACTAACCTTGGCAAAACTTAGTGTGTTCAAGAATTTGTTAATGGTCCAGCTCTTACTCTGGTATTAGCCAGCTGAGATGAGCAAGCTTCTTCTCTGAAATTTCCAAAACTGTACCTTCCCAAGCTAATGAGAAGTATAGTGAACTTGCCAAGTTATTTAGTTGCAAATTTACACTTGTCTAATATTTAGGATTGGATAAACGTGCTTATGGTGAAAAGTATATAATATAGAGATTTAGTAAAATGTCACAAAATTTAGGGTATTGTGCTCCATGGGCGGCCAACACCACCAAAAATACACATACGTCGATTGGTCTAGCTATCGATGTCAAATGGAATAGCAAACTATCGATTGGTCCAGCTATCGATGTCAAATGGAATAGCAAACTATCGATTGGTCTAGCTATCGATGTCAAATGGAATAGCAAACTATCGATTGGTCTAGCTATCGATGTCAAATGGAATAGCAAACTATCGATTGGTCCAGCTATCGATGTCAAATGGAATAGCCAACTATCGATTGGTCTAGCTATCGATGTCAAATGGAATAGCCAACTATCGATTGGGGAAACTTGATATCAATTGGGACAGCTTAGTGTCGATTGGAATAGCTTAACGTCGAATGGAATAGCTAGTCTCCCGCAGAGCGTGGCTTTTAGCAGATACCAACTTACTAGGGAGGGGTGGGTAGAGTTTAAGACTTTAAGCGCGAAACCTATGAAACCCGATCGCACTCGACCTTTGGACACGACGGCGGCGACATCTCGACATTTACTATAGGTAAGTGATTTGTTAAGTGACTTTTCCCCCCTAATTTAGATGTTTTTTAAACAAAGTATTGTTTAAATGATCGGCTAAATATAGTAGGAAATATATCCTGCTTCCTTAACACGCATTGGTGAAAGTGATCAACTAATTTGCATCATGAATATGGACACATTCGTAGACTGATTAATAAAGTGTTGTGAACTTACCCTCGCCGCGTGGACCGAATAATTTCTCTAACAGCAGTTGCATTCAATGATATTTTGGCAAACTACATGCAATTCCAAATTCCTTTTCTCAAATTAGTGTATACACTGAGAAAAGTCATAAAAGTCAAGGATTGAGCGTGCCCTTTAAGTTCTTTGACCCTTAAGCACCACATATCCTTCAACTGTAACTTAGCAAAATGCCACCTATGACTTTCTTAATCTTCATTGATTCCCCATTTTTTATTTTACTTTATTTCTGTCATCCTAGAGTTTAGCAAGTGGATCCTTCAAAAAATGGTAGGTTTATTTACTTTCTGGTGAAATAGTTAAGTTACTGACAAAAGTTAGTAAATGATTAATTTATACTGTAAGCCTTCTATCAAATCCCCCCTGGGGTAGTCTCCCTCGCATAATTACTAGTTTGAATGTACCTAAAAACAAAGGAAAATTGCATTTCTGAGGATCTAAAATTTCAAAAAAATTAACCGAACTCTCCTATGCTCAGTTTACGAGATCGAGGTCATGAGCAAATTTCATACATTTTAATTCAAAATAAATGTTGCAAATCATCCACACGCTGGGAATTGCATTGTATTAGGGGGGGATCAGTGAAGCTTTTACTAGTTATGAGTGGGGATCACTAAAGTGCCATACTGTTTAAAGGGGGGATCAAATCAAATTTGACCTCGTCTGACAAATCCCCACCCCCCTCCCCCGAACGACTCAGTTTATTGAAACATGGAAAACTTTAGGATCAAATAAAGTATCACTATTAACTGTCTCGCATCGATATATTTTAAACATTTAACAGAATTCAAACGAAAGCTTACAAGAACAAGCACAGGCATTGTTGCGCCAGGCTTGCCAAGTTTTGGCAAGCGGCAACAATTCCGGCAACAATCCAGGCAACAATCCAGGCAACAATCCAGGCAACAATCCAGGACTACTAGCCTCCGCCGCCTCCTCTGCAAGCGGAGTAAGCGGATCCTCAACCAGCCCGGCCCGCGCTCTGCAAGAGCACAGAAGGTTGTTCAATAGGCAAATGGTGTGTATACGTCTCTTATCGGTAGATTATATAAGGTTTTTTATCAGTGTCTTCTTATAAGCTGCATTTTGCATCATGATAACGGGTTTCACCATCGTGGACCTAGTGTCCTCGATCTGATACCGAAGACAACTACATTTGGTGATCCTTGAAATACGCACACTTTTTATCCATTAAATATCCAAAAAAAAAAAAATTGAAATAGCGATTAACAATAAGAAAATAAGTATGTCATTCAGTTGTCGTTCCCTCTTATTTGACCATAGAGAGTTCAACCCTACGGGAGAGGAAGGCGCTCTGCTACAAATCGCCGTGCAGCCCCTAAAGGTATGCTGTATTGCACAGAGGTCTATATTAGTTTACATAACTGTTACTTATTAGATTTACCACTCCACTATGGAGGGTAAACCTTAAAGGTTGCCCATCCAATTATAAAATTCTAATTTAGAAGTTGACATTTATATGGAGGCACAAAAAACATGAAGAACTATATCTACTCACATATACTACATTGAGGTTGTGCGATGCTCGAACCCAGGTCGTATTGGTAAGAGGTGAGCCCTCTTACCGCTGCCATCCAGAAAGTCCTTTAAAGTCTATTTAATGTATTTTAATGTCTTAGAGCGAACGTTCACACGAGCCATGGTTTGTTTGGCTTACAAAGACCAGACGGCAGTGCCAACGGCCCTAGAAAAGCTGAGCTTAAGAAGGCATGGTCTTGGTGAAAAAAAAGTAATTTTCCCCTCAGACGTTACTTCAATGGTAGTTAAAGACGTCTTGTATGAGTGAGTATCCGTATAGAGATAACAATAGTGTTGATACTTTCTTCTAAACGACGAAGTGGTTTACTACGTTAATCGCGTAGCAGATGTCTTTATATATTTTATTTCCTAAGCATGACTTTGATTTTTTTTCACAGTGCATTCCCTAAACTTCGAGAACGTGGCGGGTTCGAAATGCTTCTAACAAAAGAAAAAAGCCGCACTCAGCTACGCGTTGTGCAAGTGGGTGGGTGCTCTACGGATGAACTGAAGTGTTTGGGCACTGGTCGGATTTACATCCGACCAGTGCAATGCGATATTCCCCTCGAGGAAAAGGACGAAGTGGTCGATGACGGAGATGAAGAAGAGTGTTTGGTCTGCAGGAAAAATTTCCCTCTCCGTTTCATGAGAGAACATATGAAAATTTGCGAGGCAAGGGCTCAAGTTTGTTGATCAGGCTTTGTGTTTTATTCAGTATCATAGTATCATAAAAAAACAACTGTATACATAAAGAAAGGTGGTCAAAGTGTTTTCAAAACGACGTAAAACATGTGTAAACACTTAGTTTGACCATCTTACCCAAATATAAAGGTATATCAATAGTAGCATCCCTCATATGTATTTCGGAAAGCCTCTGTCATAGGTAACTAAGTGGAGAAAGATACCAGTGAAGATATACCATAATTTCTGACATCCTTTTGGTATACTGTTAGGGACTGTGCAATAATTACCAGGAGGGGGGGGGGGGCCGGAAAACCAGATTTGGCAAGCAAAAACTTAGGCTGTGCCCCCCATCCAAAACAAAAAAAAATAGTTCTTACCCCCCCTCCTGTTACGTTAGAAATAATATCAAAATGAGTGTGAAATGAGAGATTTTACTTTGAGCCCCCCCTATCTTGGCATCAATTTTATGTAATGCCCCCCCCCCCCCTCTGGTTTTCCGGCCCCCCCCCCTTCCCGGTAATTATTGCACAGTTCCTTAGATATATATGTGAGATAGTCAAAGTTTTTTTTTGCAAAACGCTGTAAACATGCATACAATTTTCCAAATATTATATATTTCTATTACTGAATAGTTATATTTCGGTTTTTGTTTCAGACAAACGATTATGTAGCCGATAACGAAGTATATACAAAAAATAATTTGAAAGTTTTTTTTTCTAATCCATTTTCGACAATGTAGTGTTTCTTCTTGTTTCACAAGGTTGTGGAGGATGAAGGTCGAGATAGTGATGATGATAACTATCTGACATCGGCATTTGTCTACAAGTAAGTACTGAAACGGTATTATTAATTAAAAGATTTTATTTTTGTAATTTGGTTCTTCATGTGATTTAAAATGTTCATATCAGTGATAACGAGTCAGCATCTCCAGCGCAAGGGCAAGGTGTAGGACGAAGGACAGGACAAGTTTCACGTGCAACACGAGGGACGGGAAGAGGTGTAGCTCAAGAGATCACGGGAAGAGGTGTAGCTCAAGAGATCACGGGACAAGGTGTAGCTCAAGAGATCACGGCCGGACAAGGTGAAACAGAAGGTCAACCGCAAGGTGCAGTGCCATCCAAGTAAGTTTTTGCTTATTCATGTTAAATATGTGACATTTATATAGCTCATGATCAACCGAGGTGTACACCAAGGTTGGGGTATATAACCTTCTTGTTTTCGTTTGTGGTAAGGTTTCGAAGAAAATAAAAGAGAATTTAGAGTTTATAATTTCCAGTGTTTTGAGGAGCATTTGCAACATCTTTATTGCATTTCAGAGAAAACAAATGAGAAGTTATAATAACAATAATCCCCTTAAATTGCAGCCCTCCCCCAAGTCTTTAAAGAATGAACGGTTAAATTTCTTACCCTGATTACTTGTTAACCATCCTTCCCTTTCCCTCCATATTTTTATATTTCAGCCTACCAACAACCAATAGCCACGTCAGCAATGCCGTTGAGAAGACCATTAAGGAAATGTAAGATCGATGAATTACAATACATAAATTAACGAGCCATCAAAAAATGGGGCGAACGAACGAACGAACGGGCGACCAACGGACAGACGAAAGGACAGATGCATAAATAACTTGGCCATGTTTAAAAATGGTTTTCAAATATTTATCTTTTTAATCTACAGGGAAAACTGTTTTGATCCGGTCACCATCCTCAAATGCTACAAGGGAAATTATTTAAGAGGGCGGAAACTCGACTTGGAACTAACAGATATCGAAAATTTCGATGTTCTAGAAGGCAGCACATTCGAAATTTTTGTGTCAAGGTACAACTTATTCGAGGATGCCATGTCTGAGGTTCTCACACAGACACCAGAGTTCAGTCTTCCGTTGGACGTAACTTTCAACGGAGAATGTGCGAGGGATTTTGGGGGTCCTAGAAGAGAATTTCTTGGTGCTGTTGTCAGGGCCGTCCAAGAAAGGCTTTTCTCCGAAAACGAGAATGGAGAGGGTTACTCGTTTGTGCAAGACATCACAGCCCTACATAACAGATACTACTATGGTGCTGGGCTGTTTATAGGTAAGAGCCATAACTATATTTTAGTCGTAAATATTATCATTATTTCATTTGACCGCGGGACTGGGATTTTGCAAAAGTTTGGGCTTGGAAATGGGATTAGGATCCCCCTTCTGGACCCTCTTCCAGCTTCGTCAGCATATCATGTCTGGTTAAGCCACACAGCCTGAATTGGTTACGTCTTTCTTGTTTACAAACTGCTAGTAAATATTTTTCAGGTTATAGTATACTTCAGGGAGGACCACTTCCTTCCTTTTTTGACGAAAAAGCCCTGGATAATTTATTCCACGGCATTGGCAGTGAAGAAGAGAGGCAATTTCAGGAAGGCCTAGACCAATTCGGCTTACTGAAGGTATAGTTCATCTCCATATTTAATTTCTTCCTTATCCTCGCTGGCCTGTTCGAGTAGCTGTATGAGTACCGCATATATGACTTTCTAAGAGTGAATCGTTGTAACATTCGTGCATGACAGATCATTAGAAGAAAGCCGTGTCTGGGATATGTTTTCCGTAAGATGGCAATACACCAACTCACATACCCGAAGTTGGTGAAGATGCTAAAGACCAACTTTTCGGAGGAAGGCACTAATGTCAGAACAAGGGAAGACAAATCTTATCGGCTTTTCCTGAACTTCCTGAAGGAGGTCCAAGGTAAGAATTTATATTCTAAGTTCTTTAGTTTCAGTCACTGGAAGTTGAGTTTATCAGTTAGACGACATAAAAAAGCGCGCCCGTGGCGTTATAGACGCACGAGAGAAAATATACAGAACGATTAACAGTTAACTGTTAATCGTTAATAGCGCGTCTATAACACCATGGACGCGTCTAACTGATTTATAATATGAACAAAAATCTACCACGCTACCCATGGGCAAATAGTTCATAGGCATTTCAGCTAATCGGAGCGCGCGTTATAAAAATCGAAGACATTTTAGCGTGCGTGACACTAAAATAACGTAAACATGCTACTCCTAGCACTTCTCTCGGGCTCGCACAATCTCCCACGTGCTTATATTTAAGCAATAGAAGCTAGTTTCTATGACTCTACCGGTGTAATAGAGCACGCGCGATGTTGGGAGAAACACTAGAAAACGTTTTCGAGTGTTTCTCATAACATTGCAAGTGCTCTATTTCACCGGTAGAGTCATAGAAACAAGCTTCTATTGCTTTTATGATATAGCAGAAGATGTTTTATGCTTGTAAAAGTGCTTTATCTTCTGATCAAAATTGCAGTTCTCCAGCCTGCGCCAATAGCGAATCACATTCGTCGTACTATATTCATCATTTTCATTGACAAAGCGTTTCAACAGTACGAGTTTTGTTGAAAATTGTGATGCAAAAATTGAGAAAAACAAACTTTTAACAAACATTGAGAAAACCAACTTAAAACCAAGTCTGGTAAAAGTGAAAGGTGCCACAAAATTGATTTGCCATGTGCATATTTTCGCCCTCCATACCATTTTAGGTATGAAAAACATAATTTACAGAACACTGTTCTAGATGGAAAGTTTGTGTGGATGATTAAAATTTTATTTAAAGCTTTACTCGTAGGATTAAAGTTTTGTTGTTCGCTTTTTTTGTTAGCATTTCTACAGGCTTGAATTCAGAATTCTACAGGCATTTTTTCGTAATTTTTTCTGTATTTTTCTTCGAGTTTGGAGTAAGAATGTAACAGTTAGAGAAACCTTGTTTGAGCTGTCAATCAAAAACCATGAAATAGAGCATAGGTTTCCAGCCAATCAGAGCGCGCGTACTATCTAAGCTATATTATAAAACTCAACATAGCACGCGCGCTCGTTTTCTATCTGTTCAATAGTAGTAGACAAAGTAATTTGGGTGGGTTTGTTACGCGAAGTTGCTAAAACTGAAAGATTTTGTCTAAAAAAAAGATGGCATCGAAATCGGCATTTCTCCTTAGATTTAATTTGAGGTTATGCTTTCAAATGTTTTTGCCACTTTTTTTGTTTTGGATTTTTTGAACAGGGAAGGATTTTCATCAGTCAAGCGCACTTATTCATTTAACTGTATGTTTATACGACTATTCAATTTGCAGCTGGAAGAAGACCCGTCACCCTAGGGATGGTCCTCAAATTTGTCACCGGCTGCGAGAATGAACCTATACTAGGGTTTTCCATCCAACCTAGTATAGAGTTCTGCGACAGTTTGCCATCCTGCCTGCCAATCAGCAACACATGTGCCAACAAACTTACACTGCCATGTGGTGAAGTCATTGGAGGGAAGAAGAAGGAAGATGTGTTTTCTTTTTTTGACATGGCATTTGCCAATGATTTTTTCGGGAAAGTGTAAGTGTAAGTGTAAGTGTAAGTGTAAGTGTAAGTGTAAGTGTAAGTGTAAGTGTAAGTGTAAGTGTAAGTGTAAGTGTAAGTGTAAGTGTAAGTGTAAGTGTAAGTGTAAGTGTAAGTGTAAGTGTAAGTGTAAGTGTAAGTGTAAGTGTAAGTGTAAGTGTAAGTGTAAGTGTAAGTGTAAGTATTTTTTAGTTAAGTTTAAGGGACTGTGGAAATAGAACCAAAAAATTAGTTCTTACCCCCCCCCCCCTCCCCCTCCCCCACATTAGTTAAAATGTACTCACATGGTGAGGCTGTCATGTCACTGAGACAGGGGCTAGGAGACAAAAAATGCAGATTGCGGTTTGTTTTTGCTTCATAGAAGCTAAGAAATCTCAATAATTTACAGAGTTTCTTGAGATTTGCAAGAGGGCTCATATCATTTACTTTGAGCTCCCTATCTTGGCATCAACTTTACCTAATGCCCCCATCTGTTTTTTTGGCCCCTCCCCCCTCATGTTAATTATTGTACAGTCCCTAATTTGCTAGCACGCAACATATACCTGTTCTTAAAGGTTGTCATTGCCAAAGGCGAAAGACGATACTGATAGACGTAGAGTCATTTCAAGATTTCAAGATCAAACAATAGCTGGAATCATTCCGATTGTTTTTTTCTTCGCTTTTTAGGTTTAATAAGATACCCAGCTAGTGTCAAGTTGAAATTGAATTGACTCGCGAAATTTGTCTTGGAATGACGTACCACCTACCGCTGTTCGCATTTGGCGATGGCACCTTTTTTGCCTGGCATATAGGTACATATAGCTACATTACAAAACCTATATGTATTTTAATATAAAACGATACGATATCTTTACACTTAAATTTATATCTTCTTTAATCGGCATTTTTTAATTCACGCATTATTTGCAAGGCTGAAAGAAAAGGGTGTATATCCCACGGATCAGCTCTAGATATCTGGTTAACCCTGTTTTGAAAATATTCCAAAGCACTTGCATCAAGGAAGCAAGTGGTTTCGGGAACGACAATCCCATCATCCTCGATTTCATCGGGCAAGTTTGCTGCTGGGTCAACGCCATATCCTTGCGACTCAACCTGAAATTAACGAATTTAATGTTAACTACATAAGGGCTCGTTTACACTAGCGATTTTTTGGGGCGATTTTAGGTGCGATGTTTGCGGCGATTTGGGTCATAGTCAAAAACGGTAAAAGAATTAACTTGTAAAGTTTTATTCAGGACAACAAGATGACCTGGGCAAATAACTCTTTAGAAGCATGCATATGAGACAAAATTTATTATATTTTCAAAAATCGCCGCAGTTCGTCAATAAGTGTTAATTATTCTCGAAGTCAGTCTGCTCACGCACAAGGGAAATAAAAGAGGTCTATTTCATTGAAGTCTACTCTTGAATTTATTTTTTACCTCATTAAGATCTTCAAAGCATTCAGAAGCCACAATATCTTCTTCATTCCTAATTTCTTGCATCCCCATGATAAATAGTTGAATGGGCGTTTTATTTCCTGCTGTCCGTACTTTGTGATTGTTCCAGGAAAGTACAAATTTTGCTAGACATTCATTGATGGCTGGCAGGTAAACAGCGTGCAAACAAAATAAGTGGTCTTCATTATCGATATCAAGATATTGATTATATTCGAGGAGCATGAAAAAATCTTTAAAAAGAGAGAGAACGGTTTGATAAACATCGCGCCAGAGCCTTTCTATTCTGGAATTGTGAACACTTCTGCCAGTGATGTAGCTTCGTCTTCCTGGTCCTCTTGACGCGTTAGTCAACATGTAATACGAGACATCTCTATTTTCAACACCCATATCGCCCCTGACACGCGAGGGAAGGCCCCATTCTCCAACAGCCCCAGTAAATAAATTTAAGACCGTAGCGGACGTGTTATTGGTACTACATTTCAAGTAGACAATTGCTCGACTGTAACCATCGATGCACCCGTGTACTACGAATCTCCACCTTGAAAAGAGAGAGAGAAAAAAAAGGTTACAGTTAAGCTCATTTTTCTGCTAAAAATAAATTTCCTCACTTATCATTCCATAAAATCAGTACGTCAATCAGCAAATCACTCAATCAATCACTCCTTCCCAAATTATAATATTTCTGAATTACTTCTATTAAATTACTCCTAATATTCAGTCCATTTGCAGTAAGAGGGAATCATATATACTTCTTTGAACTAGTTCATGCTCTCTTGTTTGAGAAGACAAGGGTAGCAATGTTGATCAGACGTAACAGTTGCGCGATCCATTATCATTGCCTTCAGTATATACCGTATCAGTTTATGATTCCCATCCATATGCCATAGTGCAAGTGGTGAATGCACGTTATAAACACGTCTACGAATTGGGTTCATGGATCGTAATCTTCGGCCTACAGGATCATTCCTTTTAATCGCACTTCTAAGTCTTGCTCTTTGAACACGTATTCCCTCTGACGTTAGAGCACCCTGTATAGTTTTAAAACCTAGGATAAAAGCAATCACTCGGTTAATTAACAAAAGGAAATTGTACGAATAGTCATGATATTGTCACACACCTGAACGGGGAAAACTAGCAAGAATCCTTTGAACATGCGCGTCAAGGACATCGTCATCAATATCACTGTATCGGGACTTGTTGGTAAGTTGGTACTCCCTTAACCTGTTCTCTACCGTTCTTTTGGAAACACTGAGCATCAGCGCTATGTCTTGTACAGTAAAGTCGTTTTCTATATGACGTTAAGAAAACATATATGGTCATACGTTCTTTAGCTTCTTCCAACTCATATAATACCTTATCCGGCTTTTAATATTCCTCCCACCCATCCATCCATCCATCCACTCACCCACCCATCCATCCATGCATCCACTCACCCACCCACCCACCCATCCATCCATCCATCCACTCACCCACCCACCCAACCATCCATCCATCCATCCATCCATCCACTCACCCAACCACCCATCCATCCATCCATCCATCCACCCATCCATCCATCCATCCACTCACCCATCCATCCATAGCATTTATACAGAATATATAGCACTTCCAACAACTAACCTTTGAAGAAAAGCACTTGCTCATATGAAATTGCGAATTTTGGCCTGCCTCTACGTCCCTGACTCTCGATAGGTGCTTCATAATTAAAGTAACACTCTGCTGACATGTTATTACTTGCTTCTTTTTGAATTAAATGGCGTGCATTATTAATTGAATCGCAAACTTGTACTGGGATGCTGTCATTCAGGAGAGCAGCCTCTGCGATAGCTTCAAGCCTTAATACAGTGTGGTTTAGGACCTCGCAGCTTGGGCTTCCGTCTAATATTCTTTGGACATTTTTCAATTCTGCAAGTAGTAGGTCAATGTCACTCTGGTAACTGGCCATCTGGAGAGCCTTTTTGAAGGATCCACTTGCTAAACTCTAGGATGACAGAAATAAAGTAAAATAAAAAATGGGGAATCAATGAAGATTAAGAAAGTCATAGGTGGCATTTTGCTAAGTTACAGTTGAAGGATATGTGGTGCTTAAGGGTCAAAGAACTTAAAGGGCACGCTCAATCCTTGACTTTTATGACTTTTCTCAGTGTATACACTAATTTGAGAAAAGGAATTTGGAATTGCATGTAGTTTGCCAAAATATCATTGAATGCAACTGCTGTTAGAGAAATTATTCGGTCCACGCGGCGAGGGTAAGTTCACAACACTTTATTAATCAGTCTACGAATGTGTCCATATTCATGATGCAAATTAGTTGATCGCTTTCACCAATGCGTGTTAAGGAAGCAGGATATATTTCCTACTATATTTAGCCGATCATTTAAACAATACTTTGTTTAAAAAACATCTAAATTAGGGGGGAAAAGTCACTTAACAAATCACTTACCTATAGTAAATGTCGAGATGTCGCCGCCGTCGTGTCCAAAGGTCGAGTGCGATCGGGTTTCATAGGTTTCGCGCTTAAAGTCTTAAACTCTACCCACCCCTCCCTAGTAAGTTGGTATCTGCTAAAAGCCACGCTCTGCGGGAGACTAGCTATTCCATTCGACGTTAAGCTATTCCAATCGACACTAAGCTGTCCCAATTGATATCAAGTTTCCCCAATCGATAGTTGGCTATTCCATTTGACATCGATAGCTAGACCAATCGATAGTTGGCTATTCCATTTGACATCGATAGCTGGACCAATCGATAGTTTGCTATTCCATTTGACATCGATAGCTAGACCAATCGATAGTTTGCTATTCCATTTGACATCGATAGCTAGACCAATCGATAGTTTGCTATTCCATTTGACATCGATAGCTGGACCAATCGATAGTTTGCTATTCCATTTGACATCGATAGCTAGACCAATCGACGTATGTGTATTTTTGGTGGTGTTGGCCGCCCATAGATATCACTAAATAATTTCCTGGATGCATCCGGAATGATATTCAGAATGGTTGTCTTTTTATGTACTTTTTTATTCTTTTTCTGAATAATTTTATGGCGGATTCCTTGCAATTCGCCTCACGTCCGAAGCAACTGCTTATCCTGAACGTGCAGTACATGCTGCCCCAAATCATCCAGCAATGGTAATAAGTTAGCCAGACTTGACCTTCTTGGGCCCGACTTAGAAAACTAAGATCTTGTCAAGAGCACCTTTCTTCAGTCTGATCACGTTTAGACTCAATACTGATATGCATGCTCTTTTTCCCGTTTCAGACAGATGTGTCATTCCTTGAGCATTCTTCTTTCTTGTACAGCTCAAGATGATAATTAAAATATTGGGTATACAAAGCCAAAAGACTCTTAAACTAAAGAATATTAGTGAAAAAATGAAAGGGTCCGATAAATTTGTTTGATATGAGAGGCCAGAAATAGATGGAGAGATTAAAAGCAGGGCAGCCACCGGGATCTTTAAACCAACCTCAGATAAAATTTGGCTCCATTTTTAATCCAACATTTTATCGTCAATCCCGGCACATCAAAGGCTCCTTCGCAGACGTTTTTAGTGTCGTCACGCAACGTTTCTCTGTGGGGAGAGAACTGATTGCGTAGGAGGGTAGGCCGATATCATACCGCTATGCAGAATAAGTCTTATAAGGAGATTAGGAATCGGTGGTTGTAAATACGTGATATCCTGAATTAAAACATATCGTCCTTGTTTTGTTGTTGTTATTTTTTTTACGATGGTAGCACTTAATAGCCAGTGGCTAAAAAAAATGTGACACTCGTTCCATGATCGAATTGGAATTAAAAGTTGACTTTTGCGGAGGGAGAAAAACCGGAGGGCGCGCATTGGGCAATGGTATAGAGGAGACCGACACGCCACCCGTGCTTCCTTATATCCCATTTAATTATCAGTTTCTTCATTAGTTGTTTTTGAACAGGATTGATAAATTGGCAAAAAATTTTTTTTTTCGCCTAAGCAATATCGATGTCCTTGATTTTGTCCGATGATTTTAATGGTAGCTTTCATTTTTGATTAGTTTTTGAAACTGGTTAAGATTTTGCAATCTACCATAAACCATGTGAGTATCAGCCCCTTGGATTTTAATTTCTCAATAAGGCAATTCACCTTGTCAACAGATAAGCAACCAATCTTTGCTCGGAAAGCGTACAAAGCGGTTGGTTGCATCAAAATAACAAGTACGAGATCCACTCAAAATAAATCAAAGCCACGAAGACATGACATCTGTTATTCTGTTAAGTGGTCGGCGGAGAGGAAGAAAATAACTTAAGCAACAACGTCATAGCATGGGGGCGTTGGTAACACGATGCGGGTCTGATTGGAAAGGGATAAACACGTACAACTTAAAATGGAAAATATAAAGTTTTGAGACAGTTTAATTTGACTAAAATAAAAAGAGAAGTAAAACTAACCAATTCAAACATTATTCTTTTTCAACTGAACTCTGAAACAACCTCTCAGCTGATCAAAAGCAGAATAGCACTAGCTAACTCATGCACACTTGTCGCCGATTTGGAATCAATATCAGCTTGGGAATGAGTTGAGTTTTGCGGAGGGAGGAAAACCGGAGAAATTTTCAATCAAGAAAGAGAGAGTAAAGAACCTAAAATAGAAATAACAACGTGAAATTAAAATAAGAATGAATAGTGAAATATATTTTCTTAAGGACTGCGTTCACATAATGCCCTTTGTGTTAAGTAGCTGTGGTGCATATGCAGTGTTTTTCATTCGGACGAGCTGGCGAGGTAGAATGAAATAAATGCTTCAGCCGACCAGTTCTTGGTAGGAAGCGGATGGGAAATCACCCTACATATAACTTAAATGGACTGACTTCCTGAGCAATTGCAATGCAAAAGATAATGAAGTATTTTACGGTCAAAGAGGCTCGGCAGCCGGCAATGCCTTTTCAGTTAAAATATTCTGGTTATACGACACTCAAAAATAACCAATCCATATCATATGCCTCTGATGTTGGCCACTCTCTGGGAACCCCGGCCATGATAGCGTGAGTCGGTAAATAAGCCATGCCCCAGCCACATAGGTCTCCAAGTACTGCGAGAGGGCACAATTTCGACAATTGCGGTTCCGACAAATCGATTCATGGAATAAATGAAAGAGCGCGGGTTGATTAATTAATACAAAAAAGGTATTGGAACGGAGGGACAAATTACAGCATAGGGCAAAGGCGCAGAGCTGATATGCACGCGCTATTTCCCGTGTGGACAAGATTCAAGATATTTCAACTATTGAGATACAAAGTGGAAATATAGAACATGTTTGATCCTCTTTCCTCTGATTAACGAGTCAACTTTTTTTGTGTCAAGACACTTGACCGAGTACAACTTTGTCTTTGAAGATGAGGAGAAATAAAATAAAAAATGAATACCATTTCCAATGTACAAACTAGCACATTTCAAAGACTGACAGAGCATCCTTGCTTTTTATTAATATATTTTCAGTTTATGATCAATTCAAGTTATTTCAGGAACACCTGCAGGCCATGGTTGTTTACACTGAACCATTGCATGTGTTCTCGGAAACCTGGCCTATGTTATTCCACTGACAAATACTTGACTATATATCCGGTACCACTCCGGCGTGGGACAAGTACATCCTGTCTTGTGGTTTGTGCTACAGCACGTACTGAATCGTAAATGATTGTAAGGCGATTTCTTTTTTCAAGTGCATACATCCCATATTAAATTTTCTGATGACATTTATTCTGAATAATTTACAGTCACGAATAGAAAAGTAACCCTTTACAATATACTACCCTAGAATAGTACTTAGTAATAGTACTAGTAATAGGCCAAGGGAACCTTTTTTTAATCAGTTTAGTCTGCAACGTCGGCTTCATACAATATCTTGTCACTCAGTACTCAAGTCCTAAGAACAAGATCAACCCCACCATTAAAATAGTACACACTCTTTTCAGATTTCTGTGCAGCCATGGAATCTTCGTGTTCCAGTTAATTGCTAGATTGCCCAATTTTAAAACGAGTCGGGATTACGTCAACTCCCAGAAAACATCACTACGGACTGGGTATTTGAGCTATGATAAATGTTTCATATTTTTGCAAAACAAATTGTTGCTGAAAAGCCTTTTTAAAGGAGCTTTAATAAAAAGCATGTATTTTTAAAAAGGTCCAGTTTTCAAAGCTTCTGATTTTCTGCTACAACATTATTATTCGATAAACAAATGGATTATGAATAGGAAATAGGATACAAAAATGCTATGGATGGCAAGGAAAGGAAAGATTAAAGAAATGCATCTCTGATAGGATGGGATTACAAAAAGAGAATGCAAACATTCCTCCTTTTCTTTTCTCTTGGCTTTGGACCTGAAATGAATATCTAATTAACGCATATACTCTTTTGGATCGGAAGTCTTTAAACCTGTAAGTTCACCTTTTATTCAAAAAGAGTTTCCTAATCAAGTTTAGTGCTTCGAGCTTAGCTTCGAGCGATGGAAAGAAAAAGCCAGGCGATTCTACTTTCTAGTTTCCTTCTCTTTTCCTTAAGCCTTCCGAAGGCCAATTCTTACAAATGAACTCCAGCAATGTGCTCAAGGGTCCTCAAGGCCAGTGCCCGGGGGGGTACTTCGGGTCGTTACGGGGATGCTCCGCCCGGACTCTCGACCCCTTACCCTTTTCTATACAAAATTTCAGCAAAAAGATACCCCTTTTTTATACCTTTTTGCCCAAAAAGGTACCCCTTTCATATACCTTTGAAGAAAATCTACCTCTTTTTATACCAAAATTCACAAATTTCAGCCCCTTTTCTATACGTGCGGCCTGAAAAAAGTACCCCTTTCGGGCGGAGTATCCCCGTATAGTCAATTATAGAGGGTACCCCCCCCCCCCCGGGGGGGTCAGTGCTCGCTACTTAGTCTTCCATTCTCACACTTGGGCCCTGTGACTAGAGGTGAAAGGACCTTTATGACAGGAAGTGCTTTAAGTTTATCCCTGCCGTTGTTTTTAGAAATTTGATCCACATTGTAATATAATGTGTTCAGGCCGATTCAAGCCAAAAGCCAAAGTGGGGTCTATAATCAATATTTGGACAGTAAATATTTCATAATTCTCAGAAAACGACATGCATCCCGTCAGGTCACACCACATGGAGAATAAATAATCCAGTGCTCTATGATTACATTATAATGGCGTCCGCAGGGCAAGTATTTCAGGCGGTGGAGCGCTATTCGTTTCGCGGTATTCTGCAACTGTCGGTCTACTGTATGACTCACAATTCATGCTGCGTAGAAAGCAGCAAACCACTGATTTCTGCTTTTTCCCCTTTTGATCTCTTAGTTTACAGCTATTAAATGTCATAACTCGTTAGAACAAGCTATTACAAGTCCATAACAAGTTTTACCTGCTGCATGTCAGGGTCCTGCTAGTCACCTCACCTGATACAGTGCTAGCTGACATAGCAAAGATATTCTATTGCATTGCCCGGCAAGCGTTGCCTTAAAAGTCGAAAAGTCAAGGTACGTAGATGTACGTTTATCGGCAGGGCCGTAGTCACGAGTACAGTTGGTCCGGCTATAACCGGACCACTTTTTACGTCACAACCATTTTTCTCCCTTGTAAAAACTATTTTTTACCCGAGAAAACCGGACAAAAACTGGATCACTTTTCAAATGTTGTCTACGGCCCTGATTGGCTTCAACTGACATTCGCAAATATTAATTTTGTTTTGGCAGAAAAAGGACCTAAGAGGACTTGGACAATTAAATTGCAAAAGCCTGCATGCCTGACTGTGTACTTATTGAGCGTATTGGCCAAACGTTACCCGGCAATTCACTTAGTTAAAAATAAATATAGACTATTTTCTTACTAAGTCAGTCAGTTGATTTTCACTGCTGTGAATTTTCCTCGTCAATACCAGTTATTGCTATATTTATTTATACATATACTATGAAATACCACTACCCTCAACCACGACGTACGTTCCTATGGGCACATATACATGCATAACGTATTTGTATTGTCACATAGTCTAAACCCACTCACTACTCGATTGCAACATGTATCCTGATGTATCATCTTTCGTAATCAGATACAATTGCACGTAATATAATAAGTGACGTGGGCAAGCAGAACGAACACGTTAAATAGTGTGTGCTCATTCTCTAGTGTTATGTGCAATACTTAAAAATATCTTTTTTACAAGAGATGAACCCGATAAAAGAGGGGGGGAAATGTGTGCACGGCTGCAGTGGAAGTACATTTTTGGCATTTTTGCATGTATTTTCCTTTACTCCCCACACCCCTTCCCTAGGGATTGATTAGCCGGACTAACACTCTAAAGAGTGACCAAGAGACTGAATAGAGAGACTGCTCGTGGTCTATCAGGGTTGCATCTATAGACCACTTTCCATGCACGGCTCCATGGTCAAACACAAAGCATTCCATCAAGACTGCAAGCCACAATAATTATTTGGAAATACCTTGCAATATAGCACAATTTGGAAGGCAAAACAATAGGCTTCCAATTCTCAGGAGATTGAAATTATTTTGTTTTGAATGTCCTCCAAATTGTCAATGAGCTACTTTGACGTCACGTGCAAGGTGTCGATTGGCTCCTTCGTGATTGACTAGTGAACCGATGTATGGAAAATGATTATTGAATCCAGATATTATCGACCAGAAGCTTCATTCTTTAGTAAAATTGGTCATAAGAACGTATAATATAATTGTTAAGTGATTTCATTAAAAAAACAACTGAAAAAAGCTGACACCGTTTCAATAATATGACGTCAAAACTATTAACCAATCACAACGCGAGCTATATATAGCCTAGCTAGCAATCTGGTGGAGAGGACTCCCCTAGAAATTCAGTTCCCTGATTTCACTAAGTGCGTAAGTGTGTATGTGTGTGTGTTCACTGACAGCTTTAAAAAATGTCAAGTTAAAGGTCCTCAAATAAGATTGATAATAATAATAATGCTGATGATGATGATGATGATGAAGATGATGATGATGATGATGATGAAGATGTTGATGATGATGATGATGATGATGATGATGATGATGATGAAGATGATGATGATCATGATGATGATGAAGATGTTGATGATGATGATGATGAAGATGATGATGATGATGATGATGATGATGATGATGATGATGATGATGAAGATGATCATGATGATCATGATGATGATCATGATGATCATGATGATCATGATGATCATGATGATCATGATGATCATGATAATAATAAGCCCCATGGGCTACGCTTCGCGCCCTATGTGGGATGTATGTATGCATCTAGATGTTGAATAAACTGCATAATAACAAAATAACAACAACAACAACAACAAACAAACAAAAACGTGCTTTCGAGTTAAAGCTGATACGTTTGATCTTGTTGTTTGGCTTCGTTTTTCTATCCGTACTGGTGCAACTTGACGCATGGCATGCACGTTTTATCGCCTACCGCTGGATGCGAAAGCCCCTGGCATACATCGTGACGTAAGCCGGAATATTTCTTCCGAGTATATAGGGAATGATTTTCACCGCTGGCCAAATGGTTTCATCCTCCAGAATAGCGAAGGACAGCAGGTCATCGATCGTTTTTTGTTTTTGTTTTTTTCTGGCCTGTTCGTTTCGACAATCCGAGTCAAAAAGCAATATGAGACATCCTACTAGTATTAAGTCAGCAAATACAAAATACTGCAAATGAGGAAACTACGATTACAAGAAACAGTGACGTTACGAGCTGTTTTACTGAAACCAGTTGCTTTAACGCTGATGAGTACAAGACTCCAACGAACTCTGTACTTGATCGCTGATCATCAGTACAAGACTACAGTTTGGCATAGCGAAGAAAAATACTCGTCATCTTAATTACCACGTGAGATAAACTTCGATCAAAGGAAAGTTCAAAGTCAAGTATTTATTATTTCATCGATGTTTGTGTCTCTTACATGACGCTTGAGGAAAAGAGTGACAAAAGGTGCTCCTTACTCACTGCTAGGATTTACAGCGCTAAAACAATTAATTTTGCCAGACGTTTCGAGGCTGCTCCCTCTTCAACAGTGGAAATGCCTGCCTCACAAGCTCGAGCAAACGCTCCAAGAGCGTCTAGTTTGAAATCAATTAGCACTTGCCTCCCTCACTTAACTCAGCTAATAACGTAACACTCACTTGTAATGGACTTTGTACACTCAGAAATTTTCGTAAAGTGCAAATTATACATAGCATGAGAAAACAGACGTCATTTCACTCCTCGTCCTTCCGCGAAACTACGTCTGTTTTCTCAGGCTAAATATACCTTGATCTTAGCTTATTCCTCATTCTTACTGCTAAAAGATCCAGGTTAATTTATTTGGTTTTCGGTCATAAGTTTCAGATGCACAGGAACAATTTGCTTTGACCTTCATACTTTTTACTTTGTCGTGATTCGGTAGACTTGAATGGACAGGATGGGATCATGAGGCAACAGGACGAGTGTGACGTAAATAAAACCTTTCACATGAGTCACGAAACGTTTTCTCCGAAAACAAAACACTGTAAACGACCATTGGAGCCAAACACGTCTAACAACGAAGAGGATAAAAACTGCTACCAAAAGACGCCATGAATTTCGCACTAATTGCATCAATTGTCCTTTCTTTTCTTTATTTTGGCAATGCCAATGTGGTCTATACCAACCATACCACCATGGATGAGGGAAGATATAAACTTTGGTGGACATTTGTTAATGCCACAGACACTTTTTATTTCAAAGTTGAGGTCGAAGCTAAGGGCTGGATAAGTTTTGGTATAACCCAGTTAGAATATGGTGGAGATTGGATGAGGAATGGCATGGACACCTATGATGTCTTAGTAGCAGGTGTTTATGGAAACGGGACGATATATGATTTGGTAAGAGAATATTTTTTTCACTTTTAATCTAAACTTGTGCATCACATGACATCTGTACCTTCTCGGACAGCTCTGTTAATGCCATGACTAACTTGATTAAAGCTTTCTATTCAAATTGCCTTTCTCTTTCAGTAGTTAGTTGGAGTTCATTAGTTTAGTGACGTGGTCAATTTTGTTACTTTTTAAATCCTTTTTAAAACCCCATGTCATCTTTGAATTGGCCTTTTGCATGATTGCGTCATTTTACTACCACTACCAAAATGTTTCGCGAATTTTCTTTCTTATTAAAATTTCTATTTCCTCATGAGAATAGTAAGACAATTGGTGTTAATTGACTGAACAAAAGAAAGTGTACAAGGGATTCTGGTAGTTGTAGTAAATGACGCCATCATGGAAAAGGCCTATTGGGTATTTTTAATGTTATGCTCAAACCATGAAGCTCCCATGCAGAGGGCACATAAATTGACTAATTTATAATTTTTCATATATCATTGTATATTGCTTAGAATTGTTATCATATTAGTATGTATTCGAGTTGATAGTCAAAAATGTTCATGTGAGAACAGTACAAACCAAAGCCAAACACTATTTTAAGATATGACAATTTCTCATCACGGAAGCAGGAAGGCGCCTACTGTAAGTAATGCCAAGAAGGAAAAACACACACTCAAAACTTTAGATGGAAAAATCATTAACCATAATTAACCCGCGGTTGCCTTAAACATTGAAAATTAAAATTTAAGGTCAAACCTAATTAATCGAGAAAACGTATTCCATCACTGACAAGTCGAAACAAACTTTCAAATAAATAGGCCTTTTGCATTATGGCGTCAATTACTACAACTACCAGAATCCTTTGCACACTTTCTTTTGTTCAGTTAATTAGCACCAACTGTCTTTCTATTCTCATGAGGAAATACAAATTTGAATAAGAAAGAAAATCCACGGAGCATTTTGGTAGTGGTGGTAAGATAACGCCATCACATGCTGAAGGACTATTGTTGAATGCATTTATTTCTGGTTCCAACTTGTTTAAACGAAATTGAACAAAAAATAGGTTATAACTAGTTCAGCCAATGCCGTGAAATTTCACTCTTCTATTGTCTTTGCTATCCTATTTTACAGAATCCGTTTGCTCGCCATTTTTACTTGACTTTAAGGGATTTTAAAGTTCAAAATCCTTCTAGTTGGTTTGCCATGCATTTGGATCGAAATCTACAACCGTGCACGTGAACCTCAGGCGTTTGTTTTTATTTTTATTTTTTCAGTCATTTACCACGTGAGATAAACTTCGACCAAAGGAAAGGTCAATGTCAAGTATTTAGTCATCGATATTTGTCTCTTACGTGACGCTGTAGCAAAAGGGTGACACTCACAGTCTCACAAGATTTAAAATAAATTAAGATTTACAGCGCTAAAAGAAATACACTTTGCCAGACGTTTCGAGGCTACAAGCCCGAGCAAACGCTCCAAGAGCGTCTAGTGTTTTAAAAATAATTATAAGTTCAAAGTTCAAAGTTCAAACCATGGGTGATATAAATTGACATCCCTTTACCATCCATGATCAAACGATATAACAACAAAAAAGAAATCCTCCTTTGAAATGTGCAGTGAAGTTGTTCAAAGAGATTCAACTGTAAGACAAACCGAATGCTAATTTCTGCATGTTTTCATCCCAGGATTATCTAACTAGTGGCCAGAACAGATCACAATATCCTGATTACGCAAACGACATAAATGAGTGGCATATCACAACTGCATCAGAAGAAGGAAACAAGACAATTCTGGAGTTTAACCGTAAAAGGCTAACTTCTGAGCCAGTGAATACGCACTTTCGACCAAGGAAAGGACATGTCCAAATAACGGTGAGCCTTTGACTGATCCTATAGAGCTTGTAAGTGTGACGTCAATCGAATGAAAAAAAGACTTCAGTCCGGGTCCGGGTCCAAAACGAAAAGCAGTTTTATGAAGATTTTCCTAACTTTTTCTTCGTGATAAGTTTTGTTGTCCAAAGTTCTAATTACTTCAGGGACAGGTTAATTTAAAAGACATTGAGGAGTAGTTTTTGCTATATTTTCAGTAGCGTTTTTGTGAAAAGTAGGACCCGTATATAAATACGTCGCAACTTAACAGCTCTATTGAACATTATAATTTCTTTTGTCCATGTTTTGATTTCAATAATGAATAGGAGGATAATCCATACTGATGATGAAAGCGATAGCGATGATGTTAAATGGTGATGACAGTGACTATAATGACCGGTGATACAGGTGTAAAGAGTTGGTGGTATATTAAATGATCTTGGTGTGTTCGTTGGTGATGGTAATGGCAAATGTGATCATGGGGATAGATGATGATATTGGTGGTCGGTGGTGCATGGTGATACTGATTGCAAGGATTCATGGGGATGGCGATGATGATAGTAATGGCAAACGTGATGATGGTGGTGATAATGATATATGAGCTGGTAATGGCGACAGTGATGATCATAACGCGTACGATAGTAAATGACAATGGTGATAGTGGTGGTGTCGATAAAGATGGCTGAGGCGATTTGAAGATAACCAAGTGCCTTAGCCTCTTCATTTAGATAAATTAAATACTGTCAGTATTGCAGTATTAATAGACGTACATAACCTAGGTGTTAATATTAATAACTACAAGGAGATCTACCCTACCCTAGAGTCTTCTTTATACGTGAGGCCCAGCTGTCAGTAACAACCAATTATAGTCCCCTTCACAGTTCCCGGTGCCATCTTGAAAGGTAGCCGGGACTTTGCTTCGAAGCGAGACGAACGGTGAGCTTGCAATGATGTCGCTATCATTGCAAGGTCACCATTCGTCTCGCTTCGATACAAAGGCCCGGCTTTACCTTTCAAGATGGCGCAGAGAACTGTGAAGGGGGCTATTGGGCAGGCCTGATTAAACGCCCACTTTTGATATTCTGGTTGAGTGATCACGCACAAAGAGGAGGCTCCGGCGAAAGAGAATAATGCTAATATATTATTTTGTACCCCCGGAGCCTCGTCATGGATTACTTTGTGCGTGATCAACAAAACCAGAATTTGAATATCCTAAGTGGGCTATAAGATGCAGTTTTTATGTGCATACCTGCAACTTCCAAAACTTTTCGCTGTACCCACTTCAACAGTACAGCTTCCATGATGATTCGTATTTGATGAGATTTGATGATGAATTCTAAGAACTAAATCCAACTTGAACCTTCTTTGCAGCCTGGTCTTCGGTACTTTGCATGGGCTTACCACAGAACAATCGACACGCCTTACCTCAATAGCATATCTCTGATTCACGATAAGAGTGGTTTAGAGCCTGTGATGTTACTTCCCCTTCCAGATAACACCAGGGAACCTGTTATTATCAGTTATGCTACAACATGGCCAGCAGCGAGTGCCAACCTCCCAGTGTCTTCTCTGGCACTTGTCTTTATAATATTTTCGTTGATTTTGTCAGTTTTCTAGAAGGATAAATATCTTAAGTTAACAAATCAACACATATATATGTATATATCTTACCCATATATGGTACTTTTCAGTTGAGTTTCCTTAAGCCATCCCTCCCCCTCCCCCCTCAACAATGTTGTCTTGGTACCTCATTGGTCTCGTAGCTCCTTAGGATACAACACTGGATAGGGGGGAAACCGATTGGAAGTACAAAGTTATAAGTGAAAAATGAAGTAATTTTTTTAAATTGTGGTTTTGTAACAACTAATTTTGTCCAAGATTAGAGTTACTATGGACCTTTCTCATGCAGCAGCGATCTTGTCTTGAACCATGTGTTTTTTCCCAGCATAGCCTCGCATTCAGGCGATATAAATTCAGAATGAGGCTACATTGGGTTAAAAATGGTGTTCATTCTGATGAGAATAAAGATGGTGCTGTGTGATCAAGGACCATGATTATTTATCATGATGATTATTTATTTGGAGAATATGTTAGATGAAACTTGTAAACTTTTGAGAAGCCCTAAAAATAAAAAAATCCTTTCTGCTGCTCTACCCTGAAGTGTTGTGTTTGTTGATGTAACACTACTTTGCCATGATTATTTCTCAAGATGATTATTTATTTTGAGAATATTTTAGATGAAAAACCTTTTAGAAGCCCTAAAAATCAAAAATCGCTTTTGCTACTTTACCCTGAACTGTAATGCTACTTTGCCAATACTACCTCAGCCCCACCCCTATCCCCTTCAGAATTAATTTTCTGAACCCCCCAAATAACTAGTAAGAATTGATTTAGAGGGTAGAGGGGCTTGTGTTTTAAAAGAAAAAGTTTGTTGAACTTATTAATTAGAGGGTGTGATTTTAGAATTCTCAAATTTTTAGATAAGGGGAGGGGTGTTTCAATGAACAGAGTGTCCCTTTTCTCTCTCTTGAAAGCATCCACCCATTTTAGTCTTCTTCACAACCACTGTTAGTGTGAGTCCCAGATCCTCATGTGTCATCTCAACACTATAATGATCGCTCTGAGGGAGACTTCACACATTTTGGTGCAGTATATAAAGTGCACCTTCTGCATTGCATGATCATTCAGAGTGCCCTCAAGGCTCTTTCTAGCACAAACTAGCCAGCCAGCCATAGAAAATAAACATGAAATATACAGCTATTTCAAAAAAAAAACATTGAATACTGGATACTGCATACTGAAGAGTGGATTCCCGGCAAGACCCAAATGCATTTTGGGACATATAATATTGCCTAAAGTAAAATAAATAATGATTATTTATTCTATTTTTAGTACATTATATCCAAAACAATATACTAGCTATGTTTAGAGCGCAAATCGCTGTATATTTATTATTTATTTCAAATTAATGAGACCCACAATGCCCTTGCCCTTTGGTCTTGGAATGCACTATTCAGTATGCAGCATCCCAAGTATTCAACGTTTTTTTAAATATCTGTATACAAAACTGGGGAATACCAATGTATGTTTTGTTTCAATTTTTTTCAACTAGTACAGTGGCCTATCACTAATTGATAAACTGCAGACGCAGTAGCCAATCAGAATGCAGGTTTGGCTCTTAGTCAACTAGACTGCAGGGACAGCAGAGCACACTTTAAAGTGGGGGGGGGGGGCTAGTATGCAAATTAAAGGGGAAAAGTGTGCGTGTGTGGGGGGGCTAAGATTAGAAAATATAAAAGAATATTATGCAAAAGGAAAATAAGTGAGGGGAAAAACCTAGTGATATGGAGAGTTTTCTATATCGTAAAAGAAAGTACATGTGAGACTTCACATTTTTGATTAAAAAATCTGAATTTTTGCCTCATATACCGAGGGTCCAGAAGGGGTAAAATGGAGCTGGAATTCGCCTTCTTTTAGGCTGGGAAGATGGGATTGCATGCACTGGGACTGGGATTTAGCCATTACTGGGATTTGAATTTTGCAAAATCTCTTACTCTAACGGCGCTATAACTCGGACTGAGATTTTGCATGACTGGGACTAGGATTTTGCATAATTTTGACGAGCTGGAAAAAGGGATTAGGACCCACATCCCCCCACCCCCCCCCCCCCCCCCCCCCCCCCCCCCTATACAACGTACATAGTGGATGCAATGGAAACAATGAAAACAAATGACGTTTTGTCCCTTGATGCTTCGCGCGCTGTGTCCAGCCCCCCTGCGAAGAGAGGCAGCTTGCAGGTCAAGCTAATCCTGTCGCGAAAGACAAGCATCTTTCAAACAAGACGCCATGTTTATAACACTACTTTTGTCGCTTTTTCTGTCCTTCTTTCCCGGTATACTCAGTGCCAATGTGGTCTATACCAACCATACTACCATGGACGGGGGAAAGTACAAGCTTTGGTGGAAATTTGAGAACTCTACAGACACTTTCTTTTTTAAAGTTGAGGTCGAAGCCAAAGGATGGATTGGGTTCGGTATAACCCAGTTAGAATTTGGTGAAGATTGGATGAGGGATGGTATGGATACCTATGATGTCGTAGTGGCTGGAGTTTATGAAAATGGTACATCATATAGTCAGGTAAGAGGTTGAATATTTCTATTTGGAATATGCTTTTTCCTACTATGCTGAAGTTAAGCTTATTCTGAATACCGAACATAGGCTTGGCTTTGCTATTGTCTAGAAATATTTTCTCTGCTCTAACGTTTATTATCCTATGAAAATAATGTTTATGTACGACTTCAAATATTTTTTTTTAAATTTCCATTAACTCAAGACAGATATTACACAAGCTAGAATACAAGCTGACATACTGTATCACATAACAAAACACTCCTTTACAGTGTATCAGCTCTAAGGCTCGATTGAGCTGCTTTTGAGAATACTCTTTTGGTTTACACACATTATTTAGAATATACAATTTTAAAAAGCAAAGTATTTGAAGAAAATGATGAAGAACGCATGTAGCTATAGAAGATGGTTAAAAAAATCCGAGTTGGTTGCAAGGTAGTAGCAGCTGATAGCAGAAAGTGGGTTGCTGAGGTTAATTTTATTCTATTCCATGTAGAGCTGAGGTGGTATGAGTCATCTCTGTTGACGTTATATCTCAATGTTTCAACGTACAACCTTGTGTGGGCACCATAAAAAAATTATACATTTTAGTACAAATTGGTTCATGTTAATAAATATTCACAAACCCAGAAGCTGCTGTAATAGATATTTCAATTCCATATTCATACAATACTGTGTTACTTGATCACAAGTCAATTCCTTAGCTTAGTGTAATTTCATTGTGTGAAAATATGCACACGTATCAGTGGTAAAGTAAAAAATTCAAAACCCTTCATTAATACAAACACTTTTCAGAGCTTCAAATAACAGCCGGTCAACGGAAAGTCTGACCAAAATTGGAAGTAGTACAGTCAAATGTTTGCCTTGTGTTGTAGTTTTCTCATTTATATTATTTCGTATATTGTTGTACGTGTACTCTTGCTCTAATTGCAATCATTTACACTGATGATGGCAGAATGGCAGTCGAAACATGTTTGTTAAATTTAAAACTGTTGTGTCATGAATTAAAATTATGATGTAAAGAATTTGCAACTTCAACACTACCAGTTTGGCCTTGTTTTCCTGTATCCTGTCTCAATTCTTAATAACATTTGTGGGCAAATGCAAAGTAAATGTCAATTTTCTGAAACTTTGCCAGTTGATACATATAGGATATTACATGGTCGCGCAGAGATACGAATTTTATCTTTGAGTGTTGATATTATCTCACACGAGTGAGTGCAGCGAATGAGTGAGAGATAATATCAGCACAAGAAGATAAAATTTCTCTCCAAGCGGCCATGTAATGTTCTGTTTATTACATGAAATTTTCAATGAAAAATAATGGAGAATTTGAGACTTGCTGAGCAAAAAGTCAAAATTTAACACCACCAGTGTTGATACATGTATAAATCGTATCCCCACTGGCCACTGGTGGAAGTGGGGATATCAATTTTATCATTTTGATGTCACTCAATATCACACTCTATTTCATATAATAAATATAGGATATTACATGGTTGCGCAGAGATACAAATTTTATCTTCGAGTGTTGATATTATCTCTCACGAGTGAGCACAGCGAACGAGTGAAAGATAATATCAGCCCGAGAAGATAAAATTTGTATCTCCAAGCGGCCATGTAATGTTCTGTTTATTATATGAAATCTTCAATGAAAAATAATGGAGAATTTGAGACTTGCTGAGCAAAAAGTCGAAATTTGACACCACCAGTGTTGATATAAATCGTATCCCCACTGGCCACTGGTGGGAGTGGGGATATCAATTTTTTTCATTTTGATGTCACTCAATATCACACTCTATTTCATATGATAAAACAACATAAAACGTACAAAACAATCCAAAAATAGGGAGCATCATGCAATCCTGCGAATAAAATGAATATACAGCTATTTCAAAAAATGTTGAATACTGAAATCCTAGTGCATTCCGAGACCCAAGGACATAGAAATTGATCATTTTGGCACCTATTGGGAGCTACGTGATGAGACTGTCATTAAGTAGTGAAAAGAAAAAAACAGTTCTGCTGGGCCTCACCATTCATGTTCAAGAGAATGAGAGTTTGAAGAAGTGAAAAACTTGTTTTCATCCGTCAAAACATTTTCAAGAATGACATTATCATGATGAGCACACTTGCATAAAACTCATGCCCAGAGTCTGCATGCAAACAATGCTCATGAAATGATCAATCAGCCCTCTTCCCGACAAGTTTGCTTCCTTTTTTCTACATTCAACAATAGTCCCCTTCACAGTTGGCTGAGCCATGTTGAAAGGCAACCTGGCATTTGCATTGAAGCGAGATGAACGTTGAGCTTGCAATATTATTCACATATCTCTGTATCACTGCAAGCTCACCCTTCAGCTCGCTTCAATGCAAAGGCATGACTACCTTTCAAGATGGAGTAGGAAACTGTGAGGGGGACTATAGTGAACTATTTTTTCTGTTTTATCAGGACTATCTGGTGATAAATCAGAACAGGTCACAGTGGCCTGACCATGTGAATAATCAAAGTGAGTGGAAGCTCACAACTGCATCAGAAGTAGACAGTAAGACAACTCTGGAGTTTAAACGTAAAAGGCTAACTTCTTCACCAGTGAACACGCACGTAAACCCAAGAAGAGGATATATCCAAATAACTGTAAGTAATTCTTAGAATTATTGTTTTCTTAAAATTTAGAATAGTTCCTTTAACAGTTACCTGTGCCATCTTGAAAGGTAGCTTTGCCTTTGCATCAAAGCCTTTTTTGGGGATAATTTAAAAATGGTACTCAGCTATAAAACGTTTCCCAACCATCAAAATTAATGTTTTTTTTCTCAGACAAACGTTTTCGCGTCTGGCATGGAGATTTATATCAAGACCTGATTTGAAATTGACAAGTTTTATTTCATTTTTGTAAGATTCAAAACAATCAAATTTTCCAAAAAAATTATTGAGTCCTCCACCCTTTATGGGAATGTATGAGCTGGTTTGACTGTAAATAGAAGAGAATAATTCATTTTAAAATTCAGTAATTGAAGGGGTTATGATGAAAACGTGACTTTTTAGGGTGGTTTTGAGAATTCGCTCAAATTACTGTAATTATTAAAATGTGAAATATTAAAATAGTAGAGTGGAATAAATAGAGGATATTACATGGGCGCGCAAAGATAAAATTTTTATCTTCGAGTGTTGAAAAGATCTCTCACGAGTGAGCCCAGCTTTTTTCTGTAACCATAGTGATGATATTTTCACATGTGAAAATATCAAATTTTTGAAATAAAGAAATATAGGTATTTCATTGATAATCATATAATAAACAAGGCTATCACCTCTATTAGTCTGCTTACTATTTTACTATTTAAGTAAAACCATTATCAATAACTCTCTACTAACTTCTATTAGTCAACTAACTATTTACTGCAGTTTTACATATTCTGTGAACCCAGATATTCCAACGGCTTGTTGATAAATGGCTTTTTTACTGCCACCACTCAAAAATATGACAGGTACTGACTTTTTAGTTTTTATTGACGGCAGTAAAAAACCTATTGGAATGTCTGGGTTCGCATAATATATAAACCCACATAAATAGAATAAGTAAAACTATGTCAGCATACATAAATTTATCACTTTTACTGTACAATTTTTTTTGCAGCCTGGACTTCGAAATTTTGTTTGGGCATACCACAAGACAATTGATACAGCAAAGCTTGTTAAAATCTCTCTTAAACATGACAAGAGTGGTCTTCAAAAAGTGGAACTAATTCCCAAAATAGAAGAAGAAAGAGAGCCAATATACATAACCTCAAAACCAAAGGTCCATGCCAGGAGGGGACCCGCCAGTGTCCCCGTCATTGCTTCAGTGCTTGCATTTCTTCCTTTTTTATTGGTATTAGCATTTGAGGGCCACTAGATTGTTTAACAAACCTACTGCATATGTGTAACCATGGCAATATCCAGGTCTACTAGGTTATTGTTTGGCAGTGATAGTTGCAAAATACCCCCTTAATGATTAGGATATGTTATATCATTATCGTTATAATTATTATGAACAAAATTTATTGATACCCTGAAACAACATCTGAGCTGGCCAAAGTCAGGGCACAGCTACATGTATGTAGCTCATTGATGATTATGATTATATTATTATCATTATCATCATTTAAAAAAAAGAATATTGATGACCCGAAACCTCTGGGCTAGTCAAAGTCAGTGCATACAACCTCGCTTCTGATTATCTCACTGATATACAACCTCAAGTTGTACCAGCCTGGCCGGCCCCTAGTGGTCTTCTTCCAAATTTCTTATCCATATTCCAAAATCAAGAACTTCTACATTTGGTAACAGAAGCTTTGCTCTAGCTGCACCTGTACTTTGAAATAATCTGCCTGATGCTGTAAAGTACTCTGACTCTGTTCCTGCCTTTAAATCTGCTCTCAAGAATTTCCTGTTTAACAGGAGTTTTTGAACTATATTTTTCATTTACCATTGCAACCTGCTGTCTGTCTACTCCTCTTGTTAAAAGCATCGAGACTTTAGTTACATACGTTTCAAGAACTTTAAATCATTATTATTATTATTATTATTGTAGCTATCTCAAAGATCAAACCCTGAAATAACCTCTGGACTTGACTTCTGTAAGTCAGGGCACTGCTAACTCACAGATTGAATAGCTGATATTACGGATGCATGCAAATTTAGATATTCTTTTGTTTTAAGAATCATATAAGTGAGGCGATACAATGCTTGTTGTCTCATTTGCATGCATCCCTAATAACAGCTGTTGGAATTCAGCTTGCTGCATGGTGTTCTAGAAGGGAGAAAACTGTTGAAAAACCCTTGAATCAAGGGAGAGACCTGACAAACTCTACTCACATGTGATGCCGAGTTCAGGAATTGAACCTGAGACCCCAGAGGTGAGTGCAGTACCACCTTTGATTCATGATTATGATGATAGTTATAATTTATAAATATAATGATGGTTAGGTGCGAGAGCTTTGAAGAGGATTGTGTCCTCTCTCATTAACTTGGGTGAGTCTTTAAATGAATAAAAAGACAAATGAGTGTTAAAGTAAATGATGATAATGATTATGATACTAGTTTAATAACAACCATGGTTATAATAGCAATAATATAAAATGCTGGCAAATGTGGGGGAATAAAGTCTTTTGGAAATAAATTTAACTTAGGGGGCAAATTTGCTCTATTTGGCACTTTTACCAAGAATTCTGGTGAATTTTAGCATGAACATAGACTGTGGGGGGGGGGGGGGGGGGAGGAGCTGGTAGTGCTATAGACCTATCACTTTTTTCCCTTTCCCCATACTAGTCTCTTTAAAATAATTATGATCATAATTTTCCAAGCTTAGCCCCACCACTTTTTAGAGTGCTCTGTGGCCCTGAAGCAAAATAATGTTGATTTTTCATACCACATAAAAAAATCAGTTCTTTTAATAATGTTTTTAAAAGTTAACATATTTGCTTCACTAGAGTACAAACAGTATATCCGTGAAACATTAGTTATACTAAATAGTACAATTTTATGCAAACTATTGTTTTCTATTGTTTAATTAGCACTATTTTGTGCTATTTAGTAATTTGTATTTCACGGATATATTGTTTGCACTCTATCACTTTTTCAAATTTTTTTTTAATTTTAGAAGCCAATAAACGTTCAAAAGTACTTACTAGTGGACTTTGTATGTAATCTATTCATAAGTTTAAAGGGGCACTTAGATAAAAATCGATGAAAATTGGGAAATTATTGCTTGAAACTTGGTTAAAATTATCTATATGGCCTCAATAGTAACCAAGCAATATATTTTCTTTACAGTCAAAAGTGGCGGATAAATATTATTAGTTATGTGTACGATCTAAATTGTAAGTAAATGACGTCATTTACTCAACCCTATTGTTCTTTTAGCTTTTAAACCAACATTTCTCAACTACAAGTGGCTCCCAGGCTAAAATTTTTGCCAATCTGGTTTTCATAATCATAGTTGAGTCATATTATTATCAAATATTTGAATTATTTGGACTTTCAAATACTAGGGCGTTTTCATCCAAGTGCCCCTTTAAATGTTACGAAAATTGTATTTTACAATACCATGAAAACGGTCATGGTATGGTACTTGTATACAGACTTCCCACATTTACAGATTTCCTTTCCTGGGTCATATATATGTAATAGATACAATATGAGTGGCCGTACGCGTGTTGTATCAGATATACAAACACGAGCCGAAAGCGAGTGATTGTATATCTGATACAACACGGCCACTCATATTGTATATTACTTATGAAACGTCTAGGTGTATACATAAAATTGAATTTGGCTGAGAAAGAATAAGAATAGCAGAGGTTCTTATTATCCTTGTTTTCAAAGCTTGGTTAATGTGATTAAGACTTTTTAGTCCAAGACTCCTAACTTACTAACCCCCTGAGAAATGCTTGCTTTATCAATGGTAGTGAGAGTAAAGGGCAAGCCACAGGACTTGGAGTGAAGTGAAAGGCATGCGCAATTCGTCTTGATACGATTACTACTAGCGGGAGAAATCCGAGAAACAAGTCAGAGTAAAGTACTTAAACAACTAAACATGCTTCAGCAGCTGGAATAGTATGGTAACGGCCATACAAAACTAGCAACAAAACAATAGGATTCTGTTAGTGGTATCATGACGTAATAGCGGGAATGGTGAATCACTTGTTCATGTCTGTGAGAGACTCATATTACAGTCACTCGTATCTTTTCTAAATTTATAGTTGATATTTCGTATTAATTTACCATATATCATTATTTTGGTTGTGGGAAATTTAGAAACAAGCCCTTTATACTGTTTTATAACCCACTCGGGGGGATCCAGGATTTTACAAAGTTAAGGATGGTGTTGGTTGAGTTGGATAATCTTATTCAAAGCTCTTTCAAGGTATCTATTCTCGAGTTCCATCAGAGTTCAGAAATGGTAATCGTCCAAAACACGGTGTTTATTGACGCTTTCAGAAAGTGATATATTTTTTAAATTAGATATGAGAGGCAATCGGATTTCTTGTTTTATTTTTTTCAAAATATTCATAGTTTTGATTTTTGATTGGATATCCACCCAAACCACCAACCCCTACCCCTCCCCCCTCTCCCACCTCGTATCCGCCCCTGCCACATAATAATGCCATATCCAATATTATAATCAGTTATGTTTCTTATTCCTTCATATTCCTATTCCGGATTTTCCGCACTATGACGTCATGCTCCATGCCTATTAGTAGGTCTTCAAAACAAACACTGAAGATTAGAACTGAAATAGGTGATGAGGTCATGCAGTTAGCCAATGGAATCAAAATAACAATGAAAGCGATATCTTATAAGAAAAAGAAATTGAAAGTGCAAGCCGAATTATCTACGCTAAGCTGATGATACATTTCCGTGTATGTTAGATGTGCTGCACGTCTTCAATGAAATCTGTAGCTATATATGTACATATATACCATACACTGCTTTACACGGTCGGCTAGCTGAATCACGCACTTAGAATTAATCAAACGAAAATATGTTTTTTTGTCAATATCAATCTTAATTGAAACGCGTCAGAACTCGGAAGGCTTGAACGGGAATAGTTCACGAATAGCAGAGGTAAGAATTTTTGAAAATAAATTATTTAACTTTCTTTACGTTCTAAGTTGTCAGAGTGAACTCTTTTCAGCTGTTAGGCGAATGAGGTTCATTAATTCAGAAAGTTTCCTAAAATCACATTTATTTCAGTGCCGAAACAATATCAGCTGTTTATGAATTGACCGTCATGATCGTTTCGTGTCCGCCATATTAACTATACTTTTGCTTCATTTTTTTTTTATTATCAATATAGCCAAGATTAGAAGATGCATCGACGTCGTCCAAGGAATCGCCCAGAGCCTAAAACATCTACTTGCACCAAATTCTCGCTGTTTTTTCTCAATGTCCTCTTTTGGCTTGTGGGCTCGATAATCGTTGCATTCGGAATCTTTGTTCTTGTGGAATCGAAAGATTACTACCAACAACTGGCAGACATATCCTTTCAGCCTGCGATCTTCTTTTTCTTGATAGGAGCTGTGGTTTTCATCATAACATTCATCGGTTGCATCGGATCTTTGAGAGAAAATACGTGTCTTCTTTGTACGTATGCTGGCATATTGACGACTATTATCCTGTTGATGGTGGGCACTGCTGTAGTCGGGTTCTTGTACAAGGAAAAAGTCGAAAGCAAAGTTAGTTCGACGCTGAAAACAGCGTTTGAGTATTACCGAGACCCCAAAAGGGAAGATCTTAAAAACTTGATCGATGCGACCCAAACAAAGTTTAAGTGTTGTGGAGTCGAGTCATACAATGATTGGAATAGTGATCAATATTTCAACTGCTCTGCAAGTTTTAATGGAATACAACCGGCTTCACATTGTGGAGTTCCATTTTCCTGCTGCCTTGCTGAATTGCAGTTGAATAGGCAATGTGGCTATGGTATAAGAAATCCTAAAAAGTCTTTAATCGAGAAAAGAAAGGTTATTTATACTACAGGCTGTATAGAAAACGGAAAAGCTTGGCTCGCTAGCAATCTCATGCTCATTGGCGGTGTTTGTATTGCCGTGTTTGTTCTTCAGCTCATTTCGATATTTTTGGCCAACAAGTTAAGAGAAGAAGTGAAGGAAATCAAGGATATGCGGGGACACAATACCACCCTAATATAATTGAGAAAACTTTAGTCAGAAACAATATGGCATAAAATTCTGGCAAAAATCATGCTTAGTTTAATTGAAACGTTATTGCCAAGAACTTCTGCCATTTTTCCATACTCGAAAATTTTGTAAACATATAGGAAGTACTTACTATATACCCACTTTCCGAATTTTTTATTCATTTGAACAGTTTTAATTTTAACGTAACTCAGTTATATTAGATGCATGACTGGCCCATGTATAGATGAACGAATGCAAAATACCTATGTATATATCTGTCATGAGTCTGTGCAAACTTTTTTTATATTCATCTATAATACGACTGGGGAAAAATGTACTTTAAGCCATAAGTGACACAAACTATGTCCTAATAGTATAGTTAAACGAACGAACGCACCCCACATACTCATATGTATATAGATTTTCAATAAACATGGTATGCGTATGATGTTGGAATGAAAAGTGTATATGATCGTACCATACTGTGAAATGTGCTCAGAAAAAAAAAATTCTGAGCCCCAGATGTATATGGATTTTATAAGTATGTGCCAAGTTTTCAATACTAATTTAGGCTCATAGAATTGTATACTAATTATAAGCAATAAGTTTACTAAACTCTGTTCCAATACTATGAATGACTGGGTCAGTCGTGTATAGATGAACGAACGCACACCCACATATATATGTACCTGTATGTGCCAAGTATTTTATGTTCATTTAGGCTCATAAGATTGTATACTAGTATAAGCAATAAACTTTGCTATAATAAATGCATAACTGGATCGTGTACTGATATAGATGAACGAACATTCACACATGAATATGTATATTTAACTACTAATAAGATGTAGGTAATTTTTCATTATTGACACAAACTCAGTTACGCTAGATACATGGATGACTGGATCGTGCCAAAATGGTTAAAAAATTAATAATAAGATGGATGCGAATGGTGTCGATATTATAGCAGTAACTAGTCTAAGGACGCACCTCCCTGCATAAACCATTTGTATATCAGTCCAGTATTCAGTGTAGAACTAGACTCAAAATTCCGTGGCTTGGCCATAGGCAGCCAGGTCATTAGATCTGCAACAACTTATCTCGTCTATAATTTGTCAGTCTTGTCAGCTTGAAGGAATTCGGTTGATAAGATTTTAGATTTCTCTTAAAACATTCTTTGTCTGGTTTGGTTGTTTTGACAAGTGAGGGTTAATAGGCCACGCATAAATTCTTGAAGCATAAAGAAACTCGACTGTATTGTGTTTATTTAAACAATCAGTTAACCCTCTCGTAAGCGACCACCTTTGGGGGACAGTAGTAAGTGCTCGCTGAAAGGAAATGCTCGCTTACGAGAACGCAGTAACGGCGTAGTGGTAGTGGTAGTAGTATTACAGTGCGAATCGAAAAACCGTGGGCACCCAGAAACATTTCAGAAATCGTTTATCGTTCGTTGAACAATATAAAACGACTCTCTAACTGCAAGAAGTTTATCTGATTACAAATTAGTCGCATTTCTTGCAGTTAGAGAGTTGTTTCAGATTGTTCAACGAGCGAGGCACGATTTCTGAAATATTACTGGGTGCCCATGGTTTTTCGATTTGCAGTGTGAATGTTTTCTTTGGGAAATTGATTTAATATTTTCAAAAACAAAACCTGGAATTTCTGAGGATGGTCGTTAAAGGGATATGGTCGCTTACGAGAGTGGTCCTTCAAAGTGAGTCAGTTGTATAAAACGCGTGCTCGGGACTCTGTACTGAGCATGGTATAAATACGCTGGGAACTGCAGAACACTGACTAGACACGCAAGCTTAGCTCTCTTGCTTTATAATGAATGTAATCCACCCCAAAAATACTTCTTTGAGCATTTAGCGCTCGCCTCTCACCAATGCGACCTGGACCTCAATTCAAAACCTCTGGGAATAAGATTCCCAGAGGTTTTGCCTAGGTGGAAACGTACATAGCAACGCGTTAGCCGATTAGGTCTAATCAACGGTCTATTCTGGGTCTCAGAGCCCGATGTGAGTAGCGAGGGCAATTACAGGTCTGCTACAAGAACTTTTTCACTTATAATATATATTTTAAATAGATTTTGAGCGAGTGTGTCTCTTTCCTAGTCTCCGGTGCTCAAGCCCATCTAGGTGAAAAACTTTACCGTTGAGATCGTGAAAGGATCTGGGAGAATTCCTTGTTAATTTTTTAAATATTTGAAATGGTATCTGAACCAGATTTGGACAAGAAAATGATTAATAGGTGCTTGGTAGATTATCAAGATTGTAAAAATTAGCTTGACGAAAGATAATTTAAATACAGAAAATAAATGGTTAAAACACATTTTACGCCACCTGGGCTCTATAACAACCAATCAACTGCAAGCTCGGTGAAACCAAATATGGCCATGATCAAGAGTACACAAGCTCACTACAAGTAACAGACTATGATGGTATGCAGCTGCTTACAGGCTACAGAGAACAAAGAAAGAATGCACTATTTCATTGGATATGATATTTTATTGCGATACATGTACGATATAGATACAAAATACTCGATAAATATGAAATTGGAAAAAAAGAAAAAAACAATTGGTTACATGATAGCGCTTACGCTTAAAATGTTGAATAATCTGTAACATCCTTAATAGCTGGGTTTCACTTGACGTCATTTCCTGTATCGTGCGGAATGTTCGTCAGCTGAATCACAAGTTTTCAATAGAATTCTTTCTGGCTGACAGCACATGGCGGTCAGTGTTTGACCACCATTTGAAGCAGATAATGAGATTCAAAGACTTTTATCAGCTGATTGAAACCCAGCTATACTTAATGACTAAATGTAATTGGCTATAATAATAAAGCTTAATTATGATTAACCCAGGAGTTTCAGTCTGAAAATACATCTATAGTCAGTACCTGTTTCAACCACTTGATCTGTATTGATGGACTAGGGCTAGATATTTCAAATATCTATGATCAAATACTGATAAGTTATCGGTTACAGAGCTTCCCCTGTTGTGTACCTCGATCTCACGCTGCGTGCATGCATGTGCAGTTTATCTAATACTGGCAAAATAGTACTGTTAATGCTGCTAATACTGCTCTTAGGGTTAATATATGAATAAATATATTTAAATCAAAACAAATGTCCTTTCCTTTATTTTGGACTGTCTTCGGATTCCCATGCTATCATTCTCCTTCTCATTTTCACTTTTACTTCACTCTTGTTTTCTCCTGGTTGTTGTACAGAACAATGGCGATCAACTTGTGCTTCTTTGGCAGGAGGCATTGGGTTGTCTTCATCCCCTAACACTATGCTGTTGTCAGACCTTTGTGGCGGATTTGGTTCTTCTTGTTTTGAGTTGTCATTTTCTGTATTCTCATCAAGCAATTTTGATGCCTTTGGCACATTTCCAACTACGAGTAAAGGAACCACTTTCTTCTTCTCGTTCTCTTTATTCCCTCTTCTCAAAGGCCAAAGTCTTGGATTGAATAACAATGGCCACTTCTTGCCTTTTGGTACTCCACCTTCGGTCCCTTTACTGGACTTTCCTTCTTCGGTTCCGTCTTCGTCGTCAACATCTACTTCAAATCCAACTTTTGCATTTAATTCATTTTCAATGGTAGCTGCGTCAAGTTTACCCACGACAGCTTGTTCCCTCAGGTTATCGGTAGATGAGGCACCTACGAAGCTTCCTAGAAACTGCAAGATTGACAGTGCGAATGCAAACAAGCACTCCAACGTACAATGAGGATTTTTCGCCCAGGTCTTGACATTTTGATACAGAACCCAAAGATTTTCACCTAAAATAAAACACAAAAGGTTAATTTTGTATCATTTTCACTTGAGTGAAAAGATTTTAGAATGTGACAAATATACACCATTTTGATCACCATAGATACAAGGTCACATGATTGACTTACATTCTAATGATCACCATAGATACGAGGTCATATGCTTGACTTACATTCTATTGAACACCATAGATACAAGGTCACGTGATTGATTTACATTCTAATGATTACCATAGATACGAGGTCACATGATTGACTTACATTCTAACTATTGATCACCATAGATACGACGTCACATGACTTACATCCCATATAATAGACGTCCCATTAAAAGGCTTACAATGCACCACACTGACATGCCGAATGAACACACTATAGACCCCTACGGCCAGAATGTAGCTCAATTCTAATGGAGGACAAAACAATAGGTTTCCAATTCTATGGACATTGAAATTCTTTTGCTTTGCATTGTCCTCCAAATTGAGTTGCCATGACGTCACTTGAAAGGAGTCTATAGTACTAAGTGCTGTATACTGACTTACATCCTATGATGACCAAGAGGATCACGTTTGCCCCAACAAACAGCACGCTCGTCAAAGCCTTATCACTCTCGCTCTCCTCCAGTTCAGTCAGCGTCATCACAGTAAGAGTAAGATTGACAAATGTAGCCATCAGCGATGTAACCTGAAAGATGTTTTCAAAATAATCCTTCATGGGTTTGATGAATGCGAAGACGGCCGCGTACCCCAAGGAAAGTGTGGCTGTGACATGTACGTGCACCCAGTTTCCCTCGGCCATAAGGAGAAACCCGGAAGTCAGAAGAACTTTTCTAGTGGTCTCTACTAGCTCCCAGTACCAGCATTCGGTCCTGTAGCTTTCAGACAGGAAACTAGCCCCATACCTAAGCTCGTTTCCCTGAATCTCGCCATTGTCGTCGTTGTTGTTGCTGTATTTCCACAGTAACCGAAAAGCAAGCAAAGCCAAAACAACAGGGTAGATGAATGACATGTAGGCAATTTGCAACCAACTATTAATTAAAAAAAGTGAAATTAATTTTACTATGAAGACTTGATTCCTCCTGCGACTTGATTGCAAAAAAATCAACATCAAAAACAAATTCCCATCTACAAGAGAAGAGAATTCTAGTGTTTTGACTCTCAGATTTGGATCGCAATTAGTGCAAGGGGCCTATCCACCACTTTCCATACATCGGTTTACTAGTCAAACACAAAGCATTCAGTGAGGTTGCAAGATTCAAATTTTAATAATCCCTTGAAACTACCTTGAGTCTTTATTAAAGTAGCACCTGAATGTTTTTTCTAAGAAGAACGAGGAAATTATTGATTGATTGATTGCAGCCTTGACTGAATGCATGCTTTGTGTATGACCTGTGAATCGATGTATGGAAGATAGTGAATACCTAGGAAATGACACCATCAAATGGAAGTTAAGAATTCGAAGCTAAGTAACAAAGAGCAAATGAAATACGAACCTATTGTAGTAGTTGTCAAAGCACTTGATTTCATAATCTGACTTCAGATGCCAGCTACACTTTTGCTCGGAGCATAGTTTTTGACAAGCGAACGGCATCACCCTGATGATACTATCTGTGGTGCTTGGGAAGGTGATGAACAACAAGAACAGAACGAGACGATACGTCTTTTCCTTGGTCTTTGTGATGCTTGTTTTCTTCTCTTCATCTGTGATGTCGTATTTGTAGACTTGCCATTTCCTTATGTGGTAAACCACCGATGCGGCAATTACGAAGCAGACATTTGCACTCACCATAAAAAACATCTTCTGAAAAGCAT